>JAXCMG010000002.1:22210624-22242721 GCA_034642415.1 Podarcis siculus
GCAGAGGCTCAAAAGGCTTTGGGCTCAACTTGCCCTGCTGGCTCCTTCACCAGTCTAGGACAGGACAAAAGAGTTGTAGTAACTGCCTTACGCTTTGTGTAGCAGTGTTCCTAAACTCATGTAAGAGTGTCTGCCTGGGCTTCTCTACACCAGAGGTTGTTATCTCAGAGTTATTATGTTTCTAACAAGCATCTAATTAGGTGGCCTCTTGCATCTTTATACTAATAGCACAGTTATTCATTATGCAGAATTTGGCTTATTGTTGATCGTTGTGCGAGCCAAGCTAAAAAGTCCTTCTCCTGTCCATCTGTTAAACAGAGGGAAATGAATTTATGCCAATGCAGTGAGTCACAGCATAGCCTGTCATCAATAGATTCTGTTGCTTCTTTAGTCTTCACTTGGAGATAGCACTTGGTTGACGATATATATTTATTTTATATATATATCTAATGCATACTTCTAGAGATACCGGTAGAAAGAGGGTGTGGCTAGGCATGGAATTCTGACTCAAGTAGGAGGTTGGACCTATATAATAGCAAGCAAACAATGTGTTGTGCCAAATTGTGACTCTTCTCAGGCTGCCATTCAGCCTTAGGCATGTCAGTCAAGAGGTAAGCCAAACGCAGAGGTGTTTTGGAGCCCGCCGTACTCGGTTCAATGGTGTGTGTTGTCTTTAATCTTTTGATAGACTGAATTGTAATTTTCTAAATATTTCTATAGTTTTCGGTTGACATCATGCAAATAAGAGGTAAAAGAGAGGGGGCGGGGAAACCACCCTGAGATGCCAAGATATTTACTGGGGTCGGCCTTCAGAATGAGTAGTCTGAGACTTTCCCCCTCACAAACATACCCTGAATTCTACTGCTTCATATGAAGGATGTGCCGCAATTAACTTTAGTTCATTAAAGAGACAAATCAAGGTCCCCCATGAATACAATTTCACATTAACCCGTTTGTCTTTGTTGACATGGCAGAGGTGGTTGGAGAAAGTTTTTTTCTCCCTCGCGCATAAGCGCATGGATTTCTAATGAAGCTGATTCAGGAGGATTTAGGACAGACAAACGGGACTTTAAAAAAGACACACACACACTTAAACTATGGAATTTGTTCCCACAGGAGACAGTGATAGTCACCAACTTGGTTGGCTTTGAAAGATGATTAAACAAATTCATGGGGGTAAAGGCTATCAAAGGCTCTTAGCGGTGATGGCTACGTTCTGCTCCCATGGTTGGAGGGCAGTAATGCTTCTGAATACCAGTGACTTCAAACTGGAAAAAGGGAGAGTGTTATTTTTGCCTGCTTGTGGGCTTCGCAACAGGCATCTGGTTGGCCTTTGTGAGAACAAGATAGACCTTTGGCCTGATCCAGAAGGGCTTTTCTTATGTTCTTAATTCACATTTTTTTAAGCCACTACACCGTGCAGTTCAAATAGTGTACACCAACATATGGAAAATCATTAGACAGACCAAATGGAGAGCCAGTGTGGTGTAGTGGTTAAGAGCGGTAGACTCGTAATCTGGTGAACCGGGTTCGCGTCTCCGCTCCTCCACATGCAGCTGCTGGGTGACCTTGGGCCAGTCACACTTCTCTGAAGTCTCTCAGCCCCACTCACCTCACAGAGTGTTTGTTGTGGGGGAGGAAAGGAAAGGAGAATGTTAGCCGCTTTGAGACTCCTTAGGGTAGTGATAAAGCAGGATATCAAATCCAAACTCCTCCAAACTTTAAATCCCTCCCTGTGCTTATGGCTTCAATTATATTAAGTCATTTACGTGCAGTGCCTAGTCCTGTGAATTTGGCTATATGGTTTTGCAAAGATAAAGAGAGACTCATCTAGTGTACATACAGCTTGCTGCATGAGTCCGTTGCCAGTTTTAAAGCACTTTATCCACTGTGGTCATTTTGTATGTAGCCATCTTCCTATGAGGTAGGGTTTGGAGAATCTGCCAATTTTGGTAGCTCTAACTTTCACATCCCCCCCAACCTTAAATTCAATTTACCCAATTTCTGCATCAGTTTGTGAACCTTAAAAAAACAAAAATCTGTGTGAACGTTCATGTGCATTTCTATGCACACATCTTATAATATTCATATTTTTGTAAATAATAAACACACTACTTTCAAACTGTTTCCCTTAATATAATGGACATTTCACCAATAGACATATTTTTACAAACACTCTTCTCTAATAGATGCATTTTTGTTTAGTGAACTGCCTTGAAAAATTCAGAGAAGTGTGAAAGCAGTTATATTTTGGTTTGTATATTGGTCCAGGAAGTTTGAAGGAGGTGGGCTTGCATTAAAATGCTGACAAAAACTAATCTTTCCCTCATCCCTAATACGGAATGGAAAGAAATACTCCACAGTTCAGATCAGGAGTCTGATTGGATTAAATACATTTAATAATTAACATTCCAAGCCTAACTGGATCCATTTCCTTAATCTAGAGATGGGGTGAGATCCAAATTCCTAATAAAGCAATGCGTTCTCAGAACCCCCAGCTTTTTGCTGAACTTTTAACAATAGTGCCAACCTATTTTTCTTAATCGCAACAAACACAAAATATCTGAAGCAGCAAAATTTGCAGTCTTAAACATTCTTTGTGCTGTGGGATTATTAATAAAAGGTGTCAGCCATCTTTGAATAAATATGGGTGAGGCAGGGATGAAGAAATACAAAAGATTAGTAAGGCAGAAAGAATCCTGAATGAAGTGTTAATTATTTTTTTGGAATAGCAATAGGAGAAAAGCATACAAGCGTAACAGGAAAATGTTGATGAAATTTGCACTGTAATAAACAAGTCTTCATATCTACATGTGGTGCAGAAAAAGCACAGAAACTGTTAATAGTTCCTTTGTTTTGGAGATAATATTGAGCGTAAATTGAGTTTTGATGGGTATACTGTAAAGCCTCTCAAATTCTGGGATGATGTCTTCTTTGTTTTTGTGTACTGAGTGCAGAGCAGGCCCCAACCACGTTTAAACAACTTCATTACGTGATATATTTGTTCAGACATCTCGAGTAATGGGATCTCCTTGCTTGCATATGTAGACAGGAGCAAGAAACTATATATACCTGCCTGGATTTTGAGATCCTAACTGGAGGCCCTTCTTCAGGTTTTCGCACCTAAATAGGTTAGGTGGATGGTAACTAAAGTGAGGGTCTTTTCGGTGTTGGCACCCTGATTCACCCTGAGGAATTCTCTCTTCAGCAGGGCTCACATGGTGCCTGTATTAATATTGTTTTGGTGCCGAATGAAGGTGGTTTTTAATTTATTTTATTATCTCAGGTCTTTTAGAACTAACCTCCACCACCCTCCTGGAATAGATTTTTCTGTTGGCTTTTATGTTATTTTAAGCTGCTTTTGGTAAGAACTTGGTTGTTCAGTGTGGCAGCACCTGTGCTTGTGAACTCCCTGCCTATTGAGACCAAGCCGGTGACTTATTGTTTAGACATGCCTACCTAGATACTTAGAAAGCTGAGGTTATTTTAAACTGTTTTGATATTTTAACTTTCGTATGTTGGAATTTTGTCCTGATTTCTTGTTTTATCTTTTTGTAAACCGCTTTGGGTTTGTTTGTTTGTTTTTTTACAATGAAGCAATGTATAAATTTTATGAAATACATAATTAAAAATAAATTTTCCTGGTTATCTTTTTCTTTTAAGCCGGGATACTGAATTGGTTTGGATTAATAAAAAACATGTTTTAAGACTTTACTGTTTTAATTGCATATTGTTTGAACTTCTGAAGGCCCAGAGCATTTTGTTGAATGGGTGGTCTTAAATAAAATGATAATAAATAAACAGAGATTCAACTAATGAGTGGCCTGTACAGAGTTACCTTCACAGTGGAAACTTATGGAAAAACATAAGACAGGATGCAATCAGACTCAGAAAGCTGTGGAGTGAACCCAACTGGAAAATCACTTTTGAGATGCACCTTCAGAGGAACTCTGCTGCTGTGCTACCAGAGCTATGGGCAAATCTGAAGGCTTTTAAAATAAAAATTAAATCTTCTTGTTTTTTTTTTTAAAGAATGAAAGAGAAGATAAGAATATTCTTGCCTCAAATGTAAGTTGATCCCCATCAAATTGCATAACATCTAGCACATCTTACAATTGCTGCAAAAGCAGAGTGGGAGGACAAATCATTGACTCGGAAACAACAATTAATCCAGAATGCGGCAGCTAAACTGATGACTGGGAGCGGCCGCCAAGACCACATGACACTGGTCCTGAAATACCTACATTGGCTCCCAGTTTCCAGGCACAATTCAAAGTGTTGGTGCTAAACGGCCTCGGCCCAGTATACCTGAAGGAGCGTCTCCACCCCCATCATTCAGTTTGGACACTGAGGTCCAGCTCTGAGGGCCTTCTGGCGGTTCCCTCCCTGTGAGAAGTGAAGTTACAGGGAACCAGGCAGAGGGCCTTCTCGGTAGTGGCACCTGCCCTGTGGAACACCCTCCCATCAGATGTCAAGAAAATAAGCAACTGTCCTACTTTTAAAAGACACCTGAAGGCAGCCCTGTTTAGTGAAATTTATAATATGTAATGTTTTACAATTTTTTTATGTGTTGTAAGCACATAAGATGGGTGGGGTATAAATAATAAAATTGTTGTTGTTGCTAAGTGGTTCGCCAAACCCTGCAGCAATTTTCAAGTGGTCTGTGGGGGAAAAGGATTTGGAACCACTTTGTGACTTAGCAGAGTTCCAAGAGATGTTTTGGGGTGGAAACAGCTCCTGGTATATATTTGCATGTCTTTCCAGTCCACCAAGATGTTTCTGGAAATATTTAGTTAACTTGAAGCATACCTCTTTGTGGGAGTGTGGAGATAATAATACATCAGAACAGAGTGCAGAGATACCCAGAACAAACTTAGTTGGTCTCTAAGGTGCTACTGGACAAATTTTTAATTTTTTTATTATTTCGACTGTATTGTGTGGTTTAGTTCATCCAGGAAGCCAAAGTCAAACTGACCTAAGAACATGATGGCTGGTACGTGACTTTTATCGAAAACTGAGTCTTAGAATGTGGTTGTTGTAGAAGAAAAACTGAGAGAAAATCAAAACCACCATGGCCCCCTCACATTCCAGGTCCCTGTGCCCTAGCAAACTGCCTCCCTTTGTGTGAGTTGATCACCATAAGTATAGCTACGAAGGTATTAGGGCAATAATAAAGTGCACCGCACTTCAGAGACCAACAATTCCTAGCATACACTTCCATGTTGTGGGGAGCGTGCTAATTTCTCCCCACACTGAGGCAGGCTGCTGTGGCACACTACTGACCATTCCCAAAGGCTTCTTCATCCCCAGAAGTGCATTTTAAAAACTGTTCTGAAAAGATGGGCCCACTAAAGGAAAGTGCAATGCTTTTACAAACTTTCCCTCAGGAGAAATATTGACTAGATCAAAAGCCCACTTGCAATTTGATCAGTTTGGCTTCCCAGCGCTATTGACCTGCATAGAAGTGGGAATGCAACGGCAAGGGGGCATTCAGTAAACAGAACAGCGCAAGGCTTATTTTCCCCTTGCTGTGAGGCCTCCTCCATTGCCCTCCCCATCCATTATATCTGTACAGTGACCAAGCTACCAGAGCTGGGTCAGGAAGACAGCCAGAGGAAGGTAGAAAGAGGGAGGAGGATGCTGTTGTGCCACAGATGTAATTGTCTAGCCGTGGCCTTTGGCATTAATCAAATTTGATGCTTCACTTCAGGGTTATGGAAGAAGCTGAATGGCTGAATAAAAACCTTTGCGCCATAACTAAAGGCAAAAAGGTCAAAAGTGAAGCAGTGTTCATGAGCAGGAATGAGTGCTTGTGTTATGCTGGGAGGCTTGCAGTGGGGTTGAGGCAGAGGGTTTGTTTGTTTTAAAGCAGTTTGTTTTAAAGCAGGGTTTGTTTGTTTGTTTGTTTGTAGCAGTGAACGTTGTTTTGCATTACTGACAGAGCCATGCAGACAGAGAGAGCATCACAGATTATTCCCTGGGAGTTATTAATGGCAGAGGAGACATAGAGTGGTATTCAGCTCCAGTCCTACTCAGAGTTGACCCCTTGAAGTGACACACTTAGCTTCATTAATTTCAATGGGATTACTCTGAGTAGGACTTTGTTGAATACAACCCCCACTTCCAGTGCAGTCCTGTATAGTTAGGAATGGGCGAATCCATCAAATCTCTCCTCAAATTAAGAAAGTTTGCATTTAAACGGAAAGACTGGTTTGAGTTTTCTTCTCCACCCCAGATACAGTTTTACTCATAAGTAACTAGTTTAATAATGGGACGCGGGTGGCGCTGTGGGTTAAACCACAGAGCCTAGGACTTGCCGGTCAGGAGGTCAGCGGGTTGAATCCCCGTGACGGGGTGAGCTCCCGTTGCTCAGTCCCTGCTCCTGCCAACCTAGCAGTTCGAAAGCATGTCAAAGTACAAGTAAATAAATAGGTATCACTCCGGCGGGAAGGTAAACGGCGTTTCCGTGCGCTGCTCTGGTTCACCGGAAGCAGCTTAGTCATGCTGGCCACATGACCCGGAAGCTGTATGCTGGCTCCCTCGGCCAGTAAAGCGAGATGAGCGCCGCAACCCCAGAGTCGGTCACGACTGGACCTAATGGTCAGGGGTCCCTTAACTTTTACCTTTAACTAGTTTAATAGGGACACAGGTGGCGCTGTGGTCTAAACAGCTGAGCCTAGGGCTTGCCGATCAGAAGGTCGGCGGTTCAAATCCCCGCAACAGGGTGAGCTCCCGTTGCTCGGTCCCTGCTCCTGCCAACCTGTGTGAAAAGCCATTTTAAAAGCCAGTTTAATTACATGTTGTTCATAATAATTGGCAGGATGTTAATTGCACTTGCTCATAACTCTTTATGCTCGGCATTCCTAGCAGGGTCTGTTTTTATTGCCTTTGTAAATCCTGTCGCTGCACCTTACCGTCAATCATATGCTTTAAGGTTTATTGCAGAATAGCACATGGTGCAGCTTTCTTGTGCAGCCAAGATAAGCAGATGAGTGGCCTTTAAAAATAGGACAAATAGACCTCCTCCCAAATCGTTAGCTTATGTCCCCCAGTTCTCCAAAACACTGCACATGTCCTTCATGCAGCCACTGGTGCCCTTGCACAATAGGATGGTTTTGAGTCACATATTTCATGTGCAGCATACCCATCAACACAAACATACGTGAACTCACCATTGCAAGAATATCGTTTGCATTAAGCTAGCTCAGCTTGCATTGTAAGTGCAGGTGTGTTTCTGTGTTTCAGGGGACGCAGGTGGCGCTGTGGGTTAAAGCACAGAGCCTAGGACTTGCCGATCAGAAGGTCGGCGGTTCGAATCCCCGTGACGGGGTGAGCTCCCATTGCTCGGTCCCAGCTCCTGCCAACCTAGCAGTTCGAAAGCATGTCAAAGTGCAAGTAGATAAATAGGTACCACTCCGGCGGGAAGGTAAATGGCGTTTCTGTGCACTGCTCTGGTTTCGCCAGAAGCGGCTTAGTCATGGTGGCCACAGGATCCAGAAGCTGTCTGTGGACAAACGCTGGCTCCCTCGGCCACTAAAGCGAGATGAGTGCCACAACCCCAGAGTTGTCTGTGACTGGACTTAACTGTCAGGGGTCCTTTTATCTTTACGTTTAACTAGTTTAATGAGACTAACTCGCAAGTAAGTGACTCGCCCCACTTAGCTGGGAGTAAGCCCCACTGAAATCCATAGGACTTACTTCTGCATAGACATAGTTAGGATTGTCCTGTTAATCTCTTTTCAGCAGATTTCAGCAGCAGAGTGGGGGGGGGAGGAGGCGACAAACATTTTTGTGTCATTATTATAACTCTGTATGTATTTATTAACCCAGAAGTGAGTCACAGGGAATTCAAGGCATCTTACTCCTAGCCAAGTATGTGTCGGGTTGCAGCTTTAGTGTTCAACTAAAACTGGTGTTATAAGAAAGTGCTTTCTATATATAAATGATACATAAACACTTGATGGCCGAAACCACAAGGGCAACCATTTTGCAAGGAGTGCTGCCTTACCCTTCCCTTTTTTTCACGCTCATTTCAAGGAATCCAAATTCATAAGCTGTTTTGTGCAACTGGAACACTTGTTCCCAATGAAGCCTCTCAAGTGGTAAATCCAATTTAAACGCAAACAATTTTACCAGTTTCCTGGCAACCACTCCCTCCCACCTATGCAAAATTAAGAGATCATATGTCAAGCTGACTATTGGGGTTAAAGCTTCAGAGTCGGTGTTCATAAATTTATGCATTAATTCTGCGAGTCCAGATTTATGTATGTAGGCCTAAAGGCATTTTTAGTTTCTGATTGGGGCTTATTTATGCACTTTTCTGTAGCACATTCTAATCTCTTGAAAGCACAGAGACCACCTCAGTTTGGATACAGTGAAAAATATACAGTCCAAGATGAAATAAATGTTCAGTATTGTAAAATTCAAGTCCTCCGGTGATGGAAGATCGCTTTGTACCAATAGGAGTTGCGCGTCACGGATCACAGTTCTGAATTATCTAAAGTGAAATGATTTCTAACCACATGAATAAATACTGGGGTTGCGGAATTGAAGAGTTGGGAATATGCTTAATAAGAAAATCACATTGCACTTACCTTTGTCAGAGAAAGAGTACGGATTTCTATTCACTGAATTTGCAGAGGATGATACTGAGTGTTTTGGGTTTTTCTTCTTTTTAATGCCAAAAGATGGACATGAGAAACTTATTTTAGCAGCTGGGTTCATATATTTACTTATCTTCTATAGGAAAGCAGTGATAACAAACATGGTGGCCTCCTGTTGTTGGACTACAAATCTCATCAGCCCCAGCCAGAATGGCAATGGACCAGGATGCTGGGAATTGTAGTCAGACAAGATCTGGAGGCCATTATGTTGGCTAGCTTTGGTCTGCTGGTTTGGGAACCTGTGGGTCTCCAAATGTATTTTGAACTCCAGTTCCTTCAGCCCCAGCCAGTGTTCAGGGATTATGGAAGTTCTAGTCCAACAGCATCTGGAGGTTTACAGGCTTAGGGAATTCGTCCAAGGATGGCCTTGAGGAAAACACTAAACAAACTATGACTTGTTTAGTTTTGGAGGGCTGCTTTAGTATGTTGTTGTTGTCATGAATTTTGTATGCTTGTGTGCATCCATTACTGTTTCTGATTCACGTTGTTAGCGACCTTAATTTTAACAATAAATAAATAACTTAAACCATTGGAGGGTGGAAACTCCCTCCACCAATATTTAACCAAAAAAAGAAAAGAAAAATAGAAACATCTTATCTCCATTTTTAAATTTGTTGCTTTAATGTGACAGACATACTTGTTTATCACTTCTGTTACCAGAATATTTCTCAGAAGTGTGAAATTGACTGTGCGTGTTCAGACAAGCAGTTTGTTTGAGTGAGAAGATGACAGCAAGTAGTCCAAGACGATTTCAATGAACTTTAAGAGTTTTTTATCTAATTCGGCTCAATTCAGACTGCATGTTTGTCAGCTTCTGATGGTTCATTAAGAGAGCATTACTCTGAAGGCTCTAATAGGATCATTTCATTTGGGTTGACTAAAGGATGCAGAGGGCAAATTCAGGCATATGGAAAGGGAATATGTGGCCCCGCTGCAGTGAATGTAAACAATGTTAGTACCACCTTATTGTGCCGTCAATTTTACCTCATGAATGTTGGCCATCTCGTGAAATCCAGGTCCTTTGAAACGTGGGATTGTATGATAGCTACATGCAGGTTATAGGACAAAGTGCCAAAGGTACAAAGCAACAGCAACACATGCAGCAATTTCCTGGTTCCCTGTGGCGGGGAAAATCTGGAACTATTTCTAGGGTGAGGGGCTGGCAGCACGGATGGCTCAAAACCTGCCAAGAATTCAAGGGAAGGAGCAGGCTGTAGAGGGGGCTCTTCCATTGTAGGGCGTGGACTAGATGTTGAAACCAGAAGCCAGTGATGTGCAGAAGATCTGCACCACAGTTCAGGCTGACTGCAGGTTCTAGGGGACATTGAGCATGGTGCCCTCCTCTAGTTCCTCTGTGGGCTTGTCCCTTCCATGGACTTGCCCACCATGCTTGTCTCCCATGGCTTACCACTTGTGTGAGCTCTCTGGACTCTGTTTGGTGGAGGAGCTGTCACATGTCTTACTGTGAGTGGATAAGTGGCAGTGAATGGGGAATCCCTCGAAGGCCAAAGAAGGGATTTTGTCAAGGAACCAGGGAGCCAGAAAAAGCACAGGAAGCAGTACTTGTTCTTTTTGCTAGCTGTCTGCTGGCACTTCTGCTAGCCTAACCAAAGTAGCACAGGCAGAGCCTCCTCGTCTAAATAATAATAATAATAATAATAATAATAATAATAATAATAATAATAATAATACAGTGGTACCTTGGGTTACAGACGCTTCAGGTTACAGATGCTTCAGGTTGCAGACTCCACTAACCCAGAAATAGTACCTCAGGTTAAGAACTTTGCTTCAGGATGAGAACAGAAATCGCACGGTGGCGGCAGTGGGAGGCCCCAATAGCTAAGAACAGTTCCCTCCCTCAGGTTAAGAACAGTTCCAGGTTAAGAACGGACCTCCAGAACGAATTAAGTTCTTAACCTGAGGTACCACTGTAATAGTAATATCTATACCCCGCCCAGCTGGCTGGGTTTCCCCAGCAACTCTGGACGGCTACCAACAAAATATTAAAAATGCAATAAAATATCAGACATTAAAAACTACCTTCAGATGTCTTCTAAAAGTCAGATAGTTGTTTATTTACTCCACATCTGACAGGAGGGTGTTCCACAGGGTGGGTGCCACCACCGAGAAGGCCCTTTGCCTGGTTCCCTGTAACCTCACTTCTTGCAGTGAGGGAAGCGCCAGAAGGCCCTTGGAGCTGGACCTCAGTGTCCGGGCTGAACAATTGGGGTGGAGACGCTCCTTCAGGTATACAGGCCCAGGGTCCATTTAGGGCTTTAAAGGTCAGCACCAACACTTTGAATTGTGCCTGGAAACGTACTGGGAGCCACCGTAGGTCTTTCAGGACCCGTGTTATGTGGTCTCGGCAGCCACTCCCAGTCACCCGTCTAGCTGTCGCATTCTGGATTAGTTGTAGTTTCCAGGTCACCTTCAAAGGTAGCCACACTTTATATATGTTAGGGTCACTGGGGCTGCATCTGCTTTGCCAAGTGCTTCTGCAGCATTAGAGGCTCAGTATCAGCCTGGATTGGTGCCCCCTCCACTATCTTTGGGCCTCAGCATTTGCCCATCCCTGCTGTGTGCTGGTGCTAACGTTCAAGGAAATTTGTGTGCACGGTATACTGATGGTTTTGTAATGAAAGCGTTATGTTGGCCCGCCCCCTCCCCAGAGCTGTGTGTGTGCAATTTTCATCTATAAGGTTTGCTATCAGTTTGAAAGGCTGCTGGTTTCCTGTCGTCCCCCCTCCCCCCGCGCCGCCACCTATTCCCTCCCCATCCTATTTGTACTTGTTCCAGGACGGGTTGCATTAAGATTCTTTGCGGAATAATATTGACGATAATAAATTGATGGATTGATTGATAATAGTAATTTTCACATTCCGTAATCAGTCTGTTGCTTCTTTAGAACAATGTGATCTGTTTTACATATGTTCTTTGAGCATTGAAAGATGTGAAAGAATCAGATTTTGGGTGGGGTTTTTTTAAAAAAATACAAAAGAAATAGAAGCATAGTGGGGCAGGATACAAAATGGAATTGAACTTTTGAAGCTTGATAGGAGATGGGATCAGAGGCAGAGGTATGGAAGTGAAGATTTGGCATTTGAAAGACCTGTCCAGTATCTGAACTGCCACCATCACCCCCCCACACACACTCTGCAAACACACTTTTGAGCATTTAGCACACAATGGGCACACATTTTCAGATTGCTCTTTGCAGTCATAAAGACCAGAGACTCGCTAGAAAGGGATAGGTGCCATCCTTCACCCCATTAACTGCTAGAAACCAAATCCCATGCTTTTGTGCAGCAAACACTTGAATGTCTGGATCTGATAAACTCAGTCCTGTATTCAAGGTGGGATCTTGCCATCTAGCACTGAGAAGTTGCCAGCAACTGTTTTCTTGATAGGATGCCACAAAATGTTCTCTGCTATGAAATCCTGCTGTTTTTCAAGAATATGAAATTCATTTTGAAGACGGATGGGAATTTTAATGAAGGGAAATTGTGGCGCTTTTTTTTCTTATTCAAACCGTAGCTGGATGAAAGCGATGCCCTGAGGTTGAAGTAGTTATCTTCATAATGAGATGATGCTATGAGCTAGAAGGGCTTTGGGCTAGAATGCTATCACATGCGTCATGAAAAAAAAGGTAATTGTTCTCATTATCTTTGGGTCCTTTTGTGATGCCGTCGTGGGGAAAGGAAGGCACTAGCTTGCGCTAACGTTGGAAAAGATGCTAGGATGAAGCATTCAGTTGTCATGAGAATCGTGAAGGGATGTATGGGTGTATGGGAGGAAGGGAGGGAGAAGCACATACATAGACAAGCTGTATTGGTATCAGTCCTAGCTGTTTTTAAATCAACTGTGCAGATTCCTCTCTAGTCTGAGCCTCCTGCCCATTCAAGGAACATAGAGAGTCAGTGTGGTGTAGTGGTTAAGAGCAGTAGACTCATAATCTGGTGAACTGGGTTCGCTTCTCCGCTCCTCCACATGCAGCTGCTGGGTGACCTTGGGCCAGTCACACTTCTCTGAAGTCTCTCAGCCCCACTCACCTCACAGAGTGTTTCTTGATTCTTCAACATCAACTTTGTGGGACTGGTCATGTTGTGCGGATGCCTGATGGTCGTCTTCCAAAGCAACTACTCTATTCCAAACTTAAAAATGGAAAGTGTAATGCTGGTGGTCAACGAAAGAGGTTTAAAGACTGTCTCAAGGCAAATCTAAAAAAAATGTAGTATAAACACCAACAATTAGGAAACACTGGCCTGCGAGCGCTCCAATTGGAGAACAGCCTTTACCAAAGGTGTCATGGGCTTTGAAGACACTCAAACTCAGGACGCAAGGGAGAAACATGCTAAGAGGAAGGCACACTTGGCAAATCCACACCGTGATCAACTCCTGCCCGGAAACCAATGTCCCCACTGTGGAAGGAATTGTGGATCCAGAATTGGCCTCCACAGTCACCTATGGACTACGAGTGAGCACCAAAGAAGAAGAAGACCTCTGTCAGTGGAGGTAGAACATAGCCATCTTGGCTAGTAGCCATTGACAGCCCGATCCTCAATGAATTTGTCTAATCCCCTTTTAAAACCACCTAAATTGGTCACCGATACTTGTCCCAGTTCCTCCTGCGAAAAGTGAATTCAGACACCTACATCTTCTGTCATAAAGGCAAATGTAAGGAATTCATCCACCTTCTCTGCAGTTTCCTTTCCACCCTTTGGCACACGTTGACTTCCTTGTTTTTTTAATCTCCCGCCTCCCAACAAGATTTAAATAGTGTTTAATCGGCAAAATCCTCTAACCAAACTTCTCTTCTTGACTTCTGCTTGCTGTTGTCACTTGAGTGCTATCTTAAGAAGGACAGGGGCAGGTTGCTTGGTGTACACACCTCATCACTGCAGCTCACATCCTACCCCTGCCTGCCGCCTGAGGCAGCTGCCTCATTCTGCCTAATGGCAGAGACATCTCTGTTTAAACTCAGCCGTGCTTCAGGATTTCTCCCTTTGCAGTTGCAAAGGCTGCCAGTTTACGCTTCGAGATTCTGACCGGTTACCACTCACCAGGAAACACCTGCAAAGTTATGGGGAAGCAACAGGCGAAGAAGCATAAACCAATGCTTTGCGTCGGACGGGGGAAAAACACCACAGAAATGTAATATCTTCAGTGCCTCGGGCTGCTATCTTAAACCAGATTGCTTCTTTACAAGTTCCCCCATTGAGATCAATACGACTTACACACTTATATGTGTGTTCAGGTTCACAGCCTAAAGGCACTGAATATGTGAAAGGAAAGAAGTATCAGAATCTGTCCTTCGGAAGTCTCTTAAGGGATGACAGAAATTGTTAATAATGGGATCTCTGTTTGCAGAAGTATTCGGGGCGGAAGGGGGGGGGAGATTCCTAATAGCAGCTGCCAGGAATCAGTGCCTTCCGCTGAAGAAAAAGGTGTTATGCTGCTGTTTTCACTTGGCTATTAAGTGTTAATTAGTATTCTCCACTCACATTTTTATTTGTTTATTTATTCATTATTATTATTTTTCTTTTTAAAAAGCCACTCTGCTTTGGCTTTCTAATTATTCCGGAATCCTCGGGTGCTCTGACAGCCGCGCACTTAGTAATCTCGGCAACGTTACCGGCAAAAGGGCTTTTTCTTTTTCTTTTTGCTGGCATTATAAATGTTTGTTTCCTGTCTCTGCTGTCAGTGAATTTAATTTATAATAATCTGCTGGTGTTTGTTAGAACGTGCGGTATGCCTTGTTGTAAAAAGTCATTAGAATAATAGATTAGTATGGTTTTTTTGCAAGGCGCACAAAGACACACGCGCAGCCATTCCATGTCTGCGGATGCATGGAATTTGATACTAAGAAATAACCCAGCTTTCTGGTGCTGTCGTCTTACAGCAGGGATGGGGATCCCCCCCCTTGTTAGTTTGAGGGCCACATTCCTTTGGGAGGAACCTTCTGGGGGCTGAGTGCCAGTGGCGGGTGGGGAACTTGGGAAGCTGCCTTTGACCAGGGGTTTCAGATGGAACTGAAGAAGAAGAAGAAGAGTTTGGATTTGATATCCCGCCTTTCACTCCCTTTAAGGAGTCTCAAAGCAGCTAACATTCTCCTTTCCCTTCCTCTGTGAGGTGAGTGGGGCTGAGAGACTTCAGAGAAGTGTGACTGGCCCAAGGTCACCCGGCAGCTGCATGTGGAGGGGCGGAGACATGAACCCGGTTCCCCAGATTACGAGACTACCGCTCTTAACCACTACACCACACTGGCTCTCCTGAGGATTGAACCTGCTGAGGATTGAACCTTCAGCATGCATTGGGACCTTCAACATGCATGCTCTACCACTGAGCTGCGGTCTTTTCCTGCGGCCAGAGGCAAAAGAGGGTAGGTTCATGGATGTGACTCTTACCTTTGTGCAGAAAAGCTACATCCCCCTTTTTAATAATTTTTTCAAGTAAATTTTCTGCTTTGCAATTTAGAATATTCATTTAAACAACCTTAAAATATCAGTGACTTCCTTTCTTCTCTTTCCATAGTTCATTTTTCATAACATAAATCCCTGCATCTTTTACATAAACTAAACCATTCAGTATTCCATTATTGCATCCATCAAAACTTATTTACGCTGCTGAATTTCTATTAATGTTGCCAACGTTTTCAAGTGTACACAGTTTCAATAAACATTTTTCCAATCTTCTTTAAATGTACAGTGGTACCTCGGGTTAAGAACTGAATTCATTCTGGAGGTCCGTTCTTAACCTGAAACTGTTCTTAACCTGAGGTACCACTTTAGCTAATAGGGCCTCCCTCTGCCGCTGCGGTGTGATTTCTGTTCTCATCCTGAAGCAAAGTTCTTAACCTGAGGTACTATTTCTGGGTTAGCGGAGTCTGTAACCTGAAGCGTCTGTAACCCGAGGTACCACTGTATGTTCTTCTTGATCTCTTATTCTATATGTTAGGACCACAAGCTGTGCATATTCCATATTAGTTTAAGTTGCCATTCTTCTTTTGTTGGGACCTCGCTTGTTTTCCATTTTTGGGCTAACGAAACACAAGCCGCAGTAGTGACATACATAAATAACCTTTTTTGACACCTGGGAATTTCCATCCAGACAGCTACATTCCAACCCTGCAAAATTCTGAGATTTCTATGCCCACTGAAATCTATCCATCGAAGCATGGAAGAGGCATTGTTACAGTTCAAGGACACATGCCAACCAGGCAGAAGACCTTGAGGAGGGCACAGAGTGGGGAGACAAAGGGGCACGGGCTAGTGAGAGTCCTAAGGACCAGAGAGCCTGGCATTCTCCACCACTGCCTTTGGCCTTAGGCTAAAGCCACTTAACACGTGGCCATAGCAGAAGAAAGAAAAACAGAATCAAGAAAAGAGGACACAGCTTTGTGCGAAATGTGTACGTGCTAATTTAAATGCAGCACCTTTAAGATTTAATTTCTAATGTAAATGTAGAAGTAATTGCCAAAAGTTAAATGGAAATACATTTCACCAATGTGAGTGAGGCAGTGACCAGGTGAACCACCTGCTCAGTCTGATTTCCAGGTAGTCACTGTTGATTATGGGTGTCAAGGCTTTGCGCTCTCTCTCTCTCCCCCTCTCTCTCTAGGGTTCATCTTTCCGCCCTTTGAATAGAGGGCTCCTTCAGATAGAGGACTACTCCCTTGACAATGCTTGAAAGAGAGGATGGTCTTCTGCAAAATAGGATGCATAGCCCCCTGACTTGATGTTCCCTACTACCGTTTTAAAGCCTGTACTTAACCTCGGACTATACAGTGGTACCTCATTTCCGGAGGTCCGTTCTTAACCTGAAACTGTTCTTAACCTGAAGCACCACTTTAGCTAATGGGGCCTCCTGCTGCTGCTGCGCCGCTGGAGCACGATTTTTGTTCTCATCCTGAAGCAAAGTTCTTAACTCGAGGTACTATTTCTGGGTTAGCAGAGTCTGTAACCTGAAGTGTATGTAACCTGAAGCGTATGTAACCCGAGGTACCACTGTATAGTCTGTTGGTTATTGAGAGCTAACTCTAGAAATACCTTAAACCTCTGACTTGCACCTCTTACGTTGCAGAATGAAATCAATGGGATAGTGGTTGTTCATAGTGAATGCAATACACAGTTCCCTAGAGAAACAGAATCGCTTATAAACCAATCCATCAGCAACACTGTGTGGTTGAAATGCACTGTATTTATTTCTCTTCTTGAACGGACAGGAATTGTAACGTGAGGTCAACAACCTTGAAGTCATAACTCTGAGGTGACTGATGTGTTATTGATTAAAAAAGAAAACAACCAAGGTAAAATACAATTCATAAAATGTAAGGTGGCCATTCATTAAAAACAGCATCAAAAGAACAGTAAAAACACCTACACGGACAAACCAGGAATGGAAAGTTGCCTTACAGTTAGAAATATAGACTAATTTGGGAATATTTAAGAGGCCGTCCTAAGAGGGGAAGCAATAATCTCATGTTTTTCATTCAGAAGACTCTGGGACCAGTCCTCAGCATTTCCAGGTAGATCTCAGGGAGAGAGGGAGAGAGACTATTGTCTAAAATCCTAGAGAGTCACTGCCAATAAGTGTAAACACTACTGAGCCAGATGATCTGATTACTGTGTTCCTATTTTTATTTTTTTCTATTTTGCCACCAATCACTTCAGTTCATCAATAAATTTATTTGTGCGTTGCCTTCATACGAAACCTTGCACTCTAGGTAGTTTGCAACAAGCAGAAAGAAACAGCAATATAGCGGCATACTTGCATCAGCAATACGTACATCAAAATAAAGAACGAGGCACTGAAGAAGTTCTAAGTAACATTAGCATGCATGGAACACCCCCGACCAAATGACCACCAGCTCATTTGCAGGTGGTGAAAAAAGGGTGGGTGTTTTTGTCATTTGAGTAGGGGAAGGGAAGCAAAAGTCTCCAGAGGTTTCAGACCCCTGCTAAACTTGTTGAAGTCACAGTGAAGGTCAGTAGTAGGCAGTCGGGTTGGGTGGTGGCAGCTGTAAAATTTGGATATATCCTTTGCAGTGAGAACAAAACACTCACAAAGAGATGGATCTTTGCCTGACACCCAAGTGCTGGTGCCAGGTATGCCTTGGCTGGTGGGGAGGGACATTCCCTCATTAGGGTGCCACCACAGAGAAGGCCCTGTCTTAATAGCCTGTGATTCTCTGGCCATTTGGCTCCGCCCCTGGAGGCGCATCCCACTGTTTCTCAAGGAAGAGGGATGCCAGCAACAACCCATTGCTGGATTGTGCAGTCTTGACAGTATAAGCAAGCCCACTAGGTGCTGTTGTTCTGCAGCCGGCTGTTTATGCCAATGGAGATTTCGCTTGATTTGAGCTCAGTGGACGGCACGCTGAGAATATATGAAACATGCAAGCTGCAGTAGACAGCTCTCCTTTATTTAATGGTAGGCTTTGAGAATATTGTTAAAAATAAAGCATTAGCTCCGGGGAATAACCTGTGTATGGCGTAAATGTGATTGTTGATATATCACTTAGGAATCAGTGCACTGACAGATTATACCAGAGAAGCCTTTGAAAAGACAAGGGCATAACTTTCAGAAGGTTGCTACTGTGTAATACTTGTTGGGTCTGATTTTATTTTATTTTTTCGCCTCCAAGACTAGCTGAGTGACAACCCTGTATTACCTTTTCCCAATGCATTACATTTCCTATTTCTCTGGAATCCTCATGGTCTGAGTGCATGCGTCTGAACTCTCTACAGTTATGTTAATTAAACTGTCAGGTAAGCCAGCTCCGAACTTGAATGGCTTCCCCAGAGATGTAACCTATTGCACGCATCTCCTGTTTTCTATGACCGCCTGAGCCTTAGGCCTGCTGCCATATTGTCCTGCAATATATGCCTGTGCTGGTGAGGGGGCCATAGCTCAGTGGCAGAACGCACACTTTGTATTCAGGAGGTACCCGGCATCTCCAGCTTGAAAAGACCAAGTGATGGGAAAGACCTTTGCTGAGAGCATGGAGAGATGACAGTGTAATGGCTGTCAATTTGGAAGACTTTGAGAGGGGATTAGACAAGTTCATATAGCTATGTGAATCCATAGCAGTGACCAGAGGAGAAATGACCGCTGGGAGGAGCACAGAGAGAAGAAACGTCATGGTGCATCTGCAGAATAATAATAATAATAAGAAGAATAATAGTTTCCCTAGCCACTCTAGGCAGTTTACAGCATATAAAAATTGTAAAACATCGCCTTAAAATTTTCCCCAAACAAGACTGCCTTCAGATATCTTCTAAAAGTCAGATATTTATTTCCTTGACTTCTGATGGGAGGGCGTTCCACAGGGTGGGTGCCACTACCGAGAAGCCCTCTGCCTGGTTCCCTGTTACCTTGCTTCTTGCAGTGAGGGAACCTCCAGAAGGCCCTCGGAGCTGGACCTCAGTGTCCGGGCTGAACGATAGGGGTGGAGATGCTTCTTCAGGTATACTGGGCCAAGGCCATTTAGGACTTTAAAGGTCAGCGGCAACACTTTGAATTGTGCCTAGAAACGTACTGGGAGACAATGTAGGTCTTTCAGGACTGGTGTTATGTGGTCTCGGCAGCCACTCCCAGTCACCTGTCTAGCTGCCGCATTCTGGATTAGTTGTAGTTTCCAGGTCACCTTCAAAGGTAGCCCCATGTAGAGCACATTGCAGTAGACCAAGCGGGAGATAACCAGAGCATGCACCACTCTGGCGAGACAGTCCGTGGGTAGGTAGGGTCTCAGCTGGCATACCAGATGGAGCTTATGGACTGCTGCCCTGGACACAGAGTTGACTTGTGCCTCCATGGGCAGCTGTGAGTCCAAAATGACTCCCAGGCTGCACACCTGGTCCTTCGGGGGCACAGTTACCCTATTCAGGACCAGGGAATCCCCCACACCCGCCCGTCCCCTATCTCCCCAAAACAGTACTCTAAATTTTGTCAACTTTATCAAAACTCATTTTGGCTATCCTAGAATTCCTTGGATGTTTCTCTAACCCAAAATATTATTATTATTATTTTAGGTGAAATTCAGTGGCTTGCCTTGTTCCCTTCCATATAAGTGTATGAGTTCCTTTTTATTTATCAAAATGCGTATATAGATATAGAGGTTGTGTGTTTGTGTAATCAGTTACATAATCATGCAACTATTTTTGCAGCTATAGAAAATTAAACACTATTTTGTGACAGCAAATGAGATGCGCTTTATTTCTCTGCCATCAATTATGTCTCTGTCATCAAATAGCATTCTAGCAGGGAGGGCGAATACCCTGCCAACATTTTATCTAGGCCATGTGAATGGCATTTAATAAAAGAGCTTTTGCAACCAGTGATAGGCCGGAGCCTTGAAGCAAAAAGCGTTTCTGTCCTGTGTCACTCATTCATTCCTGTTCAGCTCAAGCTCAGCTTTTCCCCTTAGAAAAACACTCTGCTGTGGATTTTTTATTTTATTTTTTGGTGGGGGAGACAACTCACACAATTCTTCTCTGTTTAAAAGACTGCAAGTGAGCCATTGTTCATGTTGAAAACTGATAGGAATGAACATAAACACCATGGCTTCTTACTAGTTATTTATTTAACAAAATGTATATACCGTTTGATTGTAATAAGACCTCTAAGTGGTTTACAAGAAATACTTAAATTATTAATAAACACAGTAAAAAAAGAAAAGTAATTTACACCTTTAGAAATGCAGTGGTACCCCTGGTTAATAACTTAATTTGTTCCGGAGGTCCGTTCTTAACCTGAAACTGTTCTTAACCTGAGGTACCACTTTATCTAATGGGGCCTCCTGCTGCCACTGCGCCACCACCACGTGATTTCTGTTCTCATTCTGAAGCAAAGTTCTTAACCTGAGGTACTATTTCTGGGTTAGCGGAGTCTGTAACCTGAAGCGTCTGTAACCCGAGATACCACTGTAATTAAAAGCATTGGTTGATTGGCATCTGTCTGTCTCAGGAGACAAATACTTCAATCGTGTTTGTGGGCACCTCCCAAAATTCCTCAAACTGTGACACACACACACACACACACACATGATTATAACTTGTCAACAAGTTGGCAAAGATAAGAAGCAGGATGTTTTGTCTCAGACCTGCTTGCTACTGTTTATTTTTTTTCTTTTCTAGAAGCAGAAATTTGTGGCAGATTTGGAGGCATCCCCTGAGGTGAAAAAACTGAGGGATTTCATGGAAATAAAAAAGTTTCAATAACTCTAACAGTGTTTCATAGGAGAGGGGTGTTTGGAGCATCCCTGTTGAACACAGCAAATATCAAGCAGAGCCTTGTGAGGTTTAAAGCTTGACTTCTAAGAGTCAAATATCAAATTAAAGGATATGACTTTAGGAGGGGGGCGGTGGGGGGAGAGAATCCATCTCCCAAGGATGAGGATGCTTTCATATTTCTCATGGTGATCGCATCCAATTTTGTACTATTAAAAGGAAGATGCACTGTAAAAGAATGTACTTTTAAGCAAGTTGAGTCAGGTTTTGTCACTGTTAATTACCTTTACAAGGTGAATGAGCTGTCTGTGGGGAGTTCCGTAAAAGGAAACTTGTTTTGCTCTTGGGGTTGCGTATTGCCATATGGAAAGCATGTTTCTGTTCTTTGTTAATTGTTATTGTTTTAGAGCACTTAATGGGAATTGCAGTAACTCGTGGGTTTCTGGTACCTGAGTGCCTTGCAAGAGAGGATTGCTAGAACAAGAAAGATCTCTGGGGCTTGGCTTCAATAGCTCAAAAAGGACAAATTTGTTAGTGTTTAATTAGTGTTCGTGTTTGCATACGACATGCTAACTTTTTTTTCTTCAATGAAGGGGATGCGTTAAATGAAAGGTGCCTTGGTACCTTTGCTAAATCAGTAGTATAGATCCCCCTTCCCCACTCATTTAATATCCACATAAAATTCTCAAATATTTCTGTTCCAAGAATAGTCGTGTAAATATCTGTTTCTGAAAAACCTTAACAAAATGAAATGTGATGTCTTTGGCCATTTAGAAACAAAACAGTAGCTGAAATCCAGCATGTGAATACCGCAGAAGGTATATTGGAAGATGGTAGACTCTCTTTCATTGGTGGTTTTAAAGCAGAAGTTGGTTGGACTTCTATACCTGCAATTCTATGATTCCATGACTTAGTCCCCTCTGCTATTGACATAGAATCATAGAACTGCAGAATTGGAAGGGATCCTGAGGGTCATCTAGTCCAACCCCCTGCAATGCAGAAATCTTAGCTAAAGCATCCATGACAGATGGCCACCCAACCTCTGTTGAAATAATCTCCAATGAAGATTTTTAAAAAACATTATTATTTTTTACATGTTCAAAAAATCCTTTCCCAAAACCCAGAAGCCTTTTTGTTGGGTATAATTACATCAGAAGTTACAAAAAAAAAAATCAGAAAATTTTGTTCTTGTGTGTGACAACGGCCACACGCATCTTATTAGTACAAAAATGGAAAACAGATAAAGTACCAACGAAAGAAGAGTGGCATCTTAAACAGTTAGAATATGCGTAGATAGCAAGCATGACAACTAGAATAAGGAATCAAGGTCATAAAAGATATGAAGACTGGATATTATTTATAGATTATATGAAAAATTGCTATAAACAGACAATTAGGCCTAGTGGGATGTTAGCATTTTCAGATTGGAGGACAATCTTACTCGGCTACGAGTGATCACCAAAGAAGAAAAGTGGGTGTTGGGATCCCAGATAAAGGCTGTTTGCCTCAGGTGCAAAACAGGTTGAAAAGGACAACGTTTACAAGGCATGCAGGTGAAATATGCCCCCAACTTTCCATTGTTGTTGTTGTTTAGTCATGTCCGACTCTTCGTGACCCCATGGACCAGAGCACGCCAGGCACTCTTGTCTTCCACTTCCTCCCGCAGTTTGGTCAAACTCATGCTGGTAGCTTCAAGAAGTTTAGTACCTTATTATTGTTGGGGGGGAAACAACCCGTCTTGCTTCAGAAACACTTTCCCTTCTTTCTTTCCAGGCCTGGGTTTCCTTGGTGACAAATGAAGGAAATTGGAAGAGAGTTCAGAGGGGAAAGAGTTGAAAATAATTCTGAAGGCAAAAAACAAAAGTGATGTAAAAAAGGGGGGCCCATTCATAAAGGCAGAATGTGATTTGGCAGTTGGTACCCATTTACAATGTCCTAAGCTAGGCCACTAGCCAGCTGGTGCAGAATTCTATGAACCCAATTATACTTGGGAAGCCACTCAGGCTGCAACATGTAACATGTTGATTAAAAAAATATGCTGATTCAATGAATCAGTTGTGTACTATCTCAGTGCAAATGCAAATGTTCAAGGTTTTCATGGGACTGATTCATTTTTCTATAGGTGGATCGCTTGGTCCATCTATTTTTTTCTATTTGATCGCTTGGTTTGATCAAATCCAGCTTCTCCATTATGGAGTCTATATGGAAAGCTGATCAGGGGAAGTTATACATAGAAGCTTTCCTTACAGACATTTCTGATGTGGTGCAGTAACGTGAGAGAAATGTACTGTTCAGTACATTTGGCTTGCACAATTTCAACTGTACATGGCCGAATGCTGGCTGGTTGAAATCCCACAAGTCAAATGTGGAGCTGGCATGGGGAAAATCTGGCACAAAAAGGAGTTTTGAACTCCTCAGTTTGCTTCTAAAGTGTCTGGGATGCTCCTGTGAGATCTCACTCAGACATCCCCATGAGATCTCATGAGAGCATCCTATGGCGCTCTACGCACCACTTCCAGAAGCCCCAGAATGGAATCATGGGAGCAGTTCTAAGCGTATTCGTATCCACATATTTGCATATATAAGGAACTGTTGGAACCAAACTCCCACGTAAGATGCGATTGTACTGTATTTAAATAGGGTCAAAATTTGAATGAGGCAGGAGAAATTATATCGTTCGGCTCTCTCACTGTGTGTGCAAATACTACTTTAGTATAACAAGAAATAACATTGAACTGAAGTAATTTTTCTATTAACAACTTTTGCTATGAGCTAACATCTCACCTTCCCTCTGACATTTAATCTGCAGAAATAGACACGTTGCTCTGTTTTCACCTCTTAACAAGCTGTTCGCTGGTAAGAATAAATTAAGCTATGTCCACAATTGTCAATTTTTGCATGGCTTGTTGTGGTTGCAAATGCCATGTGTTGTTCGTGCAGTCCATACCAAAAGAACTACCTTCTAATTTTTCACCTTTAACTTACTCTCTGAGGGGCAGAATTTAGCAGCCCTTAAAGTAAATACAAACCAGACCAAACTTCTCCTTAACATTAGTCAGGGGTTGCCAACGTAGCCCCTGTGGGCACATATGCACCCACAGAGGCCTTCCCTGGTGCCCATGATGATGTTGTTGTTGTTTAGTCATTTAGTCATGTCCAACTCTTGGTGACCCCATGGACCAGAGCACGCCAGGCACTCCTGTCTTCCACTGCCTCCCGCAGTTTGGTCAAACTCATGCTGGTAGCTTCGAGAACACTATCCAACCATCTCGTCCTCTGTCATCCCCTTCTCCTTGTGCCTTCCATCTTTCCCAGCATCAGGGTCTTTTCCAGGGAGTCTTCTCTTCTCATGAGGTGGCCAAAGTACTGAAGCCTCAGCTTCAGGATCTGTCCTTCCAGTGAGCACTCAGGGCTGATTTCCTTAAGAATGGATAGGTTTGATCTTCTTGCAGTCCATGGGACTCTCAAGAGTCTCCTCCAGCACCATAATTCAAAAGCATTAATTCTTCGGTGATCAGCCTTCTTTATGGTCCAGTTCTTACTTCCATACATGACTAATGGGAAAACCATAGCTTAAACTATACAGACTTCATTGGCAAGGTGATGTCTCTGCTTTTTAAGATGCTGTCTAGGTTTGTCATTGCTGGTGCCCATGATAGGGAAGGGCAGATCTATCAATTTCGGTTTCTCTGTC
Organism: Podarcis siculus; assembly: GCA_034642415.1. NCBI lineage: Eukaryota > Metazoa > Chordata > Lepidosauria > Squamata > Lacertidae > Podarcis > Podarcis siculus. Next base: position 22,235,209 of record JAXCMG010000002.1, read on the forward strand.
AGTTTCTCATTTTTCCAACCTTTAGTTCTCCACAATTCCACATTTTTTAAAGTGTCCTCAAAGAGAAAGCCAGTGTGGACGCAGCCATACGGGACTTCCCTTGTAGTTGTTCTGGAAACTGCAGTTAGTGCAGAATGCTGCAGTGTGATTGCTGACAGGAATGAGGTCCTGCTGCCAGCATACTGCACCTCTGCTTAAAGATCTGCAATGGCTTCCAATTTGCTACCAGCAAAGTTCAAAATTTTACTACAAGTTTGTAAGCCCCTTAACAGCTTGGCACCGATTTACTGGAGGGAGCGCTTTCCCCCACATGTTTGAATGCTTTGATCAGTGGACCTGGCACTTTTGCAAGTGCCATACAATATTTGTTCCACATCTGTGAGGACGGAGTCTGTCTTTCAGTCTGGCAGCACTTATGCTTCGAAACTCCCTGCCAATTAGCATTAGGCAGTCGCCTCTGTTATATTGTTTCTGATGCCTGCTAAAAACGTTTGTTTTTAATTTTAGCTGTCCCATCTGGATAAATAATTTAGTTACATATACTTGCTTTAAATTTGTGTTGATTCTATCTGCTTGTTACTGATAATTATTTCACCCTTTTGCATGCATCACTTAAGAGACTTGGGGCTGTGTGCAACAAACTTGTTCTACTAGTATAAGGATTTCTGTGTGTGCGATGGAAGTCCCCCCCCTCTCCCCATGTGTGCACCTCCCCCCAAAAAAACTGTCCTGGAGGGTTAAAGGAAACCCCAAAACAGATTTAGGGGGCATGTGGGGAGAGGAAGGTCTGCTTTGCTGACGGAAGGAGTTCATTGAATGCTTCCCTTTTTGACCAAGTCTTTTGGAATATTTCTTAAAGAAATTAAAAAAAATTGCAGGAGGCAAAGGACAGGACATTTTTTCACCACCAGCAGCATACATAGAGCGTTTCAGAGTGTTTCTTGCACACCCTCATGTTGTGTTGTTTTCCCTGACCCTGGACTCAGCTACATGAGTAAAGAAAAAGCGTTTTTTGTGGGTTATAACACTGCGACACCAGATGATGCTGTGGAGTTCCGTCTTTCGCCAATGGGATTTCCCACTTTACAATGCGTTTTCCTGAAATGCTTTTTTGATGTGTCTAGATCCAGCCCCTGTAAGGTAGACTAGAATTACAATCAGGGGAACTGAGGCGGGGAGGGAGTGGCCTGCCTAAGATAGAGGCTAGAACTGATCACACCGTGATTTATCGCACAGGGTCTTAACCACTAAGCTGCACCTGATCTCCAAAAGATTTTAGCTCAGAAAACCTGGACAGCTTCTTACAGTCCTGCTGTAGAGAACTTTCAGAAATCCGATTCTTGGTTGTAAGAAGGGAGAAGGAATTGAACAAAATACGTAGATTTCTGAATTGCATTTCATCTGGTCATGCCAGCACCACCTAACTGTAGACCCCTTCATTGTCCGTCGTTCTAAAAGCTTCCTTAGCTTATGGTTTTCTTCCTCCAGTCATGTATTTAACTGTTGAGAAGAATGAATGGAGCTACAATCAGGAAAGCAAATTATTTCTCCAAAGATATAGGATTGAAGCAAAGAAAGCATCAGAATTGAAGTCATTATTGTAGGCAGTGCCAGACTCCATCCTGAACAAAGAAAACGGTGTGTGCAGAAAGGTTAGTAATGTAACATGTGCATGTTTTTTTTTTAAAAAAACCCTAAGACTGCAGTTCTGACACTGTTCATGGCAATGGATGAGTTTTCATTCTCTGCAATAATGAAAGAGCGTAGAGTATAATGTACTGTATAGATAGTGACCTGGTGTGCTGTAGAGTCTAAGATGCTGAGTGACTTACCAGGAAGTCCCTCGTTCAAAACTTGCCTGTGTCATAATCTGATTAGGTGGCCTTAGGGAAGCCTCAATCATAGCTCAGTGGTAGATCATCTGCTTTGCATGCAGGCGGTCTCAGGTCCAATCGCCAGCATCTCCACATAGGGCTTGGGCTGTTCGCTGCCTGAAACCCTGGAAAGCGCCAACAACACTGAGTTAGATGGACCAATGGTCTGACTCAGAAAAAGGCCACCTTCCCTCTCTCTCATCCCCAGTCTCCTCTACCTGTCATACGATGATCCTGATTTACCTTACAAGGATCATGCAAGAGAAGTGCTTTGAGCATGTGAATGTGCTATATACCTATGTTAAGTATTATTATAATCCACGTGGAACATCTCCTGCACAATCCCTTCTCAGAAATTGTGGAAAGTGTGCAAGAGCACAGCTTTCTTCTTGCTGGCCGATCACTAATTTCAAGGGAGCTTGTAGAGGAGATGTTTTTAGCGGACTGTTTAGGACCAGGGCTGTTTTGCTTGGCTGTGCATTACAGTGGTACCTCGGGTTACATACGCTTCAGGTTACATACACTTCAGGTTACAGACTCCGCTAACCCAGAAATAGTGCTTCAGGTTAAGAACTTTGCTTCAGGATGAGAACAGAAATCGTGCTCCGGCGGCGCGGCGGCAGCAGGAGGCCCCATTAGCTAAAGTGGTGCTTCAGGTTAAGAACAGTTTCAGGTTAAGAACCGACCTCCAGAATGAATTAAGTACTTAACCCGAGGTGCCACTGTATAGTTCTCTATCCTGAACTTGTGATCCAAACCACTTCAGGTGCGACAACTGTGCACAAAGACTGCGACAACAGAATGCATCTAGAAATACTTGATTTCGGAATGAACACAAAACCTTTGACCTGTTCCCCTGATGTGTGTGGAGCAACTCATATGATGATGTGCAGAATAAGTAAGATCTGGGTTGAGGGTGGCTAACCTGGGTGCTGTTGTGCTCCTGCCTTGCTTGCGAGCTTCCCATAAGCATCTGGTTGGCCACTGTGAAAAGAGGTTGCTGGGTAGATAGACCACTGGCTTGGTCCACCAGGGCTGTTCTTGTTGGGATTTTTGACTACGTGCCATGCTGTGCAGCTTCACACAAAGCAATTAGAAGTTGGCCGAAAGCCAAGGATGACTGAGCAGAGGAGTTATCTGCCTGGAGATATGGGGCCTTGGAGACAGCTCTACCATTGGTTGAGGTCTCACACAGGCATGATGATTTATGAGCTTACCGACTGGAGTGTTTGTTGGTCAGTGTGGCGTTCTGAGAGTCATTTGGAGTTTGTTAAGAGAGAGCTAGTTAAGATCCGTATCTATTCATGTATATAGTAACTTGTAGAGTTATTCAAGCCCCTTCACCATGGCAAGGCAGTGATCCATGAAGGGGAAGAATTGATGCTTTTGAATTCTGGTGCTGGAGGAGACTCTTGAGAGTCCCATGGACTGTAGGAAGATCAAACCTATCCATTCTTAAGGAAATCAGTCCTGAGTGCTCACTGGAAGGACAGATCCTGAAGCTGAGGCTCCAATACTTAAGCCACCTCATGAGAAGAGAAGACTCCCTGGAAAAGACCCTGATGTTGGGAAAGATGGAGGGCACAAGGAGAAGGGGACGACAGAGGACGAGATGGTTGGACAGTGTTCTTGAAGCTACCAACATGAGTTTGACCAAACTGTGGGAGGCAGTGGAAGACAGGAGTGCCTGGCGTGCTCTGGTCCATGGGGTCACAAAGAGTCAGACACGACTAAACAACAACAACAACAAAGTTGTAGAGTCTGCTGTAAATAATAAACACCTATAAGTAACCATAGGGACGCGGGTGGCGCTGTGGGTAAAAGCCTCAGCTCCTAGGGCTTGCCGATCGAAAGGTCGGCAGTTCGAATCCCCGCGGCAGGGTGCGCTCCCGTTGCTCGGTCCCAGCGCCTGCCAACCTAGCAGTTCGAAAGCACCCCCGGGTGCAAGTAGATAAATAGGGACCGCTTTCTAGCGGGAAGGTAAACGGCGTTTCCGTGTGCGGCTCTGGCTCGCCAGAGCAGCGATGTCACGCTGGCCACGTGACCCGGAAGTGTCTCCGGACAGCGCTGGCCCCCGGCCTATAGAGTGAGATGGGCGCACAACCCTAGAGTCTGTCAAGACTGGCCCGTACGGGCAGGGGTACCTTTACCTTTTACCTATAAGTAACCAAGTTACTAGTAGCAGCGTCTGGTTCCTGCTTCGTCCATCCTGCCTGCAACTGATTGCTTTCTGGAACTCTGCATATGCTCTGCTAAGGTCTGGCTAAGGTCCTGCAACAGGTCAAAGTTGCAAAACACCAATAGTTCTATGTGCTTACATTCTTATGGTCCAACCTTAATCTCCCCAGAGACTCCATCAGCTCTAGTCAGCACAGCCAGTGGTCAGAGACACTGGGAGCTAAAGTACCGACATAATCGGGAGGGTCACAGGTTAGCTGCCCATCCTGGGCAATTTGTGAAAGTGATATTTAAAGGGGTGTGTGAAAACAGAGGAGAAGAGGCTTTTCCCCAGCAAGCAGCAGCAGTCAAAGGGCATGGCAGGTGCATGGCAGGCAGGCAGAAAAAGGCTCCATTTTTGATACATTCCATTTTCTGTACATGAAGGAACACGGGTGGCGCTGTGGGTTAAACCACAGAGCCTAGGGCTTGCTGATTGGAAGGTCGGCAGTTCAAATCCCCGTGACGGGGTGAGCTCCCGCTGTTTGGTCCCTGCTCCTGCCCACCTAGCAGTTTGAAAGCACGTCAAAGTGCAAGTAGATAAATAGGTACTGCTCTGGCAGGAAGGTAAACAGCATTTCCGTGCGCTGCTCTGGTTCGCCAGAAGCGGCTTAGTCATGCTGGCCACATGACCCGGAAGCTGTACGCCGGCTCCCTCGGCCTGTAAAGCGAGATGAGCGCCGCAACCCCAGAGTCAGCCATGACTGGACCTAATGGTCAGGGGTCCCTTTACTTTTACCTTTTTATTTTCTGTACATGACACTTGTACCTTTAACATGGCAGTGCCGCGCGCCTTTGCTCCTGCTCTTTCTTTGGCTGCAGCAGTTGCTTCCTTATCAGAGGATAATTCAAAGCCCATTATTAAGACAATGGATTTGACTTTTCAGTGAGCTTATGTCTTTAAGGGTAGTTTTCAGCAAATGAGTTAGCCATATGTTAAATCAAATTTAACATCCATTACGAAACACTGAATCATACTGTATATTGGTGTAACGATAACAAATGGCCATTTCTCTCATGTTCCCCCCATTTGTCCTGCTTCTCATCAATCTTGCTAATATCTCATCAATTTATTTGATGACGTGGAGGGGGGAGGAATTGAAGCTCTGAACTACAACTGTTTTAATACTAATAGTTCTGTTTTATGTTGTTTCTCTTTCTCTAATTTTCATTTGTATGGTATGTGTCGTCACCCCCCCCAAAAAAAGAATGCTGACTTTCAAAGTAATAATCCTTTTAATCGTGAAATGTAATGAATAGGAAAACAAGTAAATCAATAATAAAGCCTGCCTTAATGAGATTTTCTAATGATGGCAATACATTACAACATGCAGTCCATTTCCTGATGTCCTTAGCCATTTACAGTAGTTGCAGATGCAGGGAAGCAGGTGTGAGCCAAGCAAGGATGCTCAGGTGGTAAGTTCGAATAAAACCATCTTGAGCTACTACTGAGAATAAATACAACTGGAAAAAATATATCTAGTCTTCCGTTTAAAAAACACCCAGGGGTAAAATTTCACTGCTCTGCTTTGGAATTTAGTGATGGCAACACCTCCTCTATAAATCCCATGCACTACAAACATTTCCCTGGGTATTTCACTAATGGCCATATACCCCTTTGCTTAGAAACTCCAGCTCTGTTGGGTGAACTGAAACCCCGGTCAAGGCTATACGTTTGCATGAAGCTATAAAAGCAAATGTGAGAATTCCCCACTCCCTGTAATGAGGGCAGCCCCAGAGATATAACTCAGATTAGTTATTATATAAATATAATGGAGGCAGAATGAGTCTCTGGCAAAACACATTAAATAATGTGCAACATTGCTCCCTTCCATCAGTAGCCAAAGCCTGCCAGCTGGGGTGGGCTGCCTCACCCTGGCTGGATGTGCCCCTTACATTCAAAGCACATGGCTCCCCTCAAAGAGTCCTGGGAAGTGTAGTTTACTCCTCACTGAGCTGCAATCCCCAGCATCTCAACAAACTACAGTTCCCAGGATTCTTTGAGGGAAGTACAGCCGTACCTTGGTTTCCAAACAGCTTAGTTCCCATACGTTTTGGCTCCCAAACGTTGTAAACCCAGAAGTGACTGTTCCGGTTTGCAAACTATTTTTGGAAGCCGAAAGTCCGATGGGCCTTCCATGGCTTCTGATTGGCTGCAGGAGCTTCCTGCAGCCAATCAGAAGCTGCGGTTTGGTTTTCAAACGTTTTGGCAGTTGAATGGACTTCCGGAACGGATTCTGTTCGACTTCAGAGGTACGACTGTAGTGTGTGTGTAGCTGCTGTCTGACTCAGCTGGCAGCCCCTGCCAACAGGATCCTAACTGCCTTAAATGAAGCATGTGCTTAAGGAGATTTTGGAAGAGAAAGGTCATAGCCTCGTTCAAAGTCACAAAGGATTTTGGTACCAAAGTCACTCAGGTGCTTTTGAACCCACCCACCCTCAAAGGAGTTCCATGTTCTTCCCCTTGAATTTATAATAATTAAAAAGTTTGGTTATTGTACATGGCCTTTGGACGTCATGTTGGCACACAAACTCGCCTCCAGCATCAAGGGAAAGGAGATTATCCTATTTTAACAATAAGCACCTCTATGATTTTAGAAGGCTATCTAATGGGGCTCTTGCACTATACCTGACCTCATCTGAGTTAGACTCTGCTCAGAGATTTGTAAAGGCAGCATAAAAGCTTCCCTCTTTTTACCAAAGTAAATTTTTTTTTTAAAAAAAATCCTGCTTAGCAGCCTAAAAAACCCCTTCGGAGCTAACACAATGCCTATGTATTAACACTGTTCACCTAGTCCCCTTGACTATTTGCCCAAGCTTTCTGTCGCTTCTCAAACGCAGACATTTTAAATGACTTTAGTCTCTGGGGTCCTTGTGCCTATTCTGAAACAATCTTAACTCTTCTGGACCTCAAAAGCGATGGCTGGAAATCTTATCCACTTAGCTCTGTGCATATTAAAATTTAGCAATTAATTATCTCTAGTTCTAATCCAGTAAGTCTGTGCAATTAACATCTGGGATTTCATATATCTTCTTGCTGACTTTTTAATTTAAGGATAGGGATACACAGTGGATCCTTTTAGCAGCACTAAAACTAGCGAACTCGCTGAAGCACTTCCTTCAGATTTGATGCAGCCTTTCATCTTGTACTTGGTGAAGAACAGGTCTATCCACTGCAGCAGTTCTTTGGCATACATGATGTTATATGTTTTCCCCAATGGCAGAAGTTGTTTCTTGTTCTTATGTCTCACTGTTTGCTTGCCCTGCTTACATTAGAGAGACATTGCATGTTCTTTAGCATCTCTCTCTTGGATGCCTATTCCTGTGGAACGTCCACAGCCCACCCACCCCCATGAGATGAATGTCCTTCTAAAATAATAATAATAATAATAATAATAATAATAATAATAATAATAATAATA
>JAXCMG010000002.1:22242731-22263227 GCA_034642415.1 Podarcis siculus
TAATAATAATAATAATAATAATAATAATAATAATAATAATAATAATATATTATTTATACCCCGTCCATCTGGCTGGGTTTCCCCAGCTACTCTGGGCAGCTTCCAACAGAATATTAAAATATAATAGTCTATTAAACATTAAAAGCTTCCCTAAACAGGGCTGCCTTCAGATGTCTTCTAAAAGTCTGGTAGTTGTTTTTCTCTTTGATATCTGGTGGGAGGGTGTTCCACAGGGCGGGTGCTACTACTGAGCAGGCCCTCTGCCTGGTTCCCTGTAACTTGGCTTCTCGCAGCTAGGGAACCGCCAGAAGGCCCTCAAGCGCTGGACCTCAGTGTCCGGGCAGAACGAAGGAGGTGGAGACGCTCCTTCAGGTGTACTGGACCGAGGCTGCTGGGACTAGAACTGGCAGCCCCTGGCTCCGTTCATGGCTGACTTATGCAGTGAGCAACCAGGACCCCAGGCTAGAACATCTCCTTAGACAGAGTGAAAGCTTTAGTGGTGCTGGAGAGATGCTACCTTCCTAGCTTGCCTTCCCACCTTGGCTCTTCTCAACTGGGAAAACTAAAGTCTTCCTAATCAGGCGTGGGTATCTTGACTATGGCTCTAAGCTTGACCTTCCTGCCCTGAGCTTTTGGCTCAGCTCCTGCCTTTCACTCCACCACTGCCTACATCTTAGCTCTGGAAAGCCCATTTCACCCTTTAACAGCTCCAATGCGATTTGGAGCTGCCACACAAATGTGACCAACTGCCCACAGTAGCTCCCTCTGGTTATAGCATCCGAAGGTTTGACAGGTCCAGTGTGTCTGTCCCCTCCTGCTGTTCTACGCTTGCATACTTATCACAACGTCTTGCAAATCTTGCCGCGATTCGTCTGCTCCATCAACATGTGACGTGCTCAAAATGGCAACCAAGGAAAAACTGTGTGGCCCACTGTGTGTTCACATGCCCTGTTTCTGCTCCACAAACTGCTGTGGCTCTTTGGCTTCAATTCCAAACATTTATTCTCAATGAACTGGATGCTGTCATTTCTTTCCTTTTCTGAAAGAAACTTTCCACTGTTCCTTACAGAGAGGAACCACGCTCCCTCTGATGTTGAACAGGGTAATGATAAAGTAGTATATGATAATTTCTATTCCCCCAGTGGTTTGGTTGAAGCTATGTTACTCTCCTATTATCTCTTATATTCCATATCTGTTTTCTGCAGGCTTTGACATTCGAGATGGACTCGAGGCAAAATATTTGAGGGGTGTGTGAAAAATGGAAGGATTATTATGTGTTACAGTGCTTACCAACTCCCCCCCCCCCGCCCATCGCCTCAGATATACCTAGGCTGAGCAGGTAGACCTTGTCAGAATATGTAAAAATGCGCAGCTGTCAGTTTTTGCATCAGATGAGTAATTCAATGTGCATATCACAGACCTGAATGTATGAAAGAACAGGGAAGAGATAACTCCTGATAGATATTCAGTGATTCACATTAGTGAGGCTGGGAGTTAGAATAAATCTGGAGAGGGTTAGGATCCTGATTAAATTTTAAAGAGGTAAAAGACAAATAAGAGCTATACTTTCAGTCTGCTCTTGCAGAGCTAGGAGGCATCAGTAACATCCCCAGAGAAAATCTGTAAGTCATGCTGTGTCTGAGCAGGTTTTTCTTTTGCCTAAGGTCACATAGAGCAGAGTAATTTGTTACAGCCCAACTCTGATAAGCATAGATAATTGCTCACGGGAGTGGCATGATTTTGGTTCTCCCATGAGCCCTTGCACACAAGTCGATGTCCATGTATTCTGAACTGAGACATGCATTGTTGCACATGCCGTGGGACAAGTTGCACTTATCTAACACTTACAGCACGAAGGACTGGCTAATGATAGACCAAAACTCAGGAACACTTTAAAGTGATTTATTTTGAAACTGGAATTTACTTATTATTATTATTATTTTGGTAGTCACACACTTATCAGACAACTAAACGTATTCAAATTGGACTGGCACCTTGGGGGTTAAATCTAGAAGGCAGTAGAAATAGGAGAGACCGGATATCAAATAGGTTGAGGACAGCAGACATAAAGTGCACATGTACAAAGCTAAAGTTTGCCTCATGTTAGGGGGTTAGGCATTTTCAGCTGTGGGCTCCCCAATTCAGACTTTGCTTCCTTCATTAAAAGTATCTAAGATCCTTATATCCTCTTGCCTAGTGCTGTTGGCAGTGCTTTTCTTCTAGGGAAAAAAAAGGCACCAGTGCTGGGTACACATGTGTACCCCTAGGAAAACAAAAAGCACTGGCTGTTGGGGTAATAAATAAGAGATGGAGCCTGCCATCTGTCCTATGTTCATATTTATTAATCATGGTGGGGACTAGGGCTAAAGAACCTGCTGTTCACAGATATGGGTTTCCATATCTCCAGAATTTCCAGGTCACAGCTGGGTTTGGGCTGTCGGAAACAGTGTCCGGGCGGAAATCGCTGCAATGTCCAGGAAAATCCAGACATATGGAAACCCATTTTGGAAGTGTTGATTTTGGCAAATTTCCTTAGAGAAGGCTCAAAAAAACCTTTTTGGGGGGAGATTTTGCAGGAAAAGCTCAAGAATTTTTGTGTGCGGATTTTTACTTTTTGAAATATGGCGACTCTATCACAGGTAATATGAAACATAAATTGCAGCTGGTAAAAAACAACAACAACAGCCTTTGCTACTACATGAGACGGACACTCAGGAAGGGAGAACTGAAGTCTTGCGCTCCCTACTGATGGCTCCCTTCATATTGGCTCACACACTCACTGTGATGGGATGATGAGCTGCTTGTGCGTAAAATGCAAGTCCCTCAGAGTTTGATCAGGTTTTCAAACCTCTGCCTGTGACGGAGCCCCTCCGGCATGGCTGCGTCAATCGCTAGCAGTATCCGAAAGTGGTTGCTTTCGGAATCGTTTCCAACATAAAAGCTCCTTAACGGAAACACGTCTTCTGGACTCTCTGCGTGACAGTTTCCGGCGAGGAGTGGGTGTCCCTATAGGAGGTCCTGAGACCTCCCCACTGTTTTCGCTGGAAGCGTCTCTGAGCCATCCCTCCGACTCACTTTCCCTTGGAGTTCCTGATCTCCCCCTACTGGTTCCCTCTTCAGCTGCTACATCTCTCTCAACCTCCGTGAGCCTTTGCACCTCCTGTCCCTCCGATGGCAGTTCCCTGACACTCACGTTTATCACTTGAGGACCACAACATCTAGTGATCACTTGCATGCACAGGTGTGTAATTTGAGATGTGCAGCATCACAGATACATCAATTTCCTCTGGGTGAGAAAACTATTTTGGTGTCTTAAATGTTGTTGGCTAAATGGAGTATTACCTCTCTTTCGATTTATCTACCCTCTTCGTCTAGCTACAACATTTTAATTAATTAATTCCTGTTGCTTATTTGACATGCTGATGGCGTGCTTATTTTGTTCCACTTTTTTTCCCCCTAAGAGGCTGATTTTTGCATACAAATAACTGATTTACATATAATATGTGTTATGGAAATGGATATGAAAACGGTTTGGTCTCTTCCTCTCACCACCAAAAAATAAAATATAATAAAAAAGCACACAGATTTAATTTGCCTGGATAGAAATGGCAAAGGAGATGTGCAATTACGACATATTATTTTAAAGACAAGCATGCAGTCCTTCAGTTAAAAAGACAGACATTGTGAAGCAAAATGCATGCCTAATAAGGTCTCTTAGAATCACAGGCACAGATAAAGTCTGTGAGAATTCTGCCGCTGGCTAGACTGGATGTGAACAGGCAGAGTCCCTTTGTAGCATCGGTAGTCAACTTGGTGCCCTCCAGGTGTGTTGCATCACATTCCCCATCAGCCCCAGCCAGCAGGGCCAATGATCTGGGATGATGGGACGGCAGAAGTTTGGGGAAGGCTGATCTACACAACTCTCCATGGTTTCGGACAGAAGAAGAAGAAGAGGAGGAGGAGTTTGGATTAGATATACCGCTTTATCACTACCCGAAGGAGTTTCAAAGTGGCTCACAATCTCCTTTCCCTTCCTCCCCCACAACAAACACTCTGTGAGGTGAGTGGGGCTGAGAGACTTCAGAGAAGTGTGACTAGCCCAAGGTCACCCAGCAGCTGCATGTGGAGCAGCGGGGAAGCGAACCCGGTTCACCAGATTATGAGTCTACCACTCTTAACCACTACACCACACTGGGACAGAAGGTTTGTCCATACCTGGAAGACGCCTTGGATTCAACCTGCAAGCTTTGGAATGCAAAACATGCTCTGTGCCACTCAGCAAGAGCCCTTCCCTTCAAAATGTACTTGAAGGAGAATAGAATTGGAAAGCTCACTACCCTGACCAATACAAGCTGTGATCTGACATGATGTGTGTCTGCTTGTTCCCGATTCTCTTGGGTCCCACCAATATAAACACACATACATACACTTGCTACAGGGAAACGAAAAGCCCAACAGAAGACTAGATGCTCACATTGTCCGTTGTGATTCTCTCCCCCCCCCTTTTCCTTTTTTCTTTTTTTTAACATTTAGGCCTAAATGATTCCCTTCAGATTTCCTCTCACTGAGGACTTCGGCATGCGACCTGTTTTTGTTCCCATCTGGCAGGTAGTGATGACAAGCTGCTGTCACCTTGTTTTCGCTGCGATATACAGGTCCCGTAACTTATGAATCATGATGTATGAGAAATGGAAATCTCTATTGTGGTGCGCTTTTGGCATCTTATTTCCCTTCGCGGGGGCCTTATTACATTTTGACAGGTGTCTGACACGAGATGCTGTCAGTGCTGGGATTTCACCTTGGTGTGCCACCTTCAATTTCGTCGCCTAGGACTTGTGAGGCAATAAATGGGAGCTGAACGCCGTTTGAAACCGCGCTTTGGCCATGTTTCAATTTTCATGAGATGCATCACTACAGTTAGGGAGGTAGACATAGTTTGCTTACTGTGCCCAAATTTGTAAATTAATCCACCTTCCATTCCAGGAAGAAGCTCATCAAGGGGAGAAACATGGTATCACCTTAAAAAATAATGAGTTCAGCAAAAATAGCAAACACATAGCTTTGCTACCTTCTTAGTTAATGATGTTTTAATTCATCAACACTACTAGATGTTATTGCACAGGTACATGAAAAGCCATCACACTGATGTGTTGATGGATTCCAGTACGCTGAACTAAATGAAGTCTAATATACTTGCATGATTAATTTCCTTAGAATGTAGGAACATAAGGAGTCTGACTGTTGGTCCATTCTGCTCAGTATCATCCCTAGGGTTTCCCAGTTTTTGGACTACCACTCCCATCATCCCTAGCTAGCAGGAGCAGTGGTCAGGGATGATGGGAATTGTAGTCCAAAACCAGCTAAATTTGGGAGACCCCGGTCTATGCTCACTGGCAGCAGCTTTCAGTTTTCAGGCAAGAGTCCCAGCCTTACTGCAAGATGCCAGGAGTTGAACCTGGGACCTTCTGCATGCAAACCATGTGTCCTACCTCTGAGCTATGGCCCTTCCCCTTGTATTTGTTGCTGCTGTTTGGTGTATTGCATTTCTCATGAGCAAAGAAGCACAATGCAACTCATATTCTCAGAACTTTGACTGTGATGTTGTTTAGTACCTCCCATCTCGTTCCAGCTACTGATATGCATAACCTCTCCTTTTAATTTTGCTGATATTTCTTGTTTATGCAAGATGGAGACAAATATCTGCAGGCATCCATCTAGCAATGATATACTGCTATGCACAGATCCTAAGAGTTGTTTTTTCCATATAAGTGTTTTCAATGAGGAATAGAAAATGATGTAATCTAAAAAAAAATCTATGATTCAAAAGACACACTTGTCCCCCACTACTGACATGGAGGCAGTTGCTGAAAGCCACTGAGGTCATCACAAACATTTCTCCATAGTTTTAAAAAGCATAATCTGTGGAATTCAAAAGTAGGGGTTCATGTTCACTTCAAAAATAAATTTTCATTTTCACATTTGTACTCATTCCTAGCTCATCCAGGGAAGTTTCGTTTTCTACAGCAGCAGGCACTTCTCTTGGCAATCATTGCAGAATGCCATAGACCACGGGTGGTGATCTCTGCTCCTAGGCCAGATATAGCCCACAGTCTGATTTCATCTTGCTCACTGTTAGATGTGGAGCAACTGAGGGCTTATCCACACTTACCTTTACTCTGCTCTTTTCAGACATGGTCTGTGAATTAAAGCTCCATACCAGAAAGGGATATGGGTGGCGCTGTGGGTTAAACCACAGAGCCTAGGACTTGTCGATCAGAAGGTCGGCGGTTCGAATCCCTGCGACGGGGTGTGCTCCCATTGCTTGGTCCCTGCTCCTGCCAACCTAGCAGTTCGAAAGCATGTCAAAGTGCAAGTAGATAAATAGGTACCGTTCCAGCGGGAAGGTAAATGACGTTTCCATGCGCTGCTCTGGTTCGCCAGAAGCGGCTTAGTCATGCTGGCCACATGACCCGGAAGCTGTTCGCCGGCTCCCTCGGCCAATAAAGTGAGATGAGCGCCACAACCCCAGAGTCGATCACGACTGGACCTAATGGTCAGGGGTCCCTTTACCTTTACCAGAATGTCATGTCACGTCTCTCTCTCTTTCTCTCTCTCTCTCTCTCTCTCTCTCTCTCTTTTATCTGGAACTTTCCATGTGAAAAGCCACTCTTTCAAGCTCAACTAGAGCAAATGTCAGTCCATAGAAAACCCAAACTGACGTTGGCTCTGATTCAACTCTAAAGAGTGGGTTTTCATAGGGAAAAATCAGAGAACTCACGCCCCACTGCCACACACAAAATCACTTAGACATGAAGCGTTGGAGTGCATTCCTTTGCCTGGAAAGAACAGGGCAAAAGTGTGTATAAGTCCTGAGAGGAGAAAGGACTGTTACAATGTGTGAAGTGTGGAATTGCAGGTCCTTCCTCTGCAAGCAATTCTGTTGTACCAAAGATCAAAGCAGAAGGTTTGATGCCATGCCTCCAGAATTTCCCGGGCCTAGCCGGGATTTGTCCGTTGGAAATGGCATCTGGGCAGAAATTCCTAAAAGCATCAGCCTAGGGCTTGCCGATCAGAAGGTTGGCAGTTCGAATCCCCGTGACGGGGTAAGCTCCTGTTGCTTGGTCCCTGCTCCTGCCAACCTAGCAGTTCGAAAGCACATCAAGTGCAAATAGATAAATAGGTACTGCTCCAGCGGGAAGGTAAACGGCGTTTCCACACGCTGCTCTGGTTCGCCAGAAGTGGCTTAGTCATGCTGGCGACATGCCCTGGAAGCTGTACGCCGGCTCCCTCAGCCAATAAAGCGAGATGAGCGCCGCAACCCCAGAGTCATCCGTGACTGGATCTAACGGTCAGGGGCCCCTTTACCTTTACAATACCAGGATAGGCAGTAGAAAGCACCACTGTTATAAACCTCTGAAGAACATTTGCTAGGATGCAGCCATTGTGCAGGCTTCCTCCAGAAGTATCTAGCTGTCTATTGTGGATTCTGGACTAGATGGACTGTTGGGTCTGATCCAGCGGTTCTCCTCTGATATTATTAACAGCCACAGTGGCGGACCTTGGGGTCTTGAGTTTCAGTAGTGCTCTGAACGTCTCCAAAACCCAGCACCCCTCTACCTCTCGCGCTCAGTTCTAAAGCATAGTTGCGGCTTCTTCCACAGTGCCCTTGAGACTCTGTGCCTGGTATGACCAGACCACTCATGCCCCCTAAATCTGATCCTTCCAGCTGAGAAGCCTCTGAAAGTGTGTTGGGCCTTCTCCAGGGAAAAACAACCACCAACCAGTACCCTTTTTAGTCACTTACCTTAAAGGGATTTTGTCCTTTCGCCAGCTATGAAGTTCCAAATATGATATTGCTGTCATCCTTTGGTATTTGGTGGGTATTTTGAGATGGAGCTGTCCTCCAGCCTCATTGATCATAGTAAGCTGTTTCTTTACCTTCAATTACTCATGGATGTCAGGAGGGAAGGAAGAAAGAAGAACACAGGAGAGGTATTATATGCAATGGCACTTCAAAGGTGATTACTCTTACTTCCCATCAATCACATGAAGAAAATTCTCCTACTGCACTTGATAATCCTATTTTCCTTTGAAGAAAAGAGACAAGCTTGATTCCAAGCTAGCCATAGAATTAACAGTGCCATTACAAAAAAAAAAATGTTAAAAAAAATTGAACTCATTAGAGTGTATTTAGTATGCCCGAGCTGTAAGAAATTTGAAAAGCAATTTTGTCAATGATGATAAAGTGGATAACAATTTTATACAAAACAAATTGCAGATTGCTGCCTATGAATTTCTTTGAACATGTCTGGGACATTGTGAAAACGCTTCACAATGATATTTATCTAGTTGAATGATTTGGTGAGGGGATCAGTCAGCTTCAGGAAATAAAGTTGTTACAGAACGTAATGACTGACAGTGCTAGGTTTGGAGGTTTCTATATTTCTGTCTCACACGCTCTTCCCCTCCTCCCGTGTTTTGTTTGCAGTATGCAAAGGCAGGTGGTGAGGGACACTGGGTGGCTAAAACCTAGCAAAGATCAATGGTGGAGCATGATCTAGTGGGACAGTTCAGTAGGTACATCGTCGGGACAAGAGTTTCCCAAATCTTTTCTCTAATATGCAGTGGAGCAGTACCCACACTCATTCTACTAAGAGCCAGGGTGGGCAGCCAGTCCCGAGTTTTCTGGGAGCAAAAGATAATAATAATAATAATAATTTATTATTTAGACCCCGCCCATCTGGCTGGGTTTCCCCAGCCACTCTGGGCAGCTTCCAACAAAACACTAAAATACAATAACCTATTAAACATTAAAAGCTTCCCTAAACAGGGCTGCATTTGGATGTCTTCTAAAAGTTTGGTAGTTATTTTCCTCTTTGACATCTGGTGGGAGGGCGTTCCACAGGGCGGGCGCCACTACCGAGAAGGCCCTCTGCCTGGTTCCCTGTAACTTGGCTTCTCGCAGCGAGGGAACCGCTAGAAGGCCCTCAGCGCTGGACCTCAGTGTCCGTGTAGAACGATGGTATACAGGCTCCTTCAGGTATACAGGGCCAAGGCCATTTACGGCTTTAAAGGTCAGCACCATTAAAGCACCTTTAAAGCACCATTAAAGGTTAGTGATATTTAGCTAGATGGACCAATGGTCTGACTCCGCTTCTGACGTTCTTCCAATTGTACCCACTAGCTTAGCTCCCTCAGCTTATGTGCATGAAGAGTTTGGATTTGATATCCCGCTTTGTTGTTGTTGTTTAGTCGTGTCCAACTCTTTGTGACCCCATGGACCAGAGCACGCCAGGCACTCCTGTCTTCCACTGCCTCCCGCAGTTTGGTCAGGCTCATGTTTGTAGTTTCGCGAACACTATCCAACCATCTCGTCCTCTGTCGTCCCCTTCTCCTTGTGCCCTCCATCTTTCCCAACATCAGGGTCTTTTCCACGGAGTCTTCTCTTCTCATGAGGTGGCCAAAGTATTGGAGCCTCAGCTTCACGATCTGTCCTTCCAGTGAGCACTCAGGGCTGATTTCCTTAAGAATGGATAGGTTTGATCTTCTTGCAGTCCATGGGACTCTCAAGAGTCTCCTCCAGCACCATAATTCAAAAGCATCAATTCTTCGGTGATCAGCCTTCTTTATGGTCCAGCTCTCACTTCCATACATCACTACTGGGAAAACCATGGCTTTAACTATACGGACCTTTATTGGCAAGGTGATGTCTCTGCTTTTTAAGACGCTGTCTAGGTTTGCCAAGAGTTTGGATTTGATATCCCGCTTTATCACTACCCAAAGGAGTCTCAAAGCAGCTAACATTCTCCTTTCCCTTCTTCCACCACAACAAACACTCTGTGAGGTGAGTGGGGCTGAGAGACTTCAAAGAAGTTTGACTAGCCCAAGGTAACCCTACAGCTGCATGTGGAGGAGTGGGGAAGCGAACCTGGTTCACCAGATTACGAGTCTACCGCTCTTAACCACTACATCACACTGGCTCTCATGGCCACACAAACACTTGTTGTGCATTTGGCAGCCATGTCAAGGGGGCTTTTACATGCACCAGTGTATGGAGAATGTTAGCCGCTTTGAGACTCCTTTGGGTAGTGATAAAGCGGGATATCAAATCCAAACTCTTCTTCTTCTACTACCATTTGTCATCTGGAAATGAGGTGTAGAAGGAGTGAATTGTCTTTTTGCCTTCCATGTAGATCTTAAAGATGCACCTTAGAATTGACTTCTTGGAAGGCATGCAAGCTTCTTTGGCTTTTAATTGGGGCAACCAACTTCTTCTAGAGTTCCAGAAACTGCAAGGACATATTTCTACCAGTTCTCAAATCTGTGTGGAAAGTATTATTGACATCAGTGGGCCTATTTCTTAAATGAGAGCCATTGCAACCCCAAGTACTCTGCATGACCATGATTCCATCATCATCATCATCATCATCATTATTATTTGCCATGTGTCCCTATTCCACATGCCCTGCTTGCAAGTTCCCTTTCCCCTTTGGCCTTCCCACTTCTGTGCTTGCCAAAAGCCAATCTTGGAAGCAAATATTGATTATTCAGAATAAATGTGCATATATTGCTTTCTCTTGTTCAGCTTCCACTATAAACAGCTGCCACTACCAAGGACGTCTAACATAAGCAGAGAGTATTGTCTGGTCCCTCCTGTTCCAGTGCTCCGGCTGGTTAATCACATACATTTGAGAGCCACATGTTGTCACAAGTGGAATAAGTGAGATCTGCATTTAGCTACTCAGTGTCAATTCCATATTGACTAGCTTGCCAGAGCTGGCCTTCTCCTCCCTTTGATGGTTGACTCAATTGGCACCATGCATTGCCGTTTTCTGAAAAGTTTGTGAGGGGCACAGATTTCAGATAAGTGGGTATCTTTCATTTGATACCTCTCTTGGTTGAACTGTGTTCAGCCTGCTCAGAACAAAAAAAACAAACCCATAGAGAATGAGAAGAGAGATCTCTCCCTCCAGCTTTGGCGAAGCTCGCGAGGATGCTATTTAGAGTGTTTGTGAAGCATTTGGCATGTTCTTAATGTATTTATGATGACACTTGAACACCATGGTGACACACAAGTTGAAAGCCATTAGGATTCATAGATGCTGTCTGTTTCTGAAAGAACACCCTTCTTTACTCTGTGACAATGTCTCACTCTGAATCGATGTCTGTCATGCTGCAAATTAGGGAATGCACTTCTTTTTTTCCCCGGCCAGCCTATAATTCAATATGGATGAACTGTCTCATCTTTGTTTGGAATGGCTTTGTTCTTTCCCAGTACGTTTCCGAGCACAATTCAAAGTGTTGGTGCTGACCTTTAAAGCCCTAAACGGCCTCGGTCCAGTATACCAGAAGAAGTGTCTCCACCTCCATCGTTCAGCCCGGACACTGAGGTCCAGCGCTGAGGGCCTTCTGGCAGTTCCCTGGCTGCGAGAAGCCAAGTTACAGGGAACAAGGCAAAGGGCCTTCTCAGTAGTGGCACCCACCCTGTGGAACGCCCTCCCACCAGATGTCAAAGAGAAAAACAACTACGAGACTTTTAGAAGACATCTGAAGGCAGCCCTGATTAGGGAAGCTTTTAATGTTTAATATGTTATTGTATTTTAGTGTTTTGTTGGAAGCCACCCAGAGTGGCTGGGGAAACCCAGCCAAATGGGCGGGGTATAAATAATAAATTATTATAAATTATTATTCCAACCTCAGGCATTTTCAGTGTGCTCTCTGAAGTCTTGGAGAAGTTCTAGCCCATCGGGAACGCTTCCCTGCCAACCCTCCACTGTCTACAGCGTGACCTGTAGCTACATACATTCAATCCTCCCTTGTGAATCACTTTTCCTTTCCTCCAGCCCACCTTCAACAACAGGTCTTTGGCCTGATCCAGTTTTCCACATCCGTCTACCATCTGACCACTCTTTGGGGATCTGATTGATGCATTGATTGTCTTTAATATACAATAAATAAAACATATCACCAGAAGATAGCTTTTCTGTACTTCTCCTCTGGAACCCAGTTGGACAACTTGACAGGCACGAACAGGCCGTAAATCACACCAAGCAAGCTGGAGGCAACTCTTTATTAGCAAAACAGGATCTGCACAGGAGTGTCATGCCTAATGAGCACAGCAACTTAGGTCTTGCCCCCCATGAAGCAATTGCTGAGACTAAAGGTCCCTGCCTCCCCAGATCTGGTTATGTCTCCTCCCCTCCAGGGTTCCCCCCTCCAAAAAAAGCAATCAGAGACTATGCATGTGTGCCTGTCTTTGCTCCTCCCGCTTCATGCCTCTCCTGGTTCTGGGAGACCAGGAAAGAGGGGAGCTTTTCACAGCAGGAGGGGGAGACACCTTTGTTTCTTCACCCGCCTGATTCATCTCTGCCTCTTGGCCTCTCTCCCTTCCTACTTCAGCTTCTGCCTCTGATTCTGGCCTTCCCTCTGCCACGGACTCCCCCCACTCACTATGCCCTGTTATCTCTTCAGCTTCTGACACCTCCGCCTCCCAGGCTTCTCATCATTGTCCCATCAGCAATCCCTGGGTTTTGAGCCTTCTTCCCTTGAGGGTTCCTTACCATTCCTCTGTGTCCAACCGGTCCATGATACTACAGCATGTACCAAACTAATCACAACTAAGTATTTTGCTTTTTGAACTTCCTTGAGTTTTAAAAATAGATTTTCACATTTGAAAAGGTACTTTTCGTGAGTGAAGGCACATCTTTCCCTGCCTCCCCACCCCCTCATACCAGTAATACTGCTGAAATCCTCTTCTGACAGCTTGCCCTTCCTCAGCAAAAGATGAGATACCTTGAAGAAAAAGCCTTAATCACTGGCAATTCTCTACAAAGCACGGGATTTATCTTTCCTTTTGATATTTTCAAAAATCACAAAAAAACTTTGTTTCAAATCACCTGGGATTCATACAATTCAGAATGACGTTTGGCAATTCCGCTGCTGCTGATTGACTCTCATTCAGCTCCCAGTTTAACTTACTTTCATTGGTCTGATTTGTGTTTCAGGGTTAATGGCAAGCTACGCTTAAACATACTCTTGTATTTTCCCTGATACCTACCCTGCTCATTATGCAATTGGGGATTATTCAGATTGTATTGTCAACATAAGGTATTATTAAAATAATGATGGAAAATGATACTTCACATACTGCTGAAGTGGGAAAATATAGTTAACCTATATTGAATGTAACTCTTGCTAGTTGCTATGATACAGCTTTTCATGTTCTACAAAAGTCACTAACCCTGGGTAGCCACAGACAACCCCATGTTGTATACTTACCATGGTGTGCATGTAACAAAATATGAAAATTGTGCAACTCCTATAAGAATCTCTTGGAGAGGTTGTCAGGATATTGGTATGTGGTGGATATGTCCCCCAGGTGTCCAGACCTTTTGCAGTCCTGCTGAATTGCCTGTTATCTGATCTACCAATATTTTACAGATTTTTGACACAAGACTTTTTTCCCGTTATCCTTATATTTTTCTAGGATACCTTCAAATGGAGTCAAAGTTCAAGTAGTTTGCTCCCTCTTGAGAGGAAGAGGGATGACGTTGGGACCTTGGGAAATTCATGAGCTCATGTATAACCTCCTGTTAGATGATGATGCATGTTTACTCCGTATTCTGTTTGTGGTTTCAATAAACAGATAAAAAAAACTGCAAAATGTTGGTCATCTGTGGAATCCAGTCACACATTGCAGAGAATTTTCAGCTGGAGATGGAAATGAAGGACTTAGCCCATACTCATACTGGCTGTGAGTAGGTTACCAAGGTAATACAGTGGTACCTCTGTTTAAGAGCAGCCCTGTTTACGAACTATTTGGTTTATGAACTCCGCAAAACCGGAAGTAGTGTCCTGGTTTGCAAACTTTACCTCAGTCTAAGAACAGAAGACGAACGGTGGAAGGGCGGGAGGCCTCATTAGGGAAAGCGCGCCTCAGTTTAAGAAAGGCTTTGGTTTATGAACGGACCTCCGGAACAGATTAAATTTGTAAACCAAGGTACCATTGTAGTGTGAAATAATTAATGCTACGGATGAATCTGCTTCAGTTCCTCCTAATTTATCATTTCAACAGTTATAATTTCAGTTGACCATATTTTCACATTAGTTTGCAATTTTTTAAAAGGTCCTCATAAAAATTCATCAGATTTTTGTGCGCACCTCTCCTAATATACATTTTGTATGCAATTGTTCCTGAAAGAATGCCTTCTTGTCTGTTATTTTCACTAATATTTGTACTTCCATGCACACTTTCCCCAAAGTTATTGGGGGTTTTTTTGGGGGGGTGGGTGGTAGACTTCCTTTGCTTCAAGAACTGACTCACAAAATTAGGAGACGTACGAATTTCAAAGGACAGCTGTGCTTCGGTTTGCGTCTTGTTTCGAGAAGATTAAATTAGACAGATTTCCGAAACCAAATTTCTTGCCCATCCCTAATTAGTGCATGGCTTCACAGTTGTGTATTCTCATGAATATTGTTTCAATGTCCTTCTGGGGCTATAATACTCAACGTTGGCCAGTAATGAAAGTTTCAGGAAAAGGAGCAAAATTCACTCGCTTTCCAATGTCTCTTACCTATTTTTTTCTGAGTAGCAGACATTCACTTTAACCTGAAGCAGCAAAAAGGTTGCTGACATTATAGCTCCGGATGCTCTTGTCCCCCACCTAAGATGTCAGCTGAAAAATATGACAGCGTGTGGCTGTGTAATTACTTCACTGCTCCTGGGTGGCTTGCATATTACCAGTAGCCACCATGTATGTGGAAGAAGGGGAATATCAAGCAATGTAGCCCATGTCGCCTTGAGGCACAATCCATTATCAGAATCGCAAAATGTGCTTGAATGTCACTCTCAAGGATTCCTAAGCCTGACTGATCTGTTTGCTCAAAGACACATGTGGATGTGTGCATATCTGCAGATGGAAGACATGGGGAACTGCTTTTAGTCAATCTTGTACGCAACCTTGTACCAAAAAAGAGAGAGAGACTGATGTATCACAAGGCAACAGCGAGAAATAGATGTGACGGTGGGTGTTTTCTTGGAGTTATTCAAGGAGAGAATCTGGGAAAGAAAACATTGAGAACCTTATCATTTTAGTCCAGGGATTGCCTCCAGTGGTGATGCCAGATGTTGCTGGACTGTAGCTCCAGTCAGCCCTGATCTCTGGCCAAGCTAGCTGGCTCTGATTGGGGTTGTAATAACACTCGAAGGGCACTTTGTTGACCGTCTTTGTGGCTATAGAGGGCAGTTCGAAATAAATGGATGGTTTAATTTGGAGGAAACTCAAAGACTGGGAGAAGGCAATGTAAAGGTAGTCATTCTTCTAGGACACCAGTTCTGTTGATTTTGAGCTGTTCCTTGCATCACCTAGTGTTTTCTCAGCTATTCAGTTTCGTCTACATCTCAGATGTTCTAATTTCTCCATTTTTATACTGCGTTTGTACTCCAGCCTGAGGACTGCAGGGATCGTTCAAGGCTATAGGCTGAAGACACAAGAGGCCACCACCTTGCTGAAGCTAACTAGGCCAGGGTCTGGTCAGCTCTTAGATGGTTGACTGCTATTAAGGTATTTTTAATCT
The DNA here is from genome assembly GCA_034642415.1 of Podarcis siculus. Classification (NCBI taxonomy): domain Eukaryota; kingdom Metazoa; phylum Chordata; class Lepidosauria; order Squamata; family Lacertidae; genus Podarcis; species Podarcis siculus. Next base: position 22,258,308 of record JAXCMG010000002.1, read on the forward strand.
TTTGTTGGAAGCCACCCAGAGTGGCTGGGGAAACCCAGCCAAATGGGTGGGGCATAAATATATTATTATTATTATTATTATTATTATTATTATTTATTATTTATTACAACCTTGAGTTACCTCACAGAAGAAAGACTCCCCCTGCCTTATGTTCTTATAAATGTAAGAGAGCAAACAGACCAGTCAATACATTTCCAGCATGTGAGCTGAGAGAAAAGGTGACGGTAAATCTACCCCTGACCATTAGGCCCAGTCACGGAAGACTCTGGGGTTGCGCACTCATCTCGCTTTACTGGCCAAGGGAGCCGGCGTTTGTCCGCAGACAGCTTCCGGGTCATGTGGCCAGCATGACTAAGCTGCTTCTGGTGAACCAGAGCAGCACATGGAAACGCCGTTTACGTTCCCGCCAGAACAGTACCTATTTATCTACTTGCACTTGACGTGCTTTGGAACTGCTAGCTGGGCAGGAGCTGGGACAGAGCAACAGGAGCTCACCCTTCGCGGGGATTCGAACTGCCGACATTCTGATCGGCAAGCCCTAGGCTCTGTGGTGTGGACCACAGCGCCACCCATGTCCTACTGAGCTGAGAGAAAAGGAAACTTTAAATGTGCAGTTCCACTGTTTGTGTGTAGTGGCTTCACATACTCAATGCTCACTTTGCAAAGAGGGAATAATTTATCCCAGTCCTTGGGGAGCCACAGGCTTTGATTGTTAACATCCTCAGGTGACCAGAGGGATGAATCCCTACCAGAGTTAGACAAAAACTCACCTCCCTGTGCTTTCTGAATTTTGTTAAGCTGATTTGCAGATTTTCCATTTTGTATTAATAAATATAATCTTATTTCACCGGTGGGGGGCAGGAATTGCCTCAATAGTCTTCTTTGTGGGCATGGAGCAAACATGATATAGCTCAAAATTATAATGGCATTTCAACAAAACTGTGTGGTAGAGTTTGGTATCAGAAGGAAGAGATCCCTTTAAACCATATTGAAAACCATTAGTTGATGTCTAGTGGATAGTTGACAGGGACGCGGGTGGTATTGTGGGTTAAACCACAGAGCCTAGGACTTGCTGATCAGAAGGTCGGCGGTTCAAATCCCCGTGATGGGGTGCGCTCCCGTTGCTCGGTCCCAGCTCCTGCCAACCTAGCAGTTCGAAAGCATGTCAAAGTGCAAGTAGATAAATAGGTACCTCTCCGGCGGGAAGGGAAACGGCGTTTCCGTGCGCTGCTCTGGTTCACAAGAAGCGGCTTAGTCATGCTGGCCACACGACCCGGAAGCTGTACGCCGGCTCCCTCGGCCAATAAAGCGAGATGAGCACCGACCCAGAGTCGTCTGCGACTGGACCTAATGGTCAGGGGTCCCCTTACCTTTACCTAGTGGATAGTTGAAGTCTCTCAGCTTAGGTAGCTGTTCCTGATAAGGTTCCTCTGAATTTCCAAAAGTGAATGGAAGGCATATAACCACATACATATTAAGTATGGTTGAGAAGATGAAATGAAATGGGTAACTGAAATTCAGGCCTCTTGTTATACCCCCAAACTTGCTTTTTAAAAAAGTTACACTGTTATTCATTTTTCTCTCTTATGTGGTAGAAAACTAATTTGAAAAATAATTATGCTGCTGTTAGAAACCATCAAGGCATTTTTATTTTATTCTATTCTTTTACTGCCCAGGAGTGTAACAATCACCATTTGCTAGGTGACATTACATGATCTTATCTGCTGATCTGTTGCTGGCACCTTCTCTCTTCCCTTCAGATATGGCCACTTCAAGCTAATATCCCAGCAATTTATGCAGTGTAATTATATGGGAGATGCTGTCTGTTTTCACTTTAATATTCTGCTTGAAAACAATGACAACAGTGTGGCTTTGAATTTGTATTCTGCGCCCCCACCCCACCTCTTGCTTCCACAATGAGGTATTTGGCTAATCAGTTTTAATAAATCAGAATTAGGTACATTTTGGAATTCTTTTAATATTTATGGCATGCTTGGACTTTTTAAAAAGGTCACTCGAAAATGAAAAAGGAAGGGAGTCAGAGAATACTAAACATGAGCAAAGGAGATGTATTTCTAATGAAAACTGTGGTGCTCATCTCTTCAGAGAAAGGTCCCGCTTCTCGCCCGCAATCTTGATATTGTCTAGTGCCATTTTCCTGTATGATTATGTCTTAATCTGTGAAACAGATTCCCAATCATTTGGCAGAAGTGGTGTGTGGGGTGGCGAGGAGAGAGAAAAAGAATATAAGGTTTTGCTGTGGCGCCTTGTTGGGCGGCAATCCAAGATACAGGTGACATAACTGGATATGAGGAGAAAAATGAAGGCAAACAGGCCAGTTGCAATGCAGAGATACGGCATCCAATTCATTGTTGCTTGGTTAAAAGTATAATATTTAGATAAATTAAAAGGATACAGTGGTACCTCGGGTTACAGATGCTTCGGGTTATAGGCGCTTCAGGTTACAGACTCCGCTAACCCAGAAATACTACCTCGGGTTAAGAACTTTGCTTCAGGATGAGAACAAAAAAGCGCATGGTGGCGGCAGGAGGCCCCATTAGCTAAAGTAGTACCTCAGGTTAAGAACAGTTTCAGGTTAAGAACGGACCTGCAGAACAAATCAAGTTCTTAACCTGAAGGTACCACTGTAATTCCCTTACATTTTGTAAGTTAAAAATGGTTTGCTTACAAACTCTTCAAAGGTCAGATTCATGTGCTTTTTTTGTACAGCAGCCAGAAAAGGCAGGCGGTATAACTTAGGTTCCAAAATGGTAAATGTTTCTAAATTGTTTAGAAACCAAAGATGGTTTGCTTAAGCCATGTGGAGCATTCAGCTTAGACCTCCTTATTGGTAGAGTTCACATGGTGGAAGTGAGAGAATAGTTTCCTGACCTAGCTAAGCCTGGCAGGACAGTTTACTCTATTGTCTTAACCCCTTCATGCATTAATTAAAAATAAGCATGTTGGTTGTATGAGGCTGGATATACCACACAGTGAAATTATTGCATGAGTGAAATAACACCTGCTTGTGCCATTGAACTTCCCTCCCTCTCCTCCCACTGCATATTCCTTGCACACATGCACCCAAATCTTCTCTGGGCTTTCACCCCCAATTCTCCAGAGCAGATGTGGGGAGATTGTCAGGGCCATGTTAGAGAAAGGAGAAGAAGGGGAAGTTCTGTTGCATGGTCCATTCTGCTCATGCGAGAATTCCACCTGTAGGTTCAGAGAGGGTCAGAACAGAGTCAGGAGCAACATAATATGGGTAGGAAGAGCTGAGGCTTAATTTGGAAGCTACCTCCTATCTGGGTGTAAAAATTGCTTCCAACGACTAGGTTTGTATGCATTCTGCTGCAAGAAGAAGATGGTATTATGCATTATGTTCTAGGTTTTGGGTTGTGCAGCCTAAGAACAGCTAATAATGGCATATAGACAGCTTTCTCTGAGGACTGGACAAATTCATGGTTTGCCAGGCATGTCAGCTAAACACAATCTTCACATTCAGAGGCAGCATCCCACTGAAACCCACACGCCTTCCTTCTCTGCTTGTGGTCTGCCTGGAGTAATCTGATTGGCCAAAGTATACTCGGAGTTGAGTGTGGATTTCCTACTCTTTATTCAGCTCATAGTGAGGAGGAATGGAAGTTCCCCCAGAATGTCTGCTTTATATACATTATTTACACAATGGGCCCCATGTGATTTGGCTAATTCCGGGATTCTCCTGTAGGCCAATCAGGTTGCAGATTCACTTCCACCTGGAGCTGGATTGGGTGGCTCCTGTGGACCAATCAGACTGTTGCATTCTGGGTCCTATTGTTCTAGGACCAATCAGACTGCTGCATTCTGAATCCTATTGTTCTAGGACCAATCAGACTGCTGCATTCTGAATCCTATTGTTCTAGGACCAATCAGACTGCTGCCTTTTGGATCCTATTCAACTCAGTACATAACAGTGGGAAACAGTGCCTTCCATAGCACAAGTGCAAGCCTTTTCCCTGCTTTTCTTTTGTCTTAAAAAAAGAAAAACACATTCTCCTTTCAGATGATAATGAGGTGCCCTTGCTGCTGTTCCCTACAGCAGAATAATTTCAATATGTCATCTTCTTTTGGCAGACCTGGAACAGATGACACTCATAAAAGCAAACTCCATGCTTCTTTTTAAGCCCTTCTTTCCTCTCATCTCCTATTTGGCACTGCCCAGATTTATTACTCCTCTCTAAAAGGTTCCAGGTGAGTCAGGCAAAAGTCCTTGAGATATTGTCCTAAATGCTTGGGTATGCCAGAAGGCAAATTTCCTGGTGAAGTATATGTGGACAGAGTTATGAGGTGGGCTTGGGCCTGAAAACTGGCAAAATGGTAGGAGCGTTCCACATGTTTGTTTTCCAGAAACCAGGATAATTCCTTGCTGGATTTGCTCTGAAATAGGTTCTGAAGTGCTTGCAACTGGCTTCTTAACAGATAGGCTCTGGAAACATTTTGGAATCTGTTGTGCAACTCACAAATCTCTCAGGAAGCCATTCATAGGTTTCTCACCCACCCACGATTTCTATGTGTTATGCAAAGCTGGGAATGACGCACACAGATGCATGCTTAAGAATGATTCCTGGGAATTTCTGTATGCCTGGAACAGATGGAGATTCCTACTTGGTTCCAAGCCAGCACGCTATTCCCCCTGTGTGTAGCTTTCCCTTCCTTAAAGAAATCAATAGGGGACTCTTAACAACTCTCAGCACCCATAACAAACTACATCTCCCAGAATTCTTTGGAGGAGTTCCATAACTGCTTTCAATGTATGGTGTGAATCAAACTTATTCTTCTGTAACCTAAGGCCACTAGATCTAGTCCTACCCTCTGGGGCAGCAGAGAATACGTTTCTCTCTCTCTCTCTCTCTCTCTCTCTCTCTCTCTCTCTCTCTCTCT
>JAXCMG010000002.1:22263237-22353028 GCA_034642415.1 Podarcis siculus
TCTCTCTCTCTCTCTCTCTCTCTCTCTCTCTCTCTCTCTCTCTCTCTCTCTCTCCTATGTGACTTCCCAGTAGGTATTTCAGGAGTGTTATCATGTTGCATCTCATGAATGACAAAACTGTTTATATGACTGGGTAGGAAGTCTTGTTGTGGGAAAGTTCTTTGCGGCGATGGTACTATTGCTCTGTATGCAAAAAAAGAAAAGAAAGGTATAAAAACAAAATTCTGCACTACGGAAACTCAAATTTTAAGGCAAGAGAAAATGGCTTATTTTGCCTCAATTTGTGTACACTTCATTCTGAACTTTCATAGCATCACTTTCATCATTTCGGCCCTGCTCAGTTGCAGCTGTAATGAAACTAGGAAGCTGAATCACTCAGGTGTACCAAGTCCATGAAGCAGTCTCCCACCCATAGGTCCTAGGCATTACTTCTTTTCTGAATAAATGTTTAGGGGTACTCTCATTTTGACTCAAGAAAACTACCATTTTATAGTTCAAATCGGGGAAAATAAATACAGTAAATGGACAAAAGTACAACGAACATGCATTACTCATATTGAAATACTGCCCTTCAATGAGGCCAAACGTTCATCAGTAAAATACCACGCATCCAGATTCCACACTGCTTCACACATTAAACGCCCGCTTCTGTCTGAGACTCAGGAAACACCGGGAAAGGAAATGAGGCCGCCATCAGGGGTAGCAATGGAACTGACAATTCACCATGCTATTCAACAGAACTGACGATTTACTCTGCTAGAGAAAAAGCTAAAAAAATTAAAATTTTTTAGTTTCTTCTCCCGTTAGATTCACAAAATGTTAAGGGGTATGCACACCCCTGTGTCCTCCCAGAAAAAAAAAAACAGTGGTCCTAGGGATAGCTCTGTCAGGCCCATGTATCTCCACTCAGTGGAGAGAAGTCAATAGGTTTTGTGAACTGCCCTGAGACCTCCCGGTATAGGGCAGTATATTATTATTATTATTATTATTATTATTATTATTATTTCTCTAACAAACCTATCCCATTTCTCTTTTGATTCTAAATCCTCCCATCTGGGTAACTAAACCCTCGATGTGCACTGTGGCTCTGATCCTGGTCACTCTCCCCTTAACAACTTGGTAATGTGTACTTTGGCCCTAAATCTGAAGAGAGCTGGATAAGACAAAGAAGCTGAAACTTTAGCTGTTGCTGAAATCCCATTCCTCTCCACATGGACAACTTTTGGAGAGGAATTAATTAATTCGCTGTAAAAAAGGTATGATTTGGGGCTGATTTCAGGGCTGGATAGAAGAAAACTCTAAGATTATTATTATTATTTTATTGGTTGGTGGTGAAAGTTGGATTAATTTAGTTTTAAATAATATGGCCTGGGAAGGTGCCCATATATATATATATATATATATATATATATATATTGCTGATTTGGGGACATATTTGTGAGATTCGTTTGCAAAGTCAATACCTGGCAATTGCCCTGAGAATTCCAATTTATATGGAGCTCCAAAGATGAGGAGGCTGGGGGTATCTATATCATTAGCACACTCTTACTGGAAATGCATTTTTAATGCATTAGAGCCCATGTAATTTAATACCAGTGCAGCCGGTTTGGGACGTGAGAAATTCTGCCACTAATTGCATGGAAATGCTTTTTGGATGCAATTATGCTTCATTTTGAAAGACTTTTAAGGGCCGCGCACTTCAGGGCTCTCTGTGCACAGGTCTTGACATGAATTGCAAAGAGCAATCTTTCCAACAGGAAGGTGTTCAAGTGTCTTCTGAAGGCCTTCCATTGAATTTTCTGGAATATGTGTTAATAAGATTTGTTTGTGATTGATCCCAGTAATATCGACTGGCACAGTGTAACACTCTTGACATAGAAAAAGCTACTTTTTCTATGGTGCTAGAGAGAGAATGTACCGTCATTAAAAAGCTACACTTCCATAAGGCTTATGGAGCCAAGAGCATCTCTGGTTGTCCTTCAAGCCAAGTGGTACTCAGCAGTCAATTATTAACCCTTTCAATTAAGGATGAAGAAACCAAAAGCCCTCCAGTTTTTGCCACACTCACAGTTCTCATAGTCAGGAGTGATTGTCAGGAATGATTGTCACACTCAAAGACTATGGGAGGGCCATTGGCTCCACATCCCTGCCTTAAATAAATTTGGAATTTGGATTCTAATGACAGCAATTCTCCTTTAGTTGCACTGTTAAGAATTACTTGATAGACTATTAAAAGTGGTGCCCTCAAGGGAAGACACTAGGGCAGAGGGCTTGGGCCCTAAATGGCCTTGGCCCTGAATACCTGGAGGAGGATTTCCACCCCCATTGCTCTGCCCGGACACTGGCGGTTCCCTCACTGCGAGAAGCCAAGTTACAGGGAACCAGACAGAGGGCCTTCTTGGCAGGGGTGCCCTTCCTGTGGAATGCCCTCCCATTGGGTGTCAAGGAGATAAAGAACTGCACAACTTTTAGAAGACATCTGAAGTTTTTAATGTTTTTTAAAATGTTTTTATAAAGTAATGCACTTTACCTTAAAAGGTAAAAAGGGATGATGCTGGTTGTAAGACCGTTTGGTCCAGAGTTTAAAAATTCCTAAAGTAGCTTTCCTCATATAGGGAACCTCCCTCCCTCCCTCCCTCTCTCTCTCTGTGTGTACACACACACACAAACAGACACACACACACACACACACACACACAAAATCCCCTACCTGCTTTACAAAGGGGCGCATTCTTCTCAGAGATAGTGTGACAGCTTTTTTAAGCATTCGGTACCTGAATTTCTCGTATCCACACCTGGTATGTAATCTAGTGGCCTACAATGGACTATGGGTGGGGAAGGGCCATAACTCAGAGTCAGAGCACCTACTCTGCATGCAGAAAGTCTCAGGTTCAATCTCTGGCAGGGCTGGGAAACCCTGGAGCGTTGATGCCAGTCATTGTGGACAATATTGAGCTAGGTAGACCAATGGTCTGCCTGAGAATAAGGCAGCCTCATACACTTCTTATTTCTGACTGTGTCTGTGTGCTTAAGTGAGGGGCAGGCAGAGAACAGGGCTTCCTACATGTCCCCCCCCCAGTTGAATTTATTTAAAATTTATGCTGTTAATCTACAACCTCTGAAACTCTGCTGTGAATTTACCGGCTCTATCACTCTTAATGCTCCTCTATATTTGTAAACCCCCCCCCCCCACAAACTAACCTACTTCCCCCTTTTTTTATAAATCTCATTTGGGGTGGTACAAGAAAAATTGGTTGTTTACCACAAGATAGAAATAAGCAGTGTGGTAGCATATAGAGCAGGTTGAAAAGCTGCCTTGTATTTGTTCTTTTTTTTTGGGGGGGGGGGTGAATGGTGTATATTCCAGCTTGGAAAGGAAGGAAATGGCAAAAGAGAGAAAAGCAACTGCGGTGCATTAGTCATAGTTACATTCCTTCATTACTGGTTCAAATTGAAAAATGCCAGCCACTACACAGCTCACTGAAGGAAGTGCGAAGAGAACCGCATGCATTCAAAGGTCAGGGGGGAGAAAGAGGGAGAATTATAAGCCACACTGGTTTATTGCCTCCACCTGATGATTTATTCTTACTTTGTTTTATTTTCCAAGTTGGAAGCGGGTGGGGGGGGAACAACGGTGGCAGAATGGCTGGAGAGACTTCGGCACGAGCTGCGTGACAGAATGAAATTTTCAAAATCAAATTTCACTTACGAGTCAACAGCTTTTTTTTATTTCAGTCGAGTGCTTGTCAAGTGGGCAATATTTACAGCTGTCCACTGGGGCAATGCGCCTGTCCAGGTGGTTTTCTTTATAAACTTTTCAAGGCCAGTTTCAAGACGGAAGAGTAATTTTGAGCTGGTCTGTAAGAGACCATATTTCCTGGGCTGGATGAATTTCTCGGACCATTTTTAATTAGGTATGGATCATGTCTCCTTTTGCCTCTTATGCACAAGAAAATCGTACTACAGTAGTACCTCGGGTTAAGTACTTAATTCGTTCCGGAGGTCCGTACTTAACCTGAAACTGTTCTTAACCTGAAGCACCACTTTAGCTAATGGGGCCTCCTGCTGCTGCCGCGCCGCCGGAGCACGATTTCTGTTCTCATCCTGAAGCAAAGTTCTCAACCTGAAGCACTATTTCTGGGTTAGCGGAGTCTGTAACCTGAAGCGTATGTAACCTGAAGCGTATGTAACCTGAGGTACCATTGTACTTGCACATGGAAAAATTGTTTCCCCCAAAAATGACTCCTGTTTCTATGCATAATTACTAAAAGCTATCAGTTTCATGTTCTGTGTGCATTTATTGTGACTGCTTTGTCTCTTCAAACACTTTTGTTTTGTTTTGTTTCTTGGGGGGCTTGCATTTGGGAACTATTTTGTTTAAAACCCTGGTGTTTAATTGGATAATGAATTGTATAACTGAAATGAAAAAAAAAAATCATAACACTTCTGCACTTTCTGGGAGCACATGATGCAACTACCATGCTGAATCAAAGCAAGTCTGAGCCTGATCAATGCTCTAGATGACCAAGTATGCCATCTTGAGCTCCTTAATGCAGTGGCGTAGCGTGGGTTGTCAGCACCCGGGGCAAGGCAAGTAATTTGCGCCCCCTAACCCATGGATTTGCGCCCCCTAACCTGTGGATTTGCGCCCCCTAACCCATGGATTTGCCCTAACCCCAGATGTTGCGCCCGGTGCGGCCCGCCCCCCTGCACCCCCCACGCTACGCCACTGCCTTAATGGAAACATTGTTTTATTATTGTTTACTGCATTTGTACACCAGCCACCCAAAATTTCTGGGTGGTTTACACAAGCAATAAAATGCAAGATGCAATTAAATGATAAAAAGCCAATATACAATCACAGCAGCAAAACAGCTGTATAGATCAATGAAGATTTCGACCCAGTCTGTGACCAGGAATAATTAGGAAAGGGATTGAAATGAAAAATGCCACTGCTGGTTGTGACCTATAAAGCCCTACATGGATTAGGTCCAAGCTATCTGAAAGACTGTATTCCCTCATACAAACCTGCCTGGGTTTTGAGATCTTCAATGCAGTCCCTCCACCCTCATATGCATGTTTGGTGGGGACGCAGGACAGGGACTTCTCGGTGGTTGCTCCTAGGCTTTCGAACTCCCTCCCTGGAGAAGCTAGACTGGCTCCCTCCTTGTTCTTCCTCTGGCAGGTGAAGACTTTCTTGGGCGTTGTGGGAACTGACTGCTTTTAATGAAAGGGCTGGTGCCGTTCTGCTTTTATTGCAATTATCTTTATATTTTTAAGTAAGCAGATGACGACGAGATAACATAATTCCCATAGGCATCTATAGGACCACTGTGGGAGCAGGAGTCTGGACTAGGTGAGTCTTTAACCTGACCCAGCAGCATGCTTTATATGTTGACAAGGGCTTCATGAAGATGACCTTTGTGGCCGGGCAGGTATTTATTGGAGATGCCTCCAATTTGCCATTACCAGAACTTTCCTTGAAATAGTACCGGTAGTTCAAGAGCCATTTCAGACTTGTGTATGGAAGCCTCTTTGTGACATTTGCAGCTTATGTCTCATCGTAGTCATTTCTGATGTGCAAGACATTTCCCAGTTCTCGTTTTATCTTGTGTGGGTTGTTTATTCTTTCTTTTGAATTATCTGCCCCCCTTTTCTGATGTCCATCATGGAAACAGGGGACTCTTTGCCGGCAGATCTTGTTAGTTTGGGGTTGTGTTTTGGAAGAAAGAAAGAAAGAGTATATTTGTGCGGCATCAGGTGAAAGGTTTGTTTCAATTCAATCTTCTTTCTGAGCAAAGAAACCTTTGTGTTTACTAGGCTGGCGGCATTTCAATGCTTAACACTCCATGATGTAAAAACATGAAGGAAAACCCTACATCTCTGCATAATTTGGTCTTCCAACAATAAGAATCCAAGGGCGGCATTTTAATTTGCAGAGTGAGTCACTGATGAAGTAGGAAATGGAAATCCGCAAGTTGTTGTTGTTGTTTAGTCGTTTAGTCGTGTCCGACTCTTCGTGACCCCCTGGACCAGAGCACGCCAGGCACCTCTGTCCTCCACTACCTCCCGCAGTTTGGTCAAACTCATGCTGGTAACTTCAAAAACACTATCCAACCATCTCGTCCTCTGTCGCCCCCTTCTCCTTGTGCCCTCCATCTTTCCCAGCATCAGTGTCTTCTCCAGGGAGTCTTCTCTTCTCATGAGGTGGCCAAAGTACTGGAGCCTCAGCTTCACGCAAGTAGAATGTGGTATTTTTTCTTTGTCTTTTCCTTCCGTCTTTGTTAAAAAGACACAAAAGCAAAACCCAAAGCACTGTTTCATGCAGACATTAGTAATGAGGAGCATTGCTACTAGTAACTTCTGGTGAGGGGGCTGTAGCTCATGGGTAGAGTATCTGCTTTCCATGCAGAAGATCTCAGATTCAATTTTCAGCGGTATCTCCAGGTAGATCTAGGGGAAAGACTCCCTGTCTGAACGCCTGGAAAGTCTTTGCCCACCAGGTCACTGAGCAAGGTGGACCAGGGGCCAGACTTGGTCTGATGTAGCTTTCCGTTGCTCCTATGTTCAAGCACACTGGAGACCCAATACCCAGGAATTCTCCTCCCCCCCCCACATCTGTTGTGGAATAAATCAAAATGTTATTTGAGCAAAGATGCTTGAGAACTCTCAGGCACTTTTATCCTTAATTTTAATAGTTTATGGGATGTAGCCTGGAAGCTACATGTATACAGTGGTACCTCGGGTTAAGAACTTAATTCGTTCCAGAGGTCCGTACCTAACCTGAAACTGTTCTTAACCTGAAGCACCACTTTAGCTAATGGGGCCTCCTGCTGCCACTGCGCCGCCGGAGCACGATTTCTGTTCTCATCCTGAAGCAAAGTTCCTAACCCAAGCTACTATTTCTGGGTTAGCAGAGTCTGTAACCTGAAGTGTCTGTAACCTGAAGTGTATGTAACTCGAGGTACCACTGTACCAGCTAGTCCCAGCAGTTGCAGGGTGGGAGAAATCTAATTTTTGCTGATCAAGTTCACTGCCCGACACCTTGACAGACATCTAAACAGACTGCCATGCTCACTCAGAATTCCAACACAACTGCTCTGGAGTCCACTTTCCTCCTTTCCACAGAGTTCAGCACATTTCTTTTTAAAAAGGACACGACGTACATGAACAATCGGCACAAGGCAAAACTTAAGGCAGCCTCTAACTTAGCTGTTGAGAAAGAGGCAACCCGGGCTATGTGTTAAATGCAGAATTGGATATAATGCATCTAGTTTTTTCCTTGTTTTAAATCAGCGGTAGAAATGGGACAGAACTGCCAGATGGGCTGGATCCTGACCTCTTATGTGGGCCAGGTTTGAGAGGCCTGGGTCCATCACTTGAGGTCAAGCGACCAACTTTGCTTTACCCACACAGGTGAGCAAAGGGACATGGTTTTGCAGGTGCCATCATTCAAATGATAGGTGGCACCTGGAAACCCTGCTTTCAACCCTGCTTTCCCTTTCCCACGCCTGACATAATATATTCTTCTTTCTTCTTCTTTGGCACTCACTCGTAGCTGAGTAAGATTGTCTTCCATGAACACAGTCTTAACAGTGAGTCCGTAAATGACTGTGGAGGCCAATTCTGGATCCACACATCCTTCCACGGTGGGGATATAGGTTTTCTGGCGGGAGTTAATCGCGGTGACGGCTCGCCAAGTGTACCTTCCTCTTAGCTCATTTCTCCTTTTCACCCTGAGTTCATGCTTCTTCAAAGTCCATGACACCTTTGGTAAAGGCTGTTCTCAAATTGAAGCGCTTGCAGGCCAGTGTTTCCCAGCTGTCAGTGCTTACGTTACATTTTTAAAAAAGATTTGCCTTGAGTGAGTCTTTAAACCTCTTTCGTTGTCCACCAGTATTTTGTTTTCCATTCTTGGTTGGGGTTTTTTTGCCTTTCCTTCAGTGAAATTATGGCTTTCTTTTGTTAGACGAAATAACAGGGTTTGTATGAGGGCAAAAATGGCATTGGTCATAATAATAATAATAATAATAATAATAATAATAATAATAATAAATTATTTATATCCCGCCCATCTGGCTGGGTCCCCCCAGCCACTCTGGGCGGCTTCCAACAAAACACTAAAATACAATACAGTGGTACCTCGGGTTAAGTACTTAATTTGTTCCGGTGGTCCGTATTTAACCTGAAACTGTTCTTAACCTGAAGCACCACTTTAGCTAATGGGGCCTCCTGCTGCCACTGCGCCGCCGGAGCACAATTTCTGTTCTCATCCTGAAGAAAAGTTCTTAACCTGAAGCACTATTTTTGGGTTAGTGGAGTCTGTAACCTGAAGCGTATGTAACCTGAAGCGTATGCAACCTGAGGTACCACTGTAATCTATTAAACATTAACATAGTATAGGGAGGCCCCCATAAGGGGCCTGAGGGGACGATTGACCACAGCAAACCCAAACGTGGGTTCGGTATCTGCCTGGTTGGAATCTGCACCTTGGGTACCCCAGTGAGACCTTGCTTGCTTGGCTTGCACCACGACAAGGTTCAACACTGGCCAACTCCCGCCTTACAGGTTTGGGACAATCCAAACCCAGCAGATCCATTCCATCAATGTGGGGCTTGTGGAATGATAAACTGAACCTGGGACCAACCTTTGTCCTGCCTGCTGCTGTCAGTAAAGATTTGGCCTGATTTTATCCCATCACTGTTGTACAGTCTGGTGATTTTGCTGCTCTCATGGGTCGCAGCATGTGCCTTCCTGGGCAAGTGATTAATAAGGGTGGTCAGCAACACTTTTCAGGTTCAAGTAACTCAAAAGCTGTTGTACTAACTTGTATTCCTTGCCCACATCACACGGTTGGTGTTGTGGATTAATCTGCTGATAAACAGTGCGGCGATTCCTTAAGGTCTGCAAGAAAAAGGCGTATATGGCTTGTGCGAGGCATATTAAGAAGACAGTATTTCAGTCAATCAATAATGAAGGATTTAGTGATCTGCAGTTAATCCTCGGGTATTGATTCTCTGATCTAAATTCATTTTAATTTGATTTTTCTCAGGCTGGCAAGGAGAGAAGCCATATATGAAATTCTGCTGTTCCCTTTATTTGTTATTTGGCTACCTTCATTCTTGTGCGTGTGGAGATATTGCAGGTGAATCAAAGAAACAAGAAACTGTTGCTTGTTTTAAATTGCAGCGACGTTTTTGTTTCTGAATGCTGCTCTGCTTTAATCTCCCCTTTACGGTTATTGCACTTGGGGGTGGGAGGGGTGCTTTGTGTGTAGCAAGCTGATCCTTGCTGCCAGGCTGTCTGTCAACCAAAAAATAATTGTGGGTGTCCTGATCTTTCTTCACACATTTAGATAAGGTTGCCCACTCGAGCAGAGCATACCAATCAAATGGTGTTTAGGACAATGTTTTGAAGAGCATCTCTGGCGAGCAGCTGTGGTGTAGAATATGCTCCCCGAAAAGAAAGTTTGCAGGCAGTCTCTTAAGATGGATATTCCTTCAGTATTGCAGCCTTGCTGTCCTGTCCAGTTGAAGTGACTTCTCTCCCTGAGCTAGGCGGTCACGGGTTTCACATGTCCAAAAGCTGATGTCTTCCAGCCAGAGAAAATGCTTAAAGCTATGGAAGTTGGTTGACTTGTACAAATGGCATAGCTTCCAAGTGCCCCAGAAAAAACCTCAGGACATCCCATTTTCTCATGTGAGAGCCAGTGTGGTGTAGTGGTTAAGAGCGGAGGACTCGTAATCTGGTGAACCAGGTTCGCTTCCCCGCTCCTCCACATGCAGCTGCTGGGTGACCTTGGGCTAGTCACACTTCTCTGAAGTCTCTCAGCCCCACTCACCTCACAGAGTGTTTGTTGTGGGGGAGGAAGGGGAAAGGAGATGGTTAGCCGCTTTGAGACTCCTTCGGGTAGTGATAAAGCGGGATATCAAATCCAAACTCTTCTTCACCTTGGCAGCCATTTTGGGTACTGGGCTTTTATGTCTCGCTCTTGCGACCTTTTCGAGGTCGTGATGTTGCGCAATACCCAAAAGCACATGTTTTTGGATGCTATGCAAAATCTCGCGCTTTCGGGGGGGTGAGAGAAAGGCATGGGTCTCATGACTCCCCTGAAAGATGCACATCCCCCCTCCTTTGGCAATCCTCACAGAACTCTAGCCCAGTGGTTGCCACTAATTTGATTTGAACTGTTTTTATAATGAATTGATTTTAGAATGCTGTATTATTTTATTGTTGTTAGCCGCTCTGAGCCCGGCTTCGGCTGGGGAGGGCAGGATATAAATAAATTATTATTATTATTATTATTATTATTAATCCACGTTTTGCATTGGAAAAAGTTGGAAAGTATGAAATGGGGCACTGCCTCACTAACATCAGTCTGTCCTCAGCCCCCACTGGCCTGCCTTCTTACTTAGAACAAGTCCAGAGGGTGGCCCTGGCTATCAGCTTCCTCCTCCTTACAGTCAGTGTCACCCTTGAAGAACTCAGCATAGAGGAGCATGGAGACAAAACTGGAGCAGTTGGTTCTGGTGGTGTAATGCCTCTGACTCCCTCTACTGTTGGTCTCCCTGTCGTCCACTCTACTAGTCCTAAAGGGCAACAGCTTTCAGTCACCAGGGAACAGGGCTGCAGGTAGTGAGGCTCTTTTGCCACCACGTCCTCCTACTGCATCTCTTCACCCTTGCAGTGGAAAGCTGTACTCTAATTTTGCACCACAACTGACAGCAGAGGTAGTTTGGTGGGAAGCTTAGGACAAGAACGATCTGAGGGAGGTAGTGGCTTGCAGTCTTCCTCCGAGCCTTGGGTCACTTCAGAGCCTGTGCTTCCAGCTGGGGAATGATGCACAGTTAAAATAGCTCTGTGCTTTTGCACGGGAAAAGATGCACAGTTAAGCCAGACGCGTGCTATTAAATGGGAACGGAGTGCAGTTAAGCCGTTTTTTGTTTTTTTAAAAAATAATTTTTTATTGATTTTCCAACATGAATTAAACACAATACACTGCACAATACATAGACAAACAAACATATAAACACGTATAATTTCATAACCTCTTTTTCATTAACCCTATTTCACTGACTTCCCCATGCCTCCCTTTTCTGCATCCCTATTTAATAATTTTCTTCAGCAACCCCTCACTTCCATTGACTTATAACTCATTTTCTTTGATCCTTCTTCTCTTACCCAATCATTTACAGCTGTAATTTTGTGTGTTTTTTTCATTACCCTTGACATTTTAGCACTAATTAATTTTATAGCAGTTCTTAAGATAAACTTTGTATTTCTTCCAGTCTTCTTCCACCGTCTCTTTTCCTTGGTCACGGATTCTGCCAGTCATCTCAGCCAGTCCCATGTAGTCAATCACCTTCGTCTGCCATTCTTCCAGCGTGGGTAGTTCTTGTGTCCAGTTAAGCCGTTTTGAACTGGAAAACACTGGGCCATTAAGGCCTTTCTGCAGATATGAACGGGAGGTGATGCAGACTGAAATCAAGAGCAGGTTTGACAGCCACAATATTCCAAAATCATATTTTACTCCTCCTCCGATGCTGTATTTCTTTTGCCCTGAGCTATGTGCTTTCTACTGATGCCCTTATAAGATGCAAGTTTCTCTTCTGCTCTCCCACAGAACAGAAGAGGCTTGCAGGCTCGGCAGAGTTACAGATGACTGGGCTCAACGTGGAGCTCTTTCGTTCACCAGAGGCCGTGCCGGTGGAAGTCAAGCGGTGAACAAGGGCTGTTCATGGACACCCGCCTGTCAGGATGAATATTCCTGCAAGGATCTGTCTCTGATTTGATGCCTGCCAGTCTAGTTACAGCAAAAGCTAGCAGCATGGGAGTCCTGTTGGAGGCAAGCAGTAAAGCTACCTCTCTCTCTCCAGACAAATATATATTCTTTTTGTTTCAGAACTTCTGCCTTGTTCAGCTTGTGAACAAATAGCACAGGCTTGAGGATGGAAAGTGGGGCTCAAGTCCCCTACCTCTCTTTCCACTAAGAGGTTACTAATACTGCTTTGATGCATTGATCTTCCAGCGGGATAGCTGTGTTGGTCTGCTGCAGGAAAACACACACAAAACTACCATAAGAAGGTAAAGGGACCCCTGACCATTAGGTCCAGTCGTGACCGACTCTGGGATTGCGGCGCTCATCTCGCTTTATTGGCCGAGGGAGCCAGCGTACAGCTTCCGGGTCATGTGGCCAGCATGACTAAGCCGCTTCTGGCGAACCAGAGCAGCGCACGGAAACGCCGTTTACCTTCCAGCTGGAGCGGTACCTAAATATCTACTTGCACTTTGACGTGCTTTCGAACTGCTAGGTTGGCAGGAGCAGGGACCGAGCAACGGGAGCTCACCCCGTCGTGGGGATTCGAACCGTTGACCTTCTGATCGGCAAGTCCTAGGCTCTGTGGTTTAACCCACAGTGCCACCCTCGTCCCTAAGGATTGATATATTCAGTGCTATTTTCCTAGAACAAGAGGTGCTGGAACTCACCGTGAACACCTCTCTCGTTCTTTTAGAACAGCAATGGTGCCCACCTGAGAGGTGACAGAACTGAGTTCCGGTGAGTTCTGGCAGAAAAAGAAGAAGTCCTGGATATATTTATTATTACAGTTTTCATAACTACAGTCCACTTCATCAGATACATATAGCATTATCGTGAATTACAGGTGTATATTATATGTATTTGTGTGTATACACAGAGAGGGAGAGGGAGGGAGGGAGGGGGAGAGAGAGAGAAGAAGAGTTTGGATTTGATATCCCGCTTTATCACTACCCGAAGGAGTCTCAAAGCGGCTAATATTCTCCTTTCCCTTCCTCCCCCACAACAAACACTCTGTGAGGTGAGTGGGGCTGAGAGACTTCAAATAAGTGTGACTGGCTCAAGGTCACCCAGCAGCTGCATGTGGAGGAGCGGAGACGCAAACCCGGTTCACCAGATTACGAGTCTACTGCTCTTAACCACTACACCACACTGGCTCTCAGTGAGAGAGTTTGGGGAGGGCAAGTGTAGACAGTGAGGTCAGTGGGAAGTGAGATGCAGAAGAGCCTTTGGGGAGCAGCCCAAGCTCAGCAACAGAACATCTGCTTTGCATGCAGAAGGTCCCAGGTTCAATCCCTAGCATCTCCAGATAGAGATAATAATACCCCCTGCCATGAAACCCTGCAAAACCACTGCCGTTCTGAGCTAGATAGACCAAGGGTTTGACTCTGCATAAGGCAACTATATTCCTGCATTCCAGAAAAGTGCAGACAATGATAATTACATAATTAACATTCGCAATTCACAAAACAGCTGTTGATAACATAGACAGCCTGGCATTGAATGAATGTGTCATGTGCTAAATATCCTTTGTTGTAGTCCAGGGCACAAGATCATGGAAATCTTACGCCTTCGTCCCTGCCATCTAGGCTGATGTTGTACTGATTAGCCAGACAGGCACAGGTGGGTCAGATCAACGCCGCCTAGTTTCCCCACCAAGGTCTCAGTGATACACATCGCATTGGCTCACTCATCAAAGGTCTAATGAATAATTATGGACTTACAGTGTATCAACTTTGGGTGGAGAAATCTGTCAGTTTTGGCCTCTCTCAATTCCTGCTCCCCCAATCTGCATGTTTGTGCATCACTTTGTGACCCTCCTTCCTTAAAAAAAAGTCCTCCTGAATATTCACCAATATTTTTGTGTGAATTTCCCCTAATGCATACATTTTTTGCATTCCATTTCCCCCGTTACACTTTTTTCCTAATATAATGCATTTTTGTATGTTATTTTCACTAATATGTGCAGCTCAGCCAGCAGGGTCCTGGGTTCAAGCCCCACACTGGGCGAAAGATTCGTGCGCTACATGGGGTTGGACTAGTTGACCCTCGTTGTCCCTTCCAGCTCTAAGTACTATGATATATTCATTTAGTAGACATTCTTTTGTTGGCGAACCATATTGAAAAATTCAGAAAAGCGTGGATTGAAATGCATAGTGGCATTTTGGCTTGCAGATTTTTTGGGGGGGGTTCTTCCCCAGCCCTTCTTCTGTCCTAGCATCACCGGCCTAGACAATTCCACTCCCCCCCTCATGTTCCCCAAACTCCCCCAGAGTGTCCTGTTCCTGCTCCCTCTGCACCTGGAGAACTGCTGTTGGCTCTGCGGCGATGGCAGAGCCTTTCACTATCACACTAGAGAGCTCTCTAACTGCTAATTGGACCAGGGTGGTGTAGTGGTTAGAGTGTTGGATTGTGACCTGAGAGACCAGGGTTCAAATCCCCCTTCAGTCATAAAGTTCCTACGGCCAGCCTCTTAGCCGAACCTACCCTGCAGAGTTGTTCTGAAGAGAAAAACATGGAGAGGAAGAGCAATGAACAGCCCCTTGAGATCCTTGAAGGAAAGGTGGGCTATAAACCAATAGAATGTCCTGCGACCTCCTCAGCACCCCTCTCAATACGCAAGGCAACCTTTCAACCTGCTCCCAACTTCATTCAACTGTTTTTATATACAAAATTGTTTTATGAAACTGCAGAGTGGGGTTATCCATAGGTTTGGAGTATGTTGTCAGCAATATGTTGGTGACACACAGCTCTGCTTCTCCTTTACATCTGCAAGTGAGGCAGTGGATGTGCTAGAACGTTGTCTTGCCTTGGTAATGGACCGGATAAGAGCCAAGAAACTGAGGCTCAATGAAGATAAGACTGAGGTACTGTTTGTGGATGGCTTCCTAGATAGGATGGATGGGAGGTTGACTGCTCTTGATGGGGTTGCATAACAGGTATGTATCCTGGGCGTACTTCAGTGTGGTGTAGTGGTTAAGAGTGGTAGACTCGTAATCTGGTGAACCGGGTTCGCGTCTCCGCTCCTCCACATGCAGCTGCTGGGTGACCTTGGGCTAGTCACACTTCTCTGAAGTCTCTCAGCCCCACTCACCTCACAGAGTGTTTGTTGTGGGGGAGGAAGGGAAAGGAGAATGTTAGCCGCTTTGAGACTCCTTCAGGTAGTGATAAAGCGAGATATCAAATCCAGACTCTTCTTCCCAATAAGCTTAAGGTTTCTCCATAAATAAAATGTAACAAAACAAATATTTAATTTAATGCAGTTAACGGAATTGAATGCCACCTTTGAAGGCAAAGCCTTCTTTGACAACTTGCAAAAGACAACGAAAACCACAAAACATTTTTCAGAATACAGTGGGTGCGGGGGGTTAGGTAAGCCTTGAGTCCTTGTAACTACAACTGGAGAAAAGGGGTTATTTTGGCAATTAGGGCATTTTTACAGGTCCAGAATCTGAAGGTCTGTGTTTGTTTGGGGTGGAGTTGGGGCTTGTGATTTCTTTGGGAGAGGCATGCATTTTCAATAGTTTGCAGGATGAGGGCTTCCTGTTGGCATTCTTTTACTCTTGGTGCTCCTTTCCTCCTCCCTAATTGCCTTGTTAGAATAATGCTACATCAAAACATAGTGTTGATCCAGGTTATTATTGGTGTGTGTGCATGTGTGGTCCCCCAAGTCTCTGAAAAGCAGGCAATTTGTCTTGGGTCTTAGGCAAGTCAACTGTCTTTTAAAAAGCTCAGAAGCTTTCGGGGTGCCCTGACAACCCCACTCCTGACACACCCGTCATGCACCAGGTTCAAAAGTGGGCCTGCTCGGAGACTGACAAATGCACAACGAAAGAAAGAGCTATGAATGTCTTTGGAAGTGGAACAAATTGGGCACTGCAATAACGCGCCAGATGTCGAGTGGATGTCTGGGATAATAACCAGGGAAGTCTAAATTAATTTCAGACTGGAGCAGGCAGGGCTTGCCCCATCCCTAGTTAAGAGTGCTTTGACCTTCAATAACAATGCCATTAAGCTGGAGCCTCTGTTTGTGTCTCTGTGGTCCTAGAAACATTTATGCCTCGCGTGCTTGTTGGCATTTAATAAATGTTAAATAGCAGGAACAGTGATTCCTTCAGACTCCCAACCCTGGTAATATTCCTAGGCTTAGTAAGGTACCCATCAGCAGGGAGTATTATCACTCTTGATTAGTACCTTGCTCTTTCTGCACCTCTTCTCCTTAGAGGGTTGAGCGCATAAGGCCCCCTTCCCTGCTTCTCCAGCCGGAGCATCGCAGCCTCTCGAATGACGTTTGACAGGTCTGTGTGGCTGTGTATGTGCGCACTCAAAGCAAAGGGTAAAGTGACAAGGAGAGGCACGCCGGCGATGTCAGTTCATAGCATCCTGAACCTGGAATTGGTAGCGAAGCCTCTTCGGTGTCACGCAGATGATGTGCCAGAGCTTTTCAGCTCACGGAGCGGGCGAGTACAAAGCCGTCAAGGGTACCCCTTCCTTATCGCTGAGGAAAAGAGGTTAAAAAGATGGGAGTAAATCTGAATGGGAGCTTTCCATTATTCATAAAGTGTTTTGTTACTCTGGCAAATCGCATTACGGCATGACATTCAGATCATAATGCTCAGAAGGCTTTCTTTCTCCTGATTGCTCATTGTTTTACGGCCGCTCTGCGTTGAGCGGAGGTGTGTGTGTGTGTGTGTCTCCCTCTCTTTCTGTTCTTCTCTGGCTGCTTACCCCCAACTCCTCACTCGGGTGCAAGGGAGAGTGCTGCAACAGGGGCAAAGTGGACCCCTCTGCTTGGGTCAGTTTTTTAAAGGCTGAGTTGCTTCTCACTGCGATGTGCATGGGTATCCAAGGTGCTGAGCGTCCCTTGTCTTCTCTCCTCCAAAGCAAGCTGTCTAGGTTTGCCATCGCCTTTCTCCCAAGGAGCAGGCGTCTCTTAATTTCGTGACTGCTGTCACCACCTGCAGTGATCATGGAGCCCAAGAAAGTAAAATCTCTCACTGCCTCCATTTCTTCCCCTTCTATTTGCCAGGAGGTGATGGGCCCAGTGGCCATGATCTTCGGTTTTTTTATGTTGAGCTTCAGACCATATTTTGCCACCAACCTAGATAGGTTTAAAAGAGGATTAGTGAAATTCATGGAGGAGAGCTGCCAGCCATAGTGCATGGAGGCAGCAATGCTTCTGAATACGAGCTGCTGGAAAGCACAGACAAGGAGAACGTTCTCGTGCTTGGGTCCTCCTTGAGGTTTCCCACAGGTATCTGGTTGGCTGGACTCTTATGTTCTTAGCGCGATGTGCAGGGAAGGAAAGCATGCAAGGACAGACATCTCTGTCCACCTGTCTCCACAACACACCCACCACTGGCTCCAGGCATACTCAACTGCTGCATGTGACCTGGGGGAGGAACACAGGAAATAATGTCCGCTGTTGCTCTATGCAACACAAGGTGCTTTCCCCCAGCTACCGTAATCATAGAAATGGTTGCTAGTCGGAGATTTTTATCCATGCACAGCCTAATTCACACTGAGGTTTCCTCATGCAATCCAGTGTCCAGGAGGGATAAGCAGCTGGGCTCATGGCCATGACCCTGTGCTTCCCTTGAGTCTGCAAACACCGCCATTAAAAATAAAGCAATGGCTTTCAGTGACACAGAAATGCAAAGAGCAGAAACACACAGTGCATTGGGATTCCCTGGGATGTCAGATCTATATTAAGAGATGGGGAGGGCGAGAAGTTTTCCAGTTTGTATTTAACTAAGTCATATATATAGCTCAGTGTCTGAAGCAGAGGACAGAGCTCTCTCTGCTGCTTGTTGGATGCATCTGGGTCATGATCCAGGCTAGCACTGGCGCAGTTCTCAAAAAAAAGATGCAGGTTGTCCTGGTTTGAGAAACAATTGCCCTGGTCTGTAAAAGAAAAAGGTAAAGGCCCCCTGGACTGTTAAGTCCAGTGAAAGGCGACTCTGGGGTTGCTGCGCTCATCTCACTTTTCAGGCCGAGGGAGCCAGCATTTGTCCACAGCCAACTTTCCAGGTCATGTGGCCAGCAGGACTAAACCACTTCTGGTGCAACTGAACACCGTGACGGAACCAGAGCACAAGGAAACACCGTTTACCTTCCTGGTACCTATTTATCTACTTGCATTGGCGTGCTTTCGAACTGCTAGGTTGGCAGGAGCTGGGGCAGAGCAATGGGAGCTGACTCTGTTGCAGGGATTCGAACTGTTGATCTTCCAGTCAGCAATCCCAAGAGGCTCAGTGGTTTAGACCACAGCACCACCTGCGTCCTCTGGTCTGTATCTATCTCTAACGCTATTTCTTCCTTGCCTGAATGCAGAAGAGAGAAGGATGCTTGGGTGCAAAGAAGCCAGCCTACTGTACAGAGGTTGAATGCACATTTATTGCTCCTCCCACTTTTTTCTAGCCCCACCCACCCCTGGCATGGGGCCCTCAGAATGTTGCCCAGAAGGCAATGCAGACCTTGGGCTCTATACATCACTCCTGAAGTATAGAGAGTGCAGTCAGCTGCTAAACACAAAATGTATGTGTTTCTTGCCCGTTCCTTAGAAGCCAGCAGCAAACCATGGCTTCAGTTCATGGTTTGTTGGCAGTAAACAAACCATAGTTAAACCATTGGGCTGAATTGCATGTGGACTTCCGGGTTAGCGCCAACAGCTAATGGCGGATTCCCTCCGAGCTCCGGAGGGAATTGGCTCCGTGGGGGACGGGTCCCGCCGTGACGGCGACGCGGGGACCCTTAAAAACCACAGGCGTGGAAGCCTGTGGACGTGGTGGCTCAGTGGGCACCATTTGCACCTCCCCAACCCGCGAATAAGCCTTTTTAAAGGCTTTGGAGTGGGGGAAGGCGAGTGGCGTGGTGCTGGAGCAGATCGCTACTTCTACGGAGTGAAGCCGCAAGCCATGGCCGGAGAGCGCTGACTTTCTTCTTTGAATTTGGGACTCTAAAGTAACAACCCGTGAGTAATATGAAATTTGGACTTAAATTTTTTTGAATTCTGATACGAAATCGGGGGAGGTGTCAAAAGGAAGTCCAGCCCCCCCCATTCAAGTAGACACTTTGAAGCAAGAGCTAAATAACTAAGGTCGTGAGACCACTTCGTTTCTTTTGGAAACTAAAATCATTAATTCCACGATTTGGAATTGGAAGCATTGGAACAGAGATTAAGAATAAGCTAATATCTAAGAAATAAGAAAATTGGCTGGCAACCCCCCCCCCCAAGACCCGGGAGTGATTCCTGAGAGCGGTGGCTGTGGAGACATAAGGAGTTTGACAGCTGTCAAACGAGCTGTCAAGCCAGAAAAGCTGTTTTTGGACATTCTTTGCTGGTTATTTGTGCGGTATTTGATCTAGAGTTATTGGTAACAAAGAAGAAACTAAATAAAACAAAGTAACCTGGCTGTTGGAGGAAAAATACTAAGTAACTGAAATGCCCCCAGAGGGGAACTGGAGACATTACAATGGCGGCAGAT
This sequence comes from Podarcis siculus, assembly GCA_034642415.1. Classification (NCBI taxonomy): domain Eukaryota; kingdom Metazoa; phylum Chordata; class Lepidosauria; order Squamata; family Lacertidae; genus Podarcis; species Podarcis siculus. Next base: position 22,282,540 of record JAXCMG010000002.1, read on the forward strand.
GGAAAATTACAGGCAGAGCTTGAGAGAATGTTTTTTCTTGTGGGAAAATTACAAGATCAACAAGAAGCTTTTGCAACAGATGTTAAGACCTTGAGCCTGAAAATAGATAGGTTTGCTGACGGTACAAAGGAACTGACTCAAAACACTCTGGCAGACGAACAAGAGCATAAAGATGTTGTTTTAGAGCAGGATGAAGGAGAAATTGAAAAGGAGTCGAAGGAAGAGGATAACCAGAAGCCTCTAAAAGTGGACTATAAGGAGACGGAGTCCTGGAGGATGGAAATTTGGTTTAAGATAGAGAAGGAGGATCGCAAAGTTCTATTTATTGGAAAATTGGAAGATCTGGGAATTACAAATCTGCATACGGTGAAAGATGGAGCCTTTGGACTATCTGAGACTTTTGGACTTAAAAGGAATATGAAGTACAACTTGGGCTCCACTTTTGAGTTGGGAGATCTGACTGAAAGACTTGCAGATTCTACTGGGACAGAGTCAATCCAAGACATGAAGTTTAAAATAAAGGACTGTCAACAAAACCAGCGGAGAGGGACTGAGAGGGACTGGAAGGCCTCGGGAGTGTGGGATCCAGGCTGAGGAAAAATAGGAGGGTGAATTCTTTTTTGGGGATCAAAACCGGGAATGGGGGGAGGAAATTTGGGATTGCAAAGGGGATATAATTAGAATTTATTTTACATCTTTATCATTTTTGTGTGTTATTTGGGGGTAACTATTATGAAAGTTGGGAAATTGTCAGAAGGGAATTTGGGTCGACCATAGAAAAAGATATAAAGTTAGGTTTGTTCTGATTAATTTAAATGTTTAGGTAAAATTTATAAGGTTAGAACTAAGTACATATAACTTCGAAAGTTAAGTTTATAAGTTAAGTTTTTAAGAACTTGCTGAGCTAGTTACTGGAATTGGGATACAAGATTGGGAGGGGAGGGGAAGTCTCCAAAGAGGGTTATGACATGAAGGATTTGAAATTATACATGTTTGTGTGTGTGTTTGTCTGTTTACGTTGTTTCTTGTGTGTATCTAACATCTGTAAAACTCAATAAAAATTTATTTAAAAAAATGAATTGCATGTGAAGACCCCCCCCCCAAACCACCTAGCCCCTTGACAGGGTTCGGACAAAAGCAAGGCGAGCCCCTGGATTCCTTTAACGGAATTCCCTAGCAGCAGCAATGGAGGGGCAGACACAGCTAACAACATCCCCTCCCCAAAACATTGAACCAAATGCCTAACCGCCAACCTTACCATGTGACGATTTGCTACATGGTAGGCAAAAACCAAGTGGCACCAGCCAATCAGCCAAATGGCAAAATTCCTACCAGGCCCCTGCTCCCAAACAGATGACCCCTAGACAGGCATAGCAAGGCCATAAGAACCACCCTAAATATAGGGAAAGGAGGGTGGGTGATCAGCTGCACATTGCAAGAAAGTGAAATTCTCCAGCGATGTGCAGCAGCTTAAGTAGCCCCTCAGCAGCCAATAGCCAACCCAACTGACCAAATATCTGACCCAGCCACAGAGGGGCAACCAATGGGGTGTTGTGGTCATCCAAATGGTCCTGCCCCACAACAGGGAGGCAGTTTCTGGTGATCTCACCGCAACACATAATGCTAAGGCCAGCTGAGCCCTGAGAAGCGGTATGTGACGTGGTGTGGGGCGTGCTGGGCAGTGGGGAGGGTCAATCCTCCCCTTGCCTTGCCACTTTTTAGATGGACTATGAAGGCCCAGGTCTGCCCCTAAAACATCTGGTTTGGTCCTCCTGGCATTTCTGTACTGAGCAAGAATAAGACACAAGCAGTTTCTGACAGTGCACCAAAGTTACCTTTACAAAATTGCATCGTAGGGAGTTTAAGGATGGCTCTTTGTTAAGTGCTAGTTAACTATCTTCCATTTTGTCTTAGGGGTGCATATTACTTTCTTTGTAATCTGACAGAATGATTACCTCCTGTGCACCCTTGGCAGGAATTTGGAGGCACATTCCTTGGTTACCCTGCACTGTAAGTCAATACAGCAAATAAATAATAGCCCATGGAGCTGTCTGATTTAGAGTCATTTGAACAGTTCCAAGACAGGAAAACACACTCCAAATGTCTTCCTCTGATATCCCTTTCAGGGCTCTTATTGCTTCTAAATAGCTTCTTCCGAGCTTATTATGTAGTGCTAGAGAGAGAGGAAAGCTTAGCTGAGCTGCACATCTTGTTCTGGAAATGGTAAAATAATAGTAATTTATCTTTGGTAAATTTCAGTCTCAGAGCAGAGGAACAGCAGAAGTTCCTTCTTACAATGGGCACTTTGGGGCTCCAATTGTGAATGGAGAGGAGCAGAGTAAGACCTGGAGGGGTGGGGAGGAGAGATGAGCCAGAACTATTCTGTAAGAAAAGCCATAGCTCAGTGGCAGGGCATATGTTTTATATGCAGAAAGTCCTGAACCAACTCTGCGGTGAGGTAGCTGGTGATGGGAAGGACCTCTGCTGCAGACCGGCCAATGTAGAGCAGGGTTGAGGATCATAAATTAAAAACTTCCCTAAACAGGGCTGCCTTCAGATGTCTTTTAAAGAGAAGATAGCTGCTTATTACCTTGACATCTGATGGGAGGGCGTTCCACAGGGCGGGTGCCACCACTGAGAAGGCTCTCTGCCTGGTTCCCTGTAACCTCACCTCTCGCAATGAGGGAACCGCCAGGTGGCCGTCGGTGCTGGATCTCAGTACTGAATGATGGGGGTGGAGACGCTCCTTCAGGTATACAGGACCGAGGCCGTTTAGGGCTTTAAAGGTCAGTGCCAACACTTTGAATTGTGCTCGGAAACGTACTGGGAGCCAATGCAGATCTTTCAGGACCGGTGTTATGTGGTCCCGGCGGCCACTCCCAGTCACCAGTCTAGCTGCTGAATTCTGGATTAATTGCAGTTTCCGGGTCACCTTCAAAGGTAGCCCCACGTAGAACGCATTGCAGTAGTCCAAGCGGGAGATAACCAGAGCTTGCACCACTCTGGCAAGACAGTCCCCAGGCAGGTAGGGTCTCCACCTGCATACCAGGTGGAGCTGGTAGACAGCTGCCCTGGACACAGAATTAACCTGCACCTCCATGGACAGCTGTGAGTCCAAAATGACTCCCAGGCTGCGCACCTGGTCCTTCAGGGGCACAGTTACCCCATTCAGGACCAGGGAGTCCCCCACACCCACCTGCCCCCTGTCCCCCCAAAACAGTACTTCTGTCTTGTCAGGAATCAACCTGACAATTTTTTTACAGGTGGGTGAGTTCACCAGCCTGCCAATCACCTGCCATCATATGCAGGCACAATCGTACCTCTGCAACTGGAGATAATCCTCTGCTCAGCAGGCATAGGTTTATGGCTGATGATCACTAAGATCGGAGGCAAGAGAAACAGTGTCGGCACTAATCATTTAATGCTTAGGTCAGAGGTAACAGGTTTTCACGTCTGACGTCACAGCAAGTCAGGTGACTGGTGCACATGGTTTGCCCAAAATGGTCTCATGGGCCAAATTCAGAGGCCAGGCAAGCTGGATGGACCAATGGCCTGGCTCAATACAAGGAAACTTATTATGTTTAAAATGTTGGGTTTTCTAAAATGGGGCCCATATTTTTTGACACGTTGAGTGGACGTTTTGCAAATCCCAGCGAAATTATGAAAACATAGACACTGGTGATGCAGAGATTAATTCTCCTACAATGCTAATCAGATGACATCTTTTGTTATGTGTGTGTGTGTGTATATCTATTTATATCTATATAGGTATATATGCGTTGCTCTGCACATGACAGGTGGCATGGCCAGGGGGTTAAATCACTTTATTTAACAAACTTTACAATGCTAACCATCTGTTAAATTATGCTGATTTCCCTCCCCTAAGAAGATAATGATTGCTCTATACCTCAGGTTGTTGATTAGTTTAGCCGAACATTTTGGAGGAAATGGTTGCATTGTTGATACAAAACTGCTGTTTTTCTCTCTCTGCGTGCATTAAAATAAAATCCTTCCTTATTTCCAAAGGAAACTCGAGGTGGCTGACAGATTGATAACACAATACGAAGCAAATTACTGAACCCAATATGATGAAAGGCCAGTTTACAAAACCAGCAGTCGTTGAAGGCACACCCAACAATTTTCAGTCAGAACTGAAGTTACGTCATCAGCTGAAAGCCTTATTTTATAAAAAGCCACATCTTTTCCAGGCAACCACATGGGTGTATATGACCTCTCTTCATATATCAGGTGCTCTAGATGGAAACAGGAAGCTGCAAGAAGATAAATCTGTTCTGAATTCAGACCTATCTCGGTTCTCTTAGAGCGTGCCCCTGAGCTGCTGAATTATATTTTGAGTCCCTGGTCTTTGTCTGTGCCTGAGCTCATCTTGACCCAAGCAAAATGGAATAGGAGAGAAGAGAGTAAAGGTCACCTTCGCGTCCCCTCAAACCTATTGCAGATTCTTCATTTAGATAATCTTCTGGGCTCCACTGAATTATGAATGCCCACAGTGGTCTCCTTAGGACCAATTTGAAACTGCTTGCAATTTTTTATTTTAGAAATGGAAACCCATGCCATGCCCTTTCATCTGCAGCACCCCATACTTAATTTAGGCATCTGGTCAAAAATCTTTTAGCTATTCCTAGCCTTTCAAAGACCACTCCACACTTTTCAGGACAACTGTTGCTCCACAATTTCATGGCACTGTATAGTGTTTCTGTGCTCCATTAACTTAATAGCAGAAGGTAGGCGGTCATCATCTTTGTATTCTTCAACCAGGCAATTACAGCCAGCCTTGTCTTTTTCCATATATGAATTCATCACATCTCCTTTTCTTGAGGACCAACTCCAGGAAATGGGATGGAGGTGTGCATCCCAGAGGCATTAGACTTCAAGGTAGCTTGCTTTGAATCTGCACTGCAAACTTATATTGGATTTAGATCAATTTAACTCCCCCTCTCCACCCACCAGAAAAGAATCCTGGGAGTCATAGTTTGGTGTGGGGGTCAGCAAGCTTTTTCTGCAGGGGGCTAGTCCACTCTCCCTCAGACCTTGTGGGGGGGGGGCAGACTATATTTTGAACCACCTCTCTATCGACTCTCCCCTCCCTTCTCCACAGCACTGGATAAGCCCCAGTGACTGCTTGCCTGTGCTTGCGAGCGACAGGGGCTGGCAGTGGTGGTGGGATGATGTTTTTTTTTTTTAATTAAAATTTTTATTAATTTTCCAAATATAAAACAAACACAACAAAAACATAAACAGAAATATAGTCAAACATAAATAAACATAAAATGGACCTCCCCATACCACCCCTTTTCTGCATCCTTATTTCAAACTTTTCCCAGCAACCCTTAGTCATAACAATATTTACCAGTTTCCTAAATTTAATTTCTTTAACTTATTAGTAACTGCTGTAGTTCTTTGTCTCTTAACTCCCTGACCCCTAATTTTCATCCAAGTTACAACAGTTTTTAAGATATACTTTGAATTTGTTCCAGTCTTCTTCCACCGCCTCCTTCTCCCGGTCTCGAATTCTGCCAGTCATCTCTGCCAGTCCCATATAGTCAATCACCTTCGTCTGCCATTCTTCCAACGTGGGTAGTTCTTGTGTCTTCCAATACTTTGCTAGAAGAATTCTTGCTGCTGTTGTGGCGTACATAAAAAATGTCTTATCCTTCTTTGACACCATTTGGCCCACCATACCCAAGAGAAAGGCCTCTGGTTTCTTGGAAAAGGTTCTCTTAAGAACTTTCTTGATTTCATTATAGATCATTTCCCAGAAAGCCTTAATCTTCGGGCAGGTCCACCAAAGATGATAGAAGGTTCCCTCCGTTTCATTACATTTCCAACATTTGTTATTGGGCAAATGATAGATCTTCGCTAACTTAGCAGGAGTCATGTACCACCTATAGATCATTTTCATAATGTTTTCTCTTAAGGCATTACATGCCGTGAATTTAACACCGGTGGTCCATAACTGCTCCCAGTCAGCAAGCTCAATGTCATGTCCAATATCCTGTGCCCATTTAATCATGCTAGATTTCACCACTTCATCTTGAGTATTCCACTTCGACAGCAAATTATACATTCTTGACAAGTTTTTAGTATTGGGTTCTAACAATTCTGTTTCTAATTTTGACCTCTCCACTTGGAAGCCTTTCTTTCTGTCCTGTTTAAATACTTCGTTTATCTGTCGATAATGTAACCAATCTCTCACCTTAGGCTTCAGTTCCTCAAAACTTTTCAGTGGTGGTGGGATGATGAGCGGCGCAAAAGGGCTAGCTCCAGAGAGGGGCTGCTTAAAATGGTGCTCAGCCAAACCACGGTTCAATAAAGCCCAGCCCCCTTCCTCCTCTAGGCAGGGCGGGGAGAAGCCAGGAGGAGGGAGGGAGGAGGTGCTGCCGTGGTGTGTGTGACGGAGAGGGGCGGGGGAATGACACAGCCCAAACAATTAGAATCCCCCCTCTGATCCAAACGGTGATTCCTGGACCGTCTGTAGGCTGGATCCAGAAGGCAATTGGGCCAGATCCGCCCCCGGGCCTTAGTTTGCCGACCCATGGTTTTGTTGACATTTCCATTCCACCTTAAGGAGCAGACGTGTGGAACTGTTGCGTGTCACATGTCTGTTTACATTCCAGCACAGCTTATTGGGAACTTCCGTTGTGTATAGCTTTTGCTTTCCCTGTTCTCTCTGAGACGATGAGAGAGAGAGACAACATGTTTCTTTGTCCTGATTTATGATTAATAAATCTGTAGTTGTCGTATGCTTCCACAAGCCTCATGCCTATTCTGTGTGCGCAGTTCAGTCTGCTGATAGTGTGCCCTGGCTTTGAAGCCCGGGTCACTGATTTACGTCGGAGCAGAGGCCGATGGTCTTTGAAACATGAAGACTGGAAGGAGACGGCCCAGCTGGGGCTAGCCAACTCGCCTCCCAGCCCTCTGCATGCCAACAGGTTTGGTGCCAGTAAAGATAATTCTGTACAAGAGATTGCACTCTAGCTTTCCCTTAACTCCATAATCTCAAATCCATTTTTAAAGCCATCCAGGTTGGTCACCGCTACATTATGTGCTGTTGAATGCCATATTTTAGCCATGCATCGTGTGAAGAAGTCCTTCATTTTTTTCTATTCTGAGTCTCCCAATATTCATAGGAAGCCGCCTTGTACCAAATGGTCCACCGAGTTCTGTATTGTCAATTGACAGGGTTTCTCTCCCAGGAATCCCACAAGCAAAGCAGATGCTCTAGCACTGAGCTATGGCCCAGCTTCACTGGATGAGCCCAGTGTTATGAGAGAAAATCTCCCATTCCACATTCTCCACCCTGCGTATAATTTTATACCCCTCTATCATGTCCCCCGCCTCTTATTTGTATCCCCCACTCCAACCAAAAAACCCCTCCAAGTTGGCCACCTCTAAGTTTGGCATATATCCAGTGTGTGGGCCATAAAGACAACTGACAAGCTCTGGTGCTCTCTGGCTTGCAAGAGTGTCATCCTCACACCAAGCCACCTGAGAACGCCTTGGATAGGACTGAGCGTAAGACTTGTTATATGGAGAGTTGGCAGAGAACTCGGAAAGGCAGCCCGTGACAATCCCCTGAGCTATCCAGTCTCCTGTTTGATTGATTTTAATTGCTCTTAAAATGTAGGGAGCTATAAAATTTAATGTCTGTTTAGACAAGGTCAGCTGTAAGGGAGGAAAGGGGGGAGGAAACACACCCAGCATTCTCTTCCCTGACATTGCCTAAGTGACATGCCTAATCATGAGTGTGAAGAAGGATGGCTGGGCCTTCATTGAAAGAAAAGCTCCGTCAAGGTTTTAACTCGGGGATCTCAAACTGAGAGGAGGGAGGACTTGACACTGTCGGGCCCTCCAGGCTGAAGACCATACCTGGATCCAAACTAGGAGTAGCCACCCAGACTTCACCAAGACAAAGAGAGAGGGAGGGAAATGCATGATGAAAAAGAGAGATGCAGCTTTACATAAAATTTGCCCCTACAGTGGTACCTCAGGTTACAGATGCTTCAGGTTAAAGACTCCGCTAACCCAGAAACAGTACCTCAGGTTAAGAACTTTGCTTCAGGATGAGAACAAAAATCACACTGCAGCAGCGGGAGGCCCCATTAGCTAAAGTGGTACCTCAGGTTAAGAACAGTTTCAGGTTAAGAACGGACCTCCAGAATGAATTAAGTTCTTAACCCAAGGTACCACTGTACTCGGTTAGATGTTTATGTATGCCAATTTAGAAAGAACTGCTATAATTTAAATAGTAGTGAATCTGTGGAAGGGAGGTTCCCATAGGCATCTGGTTGGGCACTGCTAGGAGGAGATGGGCCTTTGGTCTGGTCCACAAGGACACTTATTATGTTCTCATATTGCTTGATGAATGGAAAACCAACAATTAGATTAGCAAATACCTCTCATGACACAGAAGGAGAGAGAGGTGAGACTCACGACGGACTAAAAGAGATGAATCTATTTGCACAATATATAGTTCAAATACAGAATTCGCTTCCATGGGATGTTGTAGTGGCTACCAATTCAGATGGCTTTGAAAGAGGATTAGGTAAACTCACGGAAAATACAGTTACCGCTGGCTATTGGCCACAATGTCTGTTCTGCCTCCAGTGTCATATGCTGAGAATTGCATGTGGGGAGAGACCACTGTTGCTCTCCAGCTTCTGGTTGGCCACTGTGAGAACAGGATGCTGGCCATTGGCCTGATCCTGCAGAGCTCGTCTTACGTTCCTATTTGTTATTTAAAAGAAAAGAAAATTGGCAACTTCTAGCGGAAAGCATATTATGGTAATAATATCCTTTGCTGTGTCTTGCTGTTCACAATCCTTTATTAAAAAAAAAAAAAGAACCCAGAAAAAATGTACCTTACTGGAATCTGCAAGGCACTTTTGACCCTAGTAGCATCAGAAACCACAGCTGCTAACGAACATATAAACAAGCATTTCCAGGTACATCAGATAAGTAATTAAACCCATTAACCTCAGAGGATGCAAAGCAGAGAAACCTTTTTCCTTGGGGGGTTCTCTTCGGCTTCCTCCCCACTCAGCGTCTGCTATTGTTTGTACAGCTGTCGGGCAGCTTCTCTGCAGGGATTTCATAAAAGGTAATATTAATATTAACTTTGTGTCTTTGTTGCTTTATGTTATTTCTTCTGAACAAGTAGTAAATTTGCCATTGCCAAATTGAGGTGTGTTTTTTTCTCTCTCTTTCTTCTTCCCTAGCTGTAAAATTTATCTCAACTCATTTGTCATGAAAATTTGCCCCTTAGGAGTGGTTTGAACAGAATCCCAGGTGTTTAATGTTGTTCACCTAATGAAGGCACAACTCACGAAAACAACTATTGAACTCTGGCACCCTTCATGAATATTGAGAAGGCAGGCGCATTTAAAATGCATGTTGTAGTAACTGGCTCTATAAGCTGCTTCTCTCTGCTTTGCTACGCTCTATGAATACATTTTCCCCCAATGAATATTTTGTTTCGGTTCCATTCATATCTCAGTCCACTTTTCAGAAATAGTTACTATCGAAAGACCAATATGGCAGTCATTTAAGATACAGCCGGTCTCCTAAACTGTGAGGCAAGAACAATTATTTGTTTACAGTAGGCCCACAACTTACCATATGACCTAAAAAGTAAGGGGAAATGTGTGTGCGTCTTATGGAGCGAATGCAGGCTGCGCAGCTATCCCAGAAGCCAGAACAGCAAGAGGGATTGCTGCTTTCACTGCGCAGCTATCCCTCTTGCTGTTCTGGCTTCTGAGATTCAGAATATTTTTTTTTCTTGTTTTCCTCCTCCAAAAACTAGGTGCGTCTTGTGGTCTGGTGTGTCTTATAGAGCGAAAAATACGGTACATGGAGGTCACATTTCGGGGATTCGTTTGCAAATGCAAAGTCACGCTGCCAGGGAGACCCCAGGAACTGCCCCTGTGTGACTATTCCTATCTTACTGGTCTCTGGGAAGGTTTTTTTGGGAGGCATTTGAAAAGATTTGGAAAAATCTTGCAGAAGCCTCCCACAACAGCCCTCACACATAGCTGCGAGCGCTTTGCCTTGAGTGGAAGTGAAGCAGTGTGACCATCCTAAAATGTCCGTGGGCACAAAAAGCATTGAAAGCAGGATCAGGTGCGACTGCCCCAAAGAGCATCAAGTGCAGAAATCAACATGAATGTGCAATGAAAATGATTTCTGAAGGGACCCAGAGACTGACAAACACCAGAAAGAAAGGCCAGTGTAAAGTAGGAAGCTGTTTTTTAAAATGTGCAAAAAAGAATACACACCTCTTAACTACCTCTGAATTGTTTTAAGTTTAGAGGGGGGGAAACAGTTTCTACTCTGCCCCCCCCCTCATTTCCCAGTGCAGAATAAGGGATTATGGAAGAAAGTAAATCCCTTTTATTTCTATTCCCCCACAAAGCCCCTGGACCAATTTGTCTGCAATTTGGCTGGCTTAATCTGCTGAATGGGGGCACCTGTAAAGTTCATCCACTCTACAGGTGCCCTCTAACTCTAAAAGTTACAGCCATTTTTAGATTACTCCGGAGAAAGAATTTGGAAACACAGAGCTATGTCTTATATAGAGCAGCTCAGGAGTTGAATTACAGATAAAAGTAGATGGTGTACATTTTTTAATGGACGTATACAGATCTGAGGTTACTTCTGGGGCCTGTACCCACCTCTAGTAATTATGACTCTGGTTCGGTGCAAGCAAGAGGGAAAGAATCTTTGGAGAACCGGGAATTGTGGAGATCAAGGACTGAAATTATACCAAGTGTTTCAAAGTGGTGTCTCCAAGTGGTCTGGAGAATTAGGGTTAGGTGATGACTTGCATCTGAGGTTCCCAGTTCATACGGTCAGAAGCCAGACTTTTAACATCATTTTAATGCAGTTTTTGTGTCTGAATTAATATAATAAATGTCAATGTTGAATTGAATAAGGTCACATTTTACTACTTTGACCAGAAGTGTAATCTTCAATATTCAGTTTTATTACTGTTATAGCAGTCAAGGCTGGATAAGGTCACCAGTATTTCTTTCAGAGTGATGTAATATATGAAGACATACTTTGTGCCAACTTCATTTTCTACATGCAATCTGGGATTTATATTGTGAAATGTCTGAAGCGGAGAGATACCCCTTACCACCGCCTTGTAAATCCACAGAGTAGCTTGGCATTATTTTGCTAAAAATCTGAAAATGTGTGTACTTTCGCTTTATCACCTTGTTAAGGTTTTGCATTTTTACTCAAGATGTAACTTTCTTGCAGTGAAGTTAATTAAACACTTCAGCTGCATGCCAAGGATAATGACAGGCACATTTTCACCTGGAGTGTTTGAGTTTGCATCTCTTTATAAAAAGAAAGGCTTGACTCAGTCCTGGCTGAATCCTCATAATGGTCCACTGCCATTTTAGATAAGGTAAAAGTAAAGGGACCCCTGACCATTAGGTCCAGTCGTGGCCGACTCTGGGGTTGTGGTGCTCATCTCGCTTTATTGGCCGAGGGAGCTGGCATACAGCTTCTGAGTCATGTGGCCAGCATGACTAAGCCGCTTCTGGCAAACCAGAGCAGCGCACGGAAACGCTGTTTACCTTCCCGCCGGAGCGGTACCTATTTATCTATTTGCACTTTGACGTGCTTTTGAACTGCTAGGTCGGCAGCAGCAGGGACCAAGCAATGGGAGCTCACCCCGTCGCGGGATTCGAACCACCTACCCTCTGATTGGCAAGTCCTAGGCTCTGTGGTTTAATCCACAGCACCACCCGTGTCCCTGTCATTTTACATAGAGATGAGGAATCTGTAGCCCTCCAAATGTTGCTGGAATCCAGCTCTCTTCAGCCCAGGAGGCATAGCCAGCGGCCAGGAATGATGGGAGTCCTGATTTAGGTGATAAAATTTGTGGGCTCCAACACAAAAGCCAAGAAACTTGAGTGAAGCGAGTTGACCAAGGAAGTCAGAATAAAGAATATTGGCAGGGTTCCATTCAATGGTACATGACTGCAAACTACAGCACGTTATGAAACATAACATTTAAAGCAAAATGCCTGAGAAATTCCAGAGTGAAGCCAAAAGAGCTTGGATAAGACAGGTGGGATTTCTCAGAGGGGTTTCAAACTTCCTTCATGCCATTCCTGTTCAGATATATCCCTAGATTATTCTTGTTTCCTTCTTGTTCAGAAATAATTTCAGCTTTGTTATTTGGAAAGCGAGCTTGGCTTATCGCATACGGGTCTCTTCGGCAAACCCTCATTAACTTTGTTGCTGCACATGGAGAAGTGAAAAAATATGAGAAGGGTCAAAAGGCTTGGTAAAATTATGCAATTGTCTTAAATTATGTAAGCCAAGCATATTTGAAAAATACTAATATGTCCTTGATATCAGGGAGCCTGTTGGAACTTTGTACGGGTAGAAAATAGGACAAATCCGTGAGCTGATATATATTTTACTACCCATTGGCTAAAATAACAACCTATTTTTCACCTCTTGTTGTTTCCTTATTCTTGCTTGCCTCCACTTTCCCATCACTCTTTGATTTATATTTGTTGAGGAAACTTCCTATTCAGAGAACATGAATGATGATAAGCGGGAGGGGGAAAATCTTACTGTTATTAGCAGCTCTGTCTCTGGGAGAAACTTCCAAGCAATTGCTCCTGCTGCTGAGTAGAAAATTCTTCGCTTATCGATAAGGGCTTTTAGTTTCATATTGTGGTAAGGATGCTCAGCAAAGAAGGCTGGGCAGTGAGGTGGGAAATGGTTACATAAGTAGATGGATGTTGTGGAGGCTGTGGGGTGAATGGGGCACTGTCCCACCAACCAGTCCCCACCTGCTTGCCTTTTTTCTTATAACCAGACTTGTCTGCTTCCTCTTCCTTTGGCTTATTGTTTCCCCTGTAAAGGTAAAGGACCCCTGGATGGTTAAGTCCAGTCAAAGGGAACTATGGGGTTGCAGCGCTCATTTCGCTTTCAGGCCAAGGGAGCCAACATTTGTCCACAGACAGTTTTCTGGGTCATGTGGCCAGCATGACTAAACCACTTCTGGTGCACAGAGAACCGTGACAAGTGCCAGAGTGCATGGAAAGACCTTTTACCTTCCACCACAGTGGTACCTATTTATCTACTTGCACTGGTGTGCTTTTGAACTGCTAGGTTGGCAGGAGCTCAGTGCTTTAGACCACAGCGCCACCCACATCCCTATTTCCCCTGTGGAACCCACTGGGAAGAAGGGTAGGGGCAAAACTAGAATTAGTTGAGTCTGCATGATATTGCCAATCATTGTTTCTGGCTCTCCTTACTGCTGCTCACACTGCCTTCTGCCCTACTGGTCCCACTGCCCAATTCCTCCAACTCCTGATGCTGAGGAATGTTTTGCAGTAGTATAGGAAACAGGGCCAGCCCACACATGAGGCAGGGTGAGGTGACCGACCACCTCAGGCGGCTGGGTCCACAGGGGCAGCAGATCATGATGTCAATCTTTCTTGCTCTTTCGTTGCTCATGTCAATCTCCCTACCCCCACCCCTTCTTCACTGGCAGGAAGGGAAGCACCATTTTGAGGTCCACCTCAGATGCCAAAATGTCTTGGGCCGGCCCTGATAGGAAGTACAAGTGATCCTTCATGCTTGGAAGGAAATGTGCAAGGAAAGGATTTGGGCAAAGCTTTTCAGCTACCCAAGCTTACTAGCTGGTTGTCAAATGCCATGGAAACCCTTCAGACAGTAACAGGTGTGGAGTACCAGTGGATATCTGATCTACTCTTGTTCTCACCAGATAACGGTGCAAGAAAATCACTCCAGATCATACTATTGAACTCAGTGAACTTTGGATCTGGACTGCATTGACATCTGTAAAGCAAGTTGATAATATAATGAAACTTGATATATGCAATACATCAAGTACTTTCCATTTTCTCTTTGTTGAGCATCTGAGTAGCACCTGCTCCCCAGCAGAAAATGTGTCTTTTGGGAGTCCTATAGCAGCCTATGCTGTAGGCTGATGAGGTGCCAAAGGTTTACTGCCTACAAGTTGTCAGCGTCTGTTTTTCATGAGTGTAGGCTGCAGCTTCTGTGCTTCTTTGGTTTGCTTTGGCACTAAAGGAGACAATGACAGGCCCAAAGCTGGCATTTCATTTTAATGGAGCCGTGACAAACTTTAAATGCGTTCCAAAACTGTATTCCTTCAGGTTTGGCAGCAAATATTGGGCTTTATTTGCATACAAATCACTTTTTTCTTCCTTGGGAAAGGCTGGTTTTGACATGTTCAAAGTGTAGCTTATCTCTGAAGTTTTATTACTCCTTCCTTTGTTTCCAGAGACTAGCTGATTAGCTTCGTCTATTACAGGAGTTGCCGGAGTGACATTAAATTGTCTTTTGCCTCTGCTGCTTTGGGAAACAGGTTGAAAACACTACAAAACACTCAGTTTGCTTTTGAAAATCCCAGAGCTTTTTAGCCAGTGATTTTTGTCTATCTTGTGAACATAGGTAGAGGTACAAAAGAACTTCTGACGTCCCAAGTTCCTTGGCTTTGTTTTCTTGGGTAGTTTAACCTAGATTGCAATATGGAGGGTGGGAAGAGGAGGCAGGAGGGTAGCTTTCATTTTCGAGACCAAGTCCTTTCCTCTGTTTTATGATACGCTGCTGTAAATCAGACTCATTCTTTTAAAACATCTCTTTTTTAAAAAATCAAAAACCCTGTATTGATAGATTATGACATAGAATCCTTATGGACGGGGACTGTGCCATTGTCAGGGCTGGCAGTCAAGCCAGGAAGCATGCAAGCATCAAGGAAATAAGCAGGGTTGGGAGGTCTGAAAATAGTTCCACGGTACCCTGCAAGCCCAGTGCTGTTTTTGCAAGTCTTGCAAGGTGCCATAATTGCATCCCTCAAAGCAGAGTGGTGTCGGCTGACCGACCTCCCAACTGCGTGGCCTGGCAAGCAGCGCAGCGCAGCCCCGCTTAGCTCCAGTGGCCAGGGGTCACTGCAGCGGTGTTTCCTGCCCCCATGGCATGCCCCACCCCCATGACACACTCATTTGCGCCCCAGGGAAGGTGGCTCCTCTGGGCAATATAAGCATGCTGACTCTGGCTTAGCTCCTCCTTTTCAAAATTAGCACTCTTCGAGAAGGCTGGTTAGTCACGACTTTCAAAGTTTCTCAAAAATGTGAACGAAACAGAGATCAAAAAAGTTTGTGTTCACGAGGAAGAAGAAGAGGAGTTTGGATTTGATATCCCGCTTTATCACTACCTGAAGGAGTCTCAAAGCAGCTAACCATCTCCTTTCCCTTCTTCCCCCACAACAAACACTCTGTGAGGTGAGTGGGGCTGAGAGACTTCAGAGAAGTGTGACTGGCCCAAGGTCACCCAGCAGTTGCATGTGGAGGAGCAGAGACGCGAACCCGGTTCACCAGTGGTGGAAGAGTCCACCGCTCTTAACCACTACACCACACTGATGGATGGGAGAGACTGTGTTCCTCCAGAACGTGTTGAACTCCATCTGCCATCAGCCACCATCAGCACGACCAATGATCAGGGATGGTGGGAATCCAACATTTGCATTCTCATCCCTGATGTAGATGCCCCGTCCTGGACATTTCTCCATTCAGCCTGCTGCTCTGTGGTAGAGGAAGACGACAACTGTAGTACCATTTCCTGATGTGTCCTAAAACGGGTTTGCTATAGCCTCGCAAAGCCTCTGGAAAATGAATGTTAAGATATGTCTTTCTCACCTAAGGCAAAGATCAGTAGCACTCCAAGTTCTTTGTGAAATTTAAAGACCAGCAAGTTCAAAGGGAGCTTGCCCAAGGAATGTATTTAATTTCAGGAGCACTCGGGTGCTGGTCACTTACAAAGGATTGGTTTTATAATAACAAGCTTAGCCATTTATTGGCATGTGGCCAGGTCACTCTGGTGACCTGAATCCAGCAGCTTAATCCAGTGGAGATGGAACAAATGACAGCGGCAATGCATTTCATTTGGAGGGGATAAGAAACTGCTCTGCTCTGGCAGCCACCATGAGGTCAGATTTCTGATGACCTCACAGAGGAGCAAGCACATCCACTGTTCTCTGCAAGCAGCCTTTGATGGTCACCGGAGAGATGCTGTGTGGCCATAATTTAGAGAGAGAAGGAAGACAGCTGTTACAATTTGTTTCTTAAAAGAAACTCGCTAGACCAAAACCATCTCTGCTGTAGAGGTGAATGGTCTGCACAGGCTAAAGAGGAACCGTCGGACGTGCCAGTTCGCAATGACCCGGTGCTGTTTCACGTATTTTATTTTTCAGAATGCTCTTCAGTATATTTTATAATCCTGAAGAAACCTTCCTGCATTGTGTCAAATGCACTGTCTAAAAGAACTACCTTCAGAATGGATTTTCCATGGGTAGTGGGCACCAGCATCAAGACTTCCCTTGGCACATCTGAACCGAGAGCACCAGGGTCAGGAGCCAGGTTGTGTCACGACTTTCAGCACCAGTAACAAACTAAAGCTCCCAGAAGTCTTTGGGGAAAGCCATAGCTTTTTAAAGTGGTTTCATAGTGCTTTAAATGTATAGTGGGAATGTGGCCAGGGTCTAAAGTCAGTGTGCTGTTGGTGGAAAGGAATGCAGAAATGTTAGGAACACATAGTAATACAGTGGTACCTCGGGTTACATACGCTTCAGGTCACATACGCTTCAGGTTACAGACTCTGCTAACCCAGAAATATTGCTTCAGGTTAAGAACTTTGCTTCAGGATGAGAACAGAAATCGTGCTCCAGCGGCGTGGCAGCAGCAGGAGGCCCCATTAGCTAAAGTGGTGCTTCAGGTTAAGAACAGTTTCAGGTTAAGTACGGACCTCCGTAACGAATTAAGTACTTAACCCGAGGTACCACTGTTGTAATAATACAGTGGTACTTCAGGTTACAGACGCTTCAGGTTACAGACACTTCAGGTTACAGACTCTGCTAACCCAGAAATAGTACCTTGGGTTAAGAACTTTGCTTCAGGATGAGAACAGAAATTGTGCTCCGGTGGCGCAGCGGCAGCAGGAGGCCCCATTAGCTAAAGTGGTGCTTCAGGTTAAGAACGGTTTCAGGTTAAGAACGGACCTCCAGAATGAATTAAGTTCTTAACCCGAGGTACCACTGTAAAACCATCTCAGTCTTTGACTTGGGGGGAAATGCATGTCAACAGAGCCCTCACATTTTATGATTCAGGTGTCATAAAAACTGATGGAGTGTGTGTTCAGCAGACTTCTCTAGCGTAGGATAGGGCCACTTCATAGGATGAAGTGAAAAACTGCTTTGTGTTTATCAAGACAGAAGTTCCCTCTAGACACCACATCAGCCTGGCACAACTATGTTTAATCAATCTGTTTTAACAAGCCGGTACCTCAATCAGCTAAATGTTGCTAAATGTGGAAGTAAACAAATGGCAATGATGTTTTCAAAAGCGCCACATCGCCAGAACTGCAAGTGTTGATTGCTCTGCTCACTTGGTTTCCCCCCGTCAAGCAATATGTTTCCATTATGAGGACCAGTTTTCAGACACCATTTCTGGAGTAGGATCTCTCTGTAGCCATTATGGCCGAAATGAAATAAAGTAAAGCTATTTTCTCTCCCACCCATACACGCACACACAAACACACCGCCAACTGCTGTTGGCACTTCAGTTTTAGGCTTCCATCCGAGCCAGCAGAATTGCATCAGCCAAGAATTGGGTCCACTGGTTTTTTGTTGATTTTTTAAGGACTTTTACATAGCAGAGTTTGGTCCCACATCAGTGAGTGGATCGTCGGTGGGCAACTCTGAAAGCATGTGATAAAACAGAATTTTCAAGGAAGGGGGAAATCTACAGCATGTCAAATGATAATAATGCCTCCCCATTTTCCCTCTTCAAGTGCAAACATTCTCCCTCTGTTTTCCTTCTCTTGTTTAGTATTTTGCTTCAGCAGATTCACTGAGCCAAATATTTTCCACTTCTTTGCCTCTCCTTATCCCCCTCTTAGTTGCTATGCACCTGCCAGCAACCCTTCTCTCTCTCTCTCCCTGTTTTATAAATGATTTTTATTGCTTTTACATGTAATCACGTTATGTAACATCATACCCTCTTATTTTATCCCTTTGGCTCAACTGAGCCTAACTGCTTCCCTCCCATCTGATGGTTTAGAAAGTTAAAGTTTACATCTTTACATTTCGCTTCGTTTCCTATCCTTGTTATATCATTACCTAAAGTATTATATTACTCAACCTGAATAGGTAGCAATTTCATCCTTCTTGTTGTCGTTTAGTCGTGTCTGACTCTTTGTGACCCCATGGACCAGAGCACGCCAGGCACTCCTGTCTTCCACTGCCTCCCGCAGTTTGGTCACTCATGTTTGTAGCTTCGAGAACGCTGTCCAACCATCTCGTCCTCTGTCGTCCCCTTCTCCTTGTGCCCTCCATCTTTCCCAGCATCAGGGTCTTTTCCAGGGAGTCTTCTCTTCTCATGAGGTGGCCAAAGTATTGGAGCCTCAGCTTCACAATCTGTCCTTCCAGTGAGCACTCAGGGCTGATTTCCTTCAGAATGGAGAGGTTTGATCTTCTTGCAGTCCATGAGACTCTCAAGAGTCTCATCCAGCACCATAATTCAAAAGCATCAATTATTCGGCGATCAGCCTTCTTTATGGAATTTCATCCTACAAATCTTCAAATAACCCTGGTAATGATGTTAATTGCGTACAGTTGTCTTTCAGATATAACATAAATTTGTTCTAGTGCTTTTGGAATGCTTGGTCTCGCTGGTTCCTGTCTCTCTGTGTTTTTATAGCTGCCACCACAACACAAAAATGTCCCGTTTCTGACTTGGTTGTCTTTAATAGAGAGCACTATAGAGTTACGCACTTGGTTTAAACTCGCTGACCCACTGACTCCTTTTCCTTGATCTCCTGCTGGGATTCCTGACTCCTCTGTCACCTTCTAGGTAATTGCCTACCACTCTTGATCTTCACTGCCACCTTCCTTATCCCATTGATTCCTCACCTTACTCACTTCCACTGGTCAATGGACTATGGGTTGAGAATTGTCCCTTCATTCCATTCCCGTCTCCTTCAGGGCAACATGGCCTGTCTGCCTGTTCTGATGGAATACAGTGACTTGCACCAGCAGGTCTAGGGGATTGGGCTGTCCAAATGATTTCTGTGCAGCTTCTGTTGGGGTTATGGGACTGGTTGTATTAAATAATAGGTTGTGCAAAGGCTGTAAAATAAACTCTGGTGTAGGTTTAAAGCATCAACTTTATCAGCGCAGCACACCCAGATCTCTGTCAGAGATTTATATTGATTTCCTCCCCATCCCCTGCTGGAATGGGTAATTCTCACTCTCGCTGCCTAAATCCTGCTTTTTGTATTCATGTAAACATGCACAAAGCTGCTACATCAAGATTGCTGATGTTAAGATAATTTGATTAATCTTAATGATTTTTCTTATGAATACCAAGAAGAGGCAAAGAAGATTACGAGACAAAACAAAGGAAGTACTTGGTGTGTGGCTGAATAATCTAAACTATCAGATTTTCTTCTCTTTCTTTCTTTTTAAGAAAACAAGAACTTGTTTCCACTATGAGGTTACCAGTTTGGCCTTTGTAAATGTGTAGGTGTTTTGTTTTGTTTTTGAAAAAAATAGTTTCGCAGTTTGTTTGTTTTTTGCTTCTCTCTGAATAAAACACATTTTCCTTACGGATTCCCAAAGAGAATATTTTTGTTTTGCTTTTGTCCCTTCATAAATTGATTTCTTTAAAAAGAAAAGGTGTAATTTTCCTTTACATTGCCAAATGTTTCTGAAGCAACAGAAAGCCCATTGCTTGTTTAAACCTATAAACTGATAGGCAACTCAGGACCCAATCCAGAACCTCAAGGATACCTCTTCCCATATGAGCCAACCAGAGGACTGTCATTGTTATCTAAGGCCTTTTCATATGTGCCCACTTCATGGGATGTCTAGAGGCTGGCAACATAAGAATGGGCCTTTTCAATATGACATCCTCCCCACCCCCCACCCCCCGTTGTGGAAGGGTCTCCTCAGCCATAGAATCAGAGTGTTGGAAGAGTCCATGAGGGGCATCTAGTCAAATCCCTCTGCAATGCAGGAATCTTTTGTTCAACATGGGGCTCAAAACCACAACTTAATTGATTAAGTGTCAGTAAGGCTTGTGTGGCACCATCTTTATATATTTTGAGGTACCAGGCAAATCCTTTTCTCTTTACCTAGGCTTTTGGCCCTTAGTTTGAAGCATGGCATTGTCACCTCTTTTAGTGGGGTGGCATCTGTAGGTCCTGCCTTTTATCTGTATAGCTATTTTTAGATTTTTATTGGATGTTCTCAATTGGTTTTGATGTAAGTCGTTTTAGGTCACTCTGTGAGAGAATTAATGGATATAAAAATAACAGATTATATACTACTAGTTGTTGTTGTTGTTTAGTCATTTAGTTATGTCCAACTCTTCATGACCCCATGGACCAGAGCACGCCAGGCACTCCTGTCTTCCACTGCCTCCCGTAGTTTGCTCAAACTCATGCTGGTAGCTTCGAGAACACTATCCAACCATCTTGTCCTCTGTTGTCCCCTTCTCCTTGTGACCTCCATCTTTCCCAAAATCAGGCTCTTTTCCAGGGAGTCTTCTCTTCTCATGAGGTGGCTAAAGTATTGGAGCCTCAACTTCATGATCTGTCCTTCCAGTGAGCACTCAGGGCTGATTTCCTTCAGAATGGAGAGGTTTGATCTTCTTGCAGTCCATGGGACTATCAAGAGTCTCCTCCAGCACCAGAATTCAAAAGCATCAATTCTTCAGCGATCAGCCTTCTTTATGGTCCAGCTCTCACTTCCATACATCACTACTGGGAAAACCATAGCACCCCCAAGAAGGTAGAGTGCTGCAATACATACCTCTTTCACGTAGTACTGCCAATAAAAAGCTAAAAAAAGGTAAAGGACCCCTGGACAGTTATGTCCAGTCAAAGGCGACTATGGGGTTGTGGCGCTCATCTTGCTTTTCAGGCATAGGAAGCCGGTGTTTGTCCACAGACAGCTTTCCAGGTCATATAGCCAGCATGACTAAACCACTTATCATCATCATCATCATCATCATAATTTTATTTGTATGCCGACGTTCCACAGTTAAAAACAATGCTCAAGGCGGCTTACAACATGACAAGATTTACATAATTACAAAAGTCATAAACAATAAATAAACCATGTCATAAAATTCCGCTTCTGGTGCAACCGAACACCGTGACGGAAACCAGAGAGCACGGAAACGCCGTTTATCTTCCCGCCGCAGCGGTACCTATTAATCTACTTGCACTGGTGTGCTTTCGAACTGCTACGTTGGCAGGAGCTGGGACAGAGCAATAGGAGCTCACCCTGTCGCAGGGATTCGAACCGCCGACCTTCCGATTAGCAAGCCCAAGGGTCTCAGTGGTTTAGACCACAGCGCCACCTGCATCCCAATACATGGTAGCCACTACCAAGAAACTGTAGTCACTGAGCATACTTCATCTTCACTGAACTGTTTTGGGGGTTTCACCTCCACCATTTATTAGGGAGGAGTTGTTGAAGAAAGGGAGAGAAATGAGTCATTGAAAGTGCCATCCTCATAGGGGGGAAAAGGCAACCTTAGCAAGCTTTGTTAGCAGGTTGTTCAGCCTCTCTGTGAGTGAAAGGAAGTATTAATCCTGCCATTCAAACACAATAAAAAGCTATGAGGCCTTAAGGATGAGGACAGCCTTAATCTCCAACAGAACAGGTCTCTTGCTGAGAGTCATTCGGTAATGGGTGGTATACATTCAGCCAGAAGAGATTATCACCGACTGAAATGCAAATTAGCAAATGTTCCCTTTTAAATAATAACAAAACATACAATAAGCAGAAAGAAAGAAGAAAGATCAGCCCAAGTACCTCTGAGCTTCTCAAAATGGGTAGAGGCAGGGAAGATTGAAAAGTGTGGCAGGAGAGCTTTCAAATAATAGGATTTTTGCCCTTCTCCTTGTGCCCAAATTTCTATACTTTATGAATTTATTTCTTTTATATCTTTTTTTTTGTTCTTGCTGCTGTAATTCAAAGCTGTGTGAACATAGGTTCTCAGTCAGTCTCCCTTCCAGGCACTGACCACACCCAGAACTTTCTTAGCTTCAGCAAGTTTTCCTGTGTCATGTGCCTTCAGACCAATGCACTGTAGCCTTGAGCAAAGTGTTTTCTGAGGAGAGCTCTCCTCCATCTGCGTGGCCTGGGGAACTTACCTTCTAGTGGAGGACAACAGTACTCTGAGCAGCACCCAGGTGACCGGGTTTAGCCGCCATTTTAATTTCTCACAGTGTTTTGGAGCATTGGAGCGGTGTTCTTGGAGCACAGTGTTTGGGAGCCGACATGGGGAACCATTGTGAGGACTGTAAATGGTGGCTAGACTAAAGCATGGCAGGACGTCAGTGGTGCTGGAACCCTAGCAGCTGCCCAAGGGTTCTGGATAGCTGACACCAGCCCTGGGAATCCCAGGTGGTGGTTGCAATTGTGTGCCTGTGGAACTGAGCAGAAAGTCAGATTGCTGAGTTGTTGTCCTAGGCATAGCAAGAGGGATTATATGGGACCAGAGGAGGGGAAAAACCATGAAAAATCTATGGCGTTATTGATCATACTGAAACATGTCATGCCTTAAATGGAGAGAAGGACTACTAACACTCTAGGACTAACAGCTCCAGATATCAGAGAGAGAAGCAAAGTAACCTCCTTGATTTGTCTGGCAAAAGATCAAGCATGTTGTCTGATCCTGCCACTTCTTATGCTTTATACACATCAAGTGATTTGCCTTGCTAAGAAACAGTTACTTCGCTGGCCCCTGAGAAAGAGAGCCTATTCTGTGGGCTGTCAGGATGTCACTACCTATAAAGCATTCCTGTTTTGCCTTCCCACACTTTGTTTTCCTTTGTTTGATGCAGAAGTTTCAAACAACACAATTTCCCAATTGCTCCCCACTAAAAATGCAAAGGAGAGCTCTATAGATATATGTAGCGTGCATGGCCAAGACAGGTAAGTTTGCAATAATGTACCAGGGCGTGTTGAATAATGTACATATAGGGCGTGTTGAATTTTTCAACTTTCAACTTCCAAAAACGATGGGTGCTAAAAAGTTGTAACATGACTTGGGAATTGTTTAAATTAATATAGTTTAGTTTTGCTTGGTAAATAACCATATTGGCTTTTCAAAACGTTTTTAGTGGAATTTCCAATAATTTTTAATTCGCCTTATTAAAAAAAAATGTGGAAGAATGTCTGTAAAATTGCATAGAAATAATTAAAAATGACTGCCAAGTACTAGCAGTTTTATTATATATGCCTGAGCATAGCAGACAAGTAAAATAAGCAGACGTTAGCAAAAAAACAAGATAAGAAGGCTTGCTGAATATAAGCAGAGAAGTAAGCAGGATGCTTCAATACCATCAAATGAAACAATTCTCTTTGCTGATGAAAATGGAGAACAAATAGTTGTTGCCCAAGATGGAAATGATAGAAGTTATGGATTTGTTTTATACAGAGAAACTAACATTTTTATGGCATTACCGGACATTTTCAGAAGGTAAAATTCCAAGAGCAGTTTATGTGCTTTTAAATCAAGCATAGATTTACCAAACTAGATGTTGCCCAGTCACAAAAATAATAGCAGATGTGCACCTGTCACATTCAAAAACATTTCAAGACCCCTCGCTCAAGAAATTTGCAAAAATAAAGTTTCTCCCCTAAAATACATTGTAATGCTTTCCCCCAATTCTGTAGTGTATTGGATATATAAAAATAACATTTGAACAGTGCAGGAGGGAGAATGCATTACTTAAATACAATAGTAAAGAGCATTTGGAGGTTTCGTAAATTTAATGGTATAATTCTTAAATAAAAATAAACAGTGATAAACACATCCAGCAAAATCTATTGTAGACCCAGCAAATAATTATCAGTACAGATGATTCCAGCCTTCTCAGTTCAACTTCCTCAGGCTGTAACTATTGTAAATCTCCATGCTTGCTTCAGCTCTCTGTTCTTCAGTTCTTCAGCTCTCTAATGACTCTATTTTCCAGCTTGATTTATATACCAGATTTTCATTCCCTCCCAAACATTTAGCCAATCAAAAGGAAAATAAAATCCTGACTAAGTTTCCATTTCTCCTTGTCATCCTGAAACAATGACCTCCCTTTGAAAAACTTATCTATGTATACTTTTAACTTTCATATTCAAAACATCCACCTATGAACTTTTGACCTTCCTGTGCAGAAGAGCCTCTAAAACAGAAATCACTTATTTTGCCTCATATATATATTTCTCCTAAGTAAAGGTAGCTCCCACCCGGAAACCAATGTCCCCACTGTGGAAGGACGTGTGGATCCAGAATTGGCCTCCACAGCCACTTATGGACTCACTGTTAAAATTGTGTTTATGGAAGACAAACTTACTTGGCTATGAGTGATCGCCAAATAAGAAATATATTTCTACTAGGTTGTTCCCTCTTTTTTGATCTTCAATTGGCCCAGCCAACTTTCCATTTTGGGTAGAGTGGTGTGGCATTCATGCATGGAATGAAAGATCTCGGGCCTCCACCGCCCTTCAAAACCCCCAAATTCTGCTTTTACTTTGAGTTTTAGTAATTTAACAGAAATCTATTGTTTTCTGCCCTGCCCTGTGTTTGTTGCATGCATCACTGTTTACATTCCACTGCAGTTTACTTTCTGCAAAAAAAAAAAAAAAAAAAAGCTTTCTGCTGTGGCAAAATCACACAACTTACATAATTAATGTAACTAATTACCTAGATCATGTTATCATTATGTTAGTCCATCCCATTATTTTACCTGCGAAGGAAACACAATGCAAGTATGAGTGAAATAAATTGCATATCATTTGCAACCTGAAAACAACAACAACAATGGTAACTATGGGTTGTATTCCCTGAATCCATTTCTGTTCTAGACATGAAACACAGACCTTTTAGATATTTTAGATAGTAAGTGGTCTATAAATGGAAATAATAATAACCACCACAATAAATAAATGAACTTAGGTGATTTCTGGTCCCGTCTGCAATCTCGACAGAATTTTCTGATATTTCCAGTGGCCCCCACAATGAGGCAAGTGAATGTTATGCTATATTCTTCTTTCCCCCTGAAATGACTTAGAAATATGAATTTTGAAATGGGTGACAGTTGAGATTTTAATGTTATAATTAGTGTATAAAGACCAGAATGTCATAACTGAAGAAGGGAGTGGACTAGAACTCTGAAAGACATTTTAAACACACTGAAAGAGAAATACAAGAAAGCTGAATGTTAGGCACAATTTTGCTAGAGGTAAGTGGAAAGATATTCTTCATTTATAAATGGTTCACTGACCCATAATAATAAAGCAGTATTGCAGAAGAAGAGTAATTATCTACTTAAGTGTCAGACTGCCTGAGGAAAAGGGTTCCCTTCTTCCCTTTTGAAAAATGAACTTGGATTAAACAAATGTATCTCTTCCTGTTTTTTTAGTGTTGACATGCATTTCCCTTCTTCGACTTCTTTTCTTAACAAGCAAAATTAATTATTTTCCCATTTCTCCATTCCTAATGTGGAAATCAGGAGTGCAGTGCAGCTTCCCTGCTTCCCCCTTGGGCTCTCACTTCAACCAATAGCGTCATTTATGAAGGCACTTTCTACAGCACGCTGGAAAGACTAGCAAATAAATTACTAGAGCTTTATTAAGCCCAACAGCGCCTGTTGCTCGAGGCAGAGAAATAACCTCCCAGAACCGCAAAAGAAATCCCATCAGAAAATAAACATTGCTTTCTAATATCTCTTAGGCTAAAATTTCCCAGATACTTTGGAGTCTACATGTATAGGATTGCTTTGTAAAGTAAGTTTGCACTGTGTTTTTCAACGTAAGTGTCCCTTGGATTATAGCCTCAGATAGCATTATAGACTAGGGATGTTTACTTATCTAGTTTGTCACTTCAGAAGGACTTGGTTTGGCGCTTCAGAAAACAGCCCAGTTTGGACTGGAATGCTGTGAAGACTTCCTAATTTGGTTTGGGTTTGAATCTGAATTCTAGTTTGGAAACCCCCCCAAAAACCTTCATTCCCTATTATGGGCAAAATTTAAAACAACTACAACTCCTGTCCCTGTTTTAACAGGACTTGAATGAAAGGCAGAGTAGCTCCTCCTGAGTGGATAAAAATTGTATTATGATTTGGTTGGGAGCAGAACTAGCAGAAATTTGCAAAATTTCTCTCTCCTTCAGAGAGATGAATCCTGCCAAATTTCAGAAGGGTAGCTGCACTAGTTTCCCCTTACATCTTTGTAGTGTTTTTAAAAAAGCTTGCATTGAATTATTTTCTCTTGGTTTGTGGGCAGTGCCTATAAAAACAGCAGACACAAGAAAGGGCCCCCAGCTAAGAAACCTGCTAAATTACTGGCAGATTAGGCCCTAACCTTTTGAACTAGAAGTCTTTAGGGTGCCAGAGAGTCGAAATGGGAAGGTGGAAAATAGTCATAACATGGGCAAAATTTCTTTATTGTGGCCATGTTGTTCTGATGCTCGATAGCATTTAGGCGCTGACAAATTGGACTGTTTGCTTTACTAAAACCCAAAGTGAGTAGCTGTTGTGGTGATAAACCACAAGAGTGACTTTTTGATAGACAATTTTAGCTTGAGGAGCTTTGGAGAGCTATTGCTTCAGCGTATGCAAGCCCCATATCTGTCTGCACTGGCCTGCTTCAGTTCTTGATTTGGGATTCATCCAAATTGAATGCACACCCTTATTTTAAAACTCTGAGGTCGCGGCCCTGCACCTACTTACCCTGGAATAATTTTCCTTGGGACTTACTTCTAAGTAGACATGCTTAGGACTGTACAGTTATGGTGCAACCCTAAACAACTCACTTTGAAAAAAACAAGACTTACTGTCAAGTAAAAATGCATTGGATTGCAACTGTGCAATTTTACATCAGCTTACTTGGGAATAAGCCCCACTAGACTCAATAGGACTTGCATCTGAGTAGACACATATAGGAATCTGCTATACAAAACTCTTATATCTTAAGAGACCAGATGATCCTAATTATGGCACCTGAAATGTGCCACAGCAAAAATCTCTAATTATACAGTGAGGGCCCGCAAATTATATGCTCCAGAAATTACAGTTGTATGACCAAAATACATTACATTTGCAAATCTAATCAGTTATGGCAATAGAATTATTGGCCACAAGCCACTACAGATCTGAAAACGCTTAAGCCCACTGAAGTCACAGCTCTGATCATGGAAGTTGTGTAATACAACTGTTTTGTCACAACTGTTACTAGCAATGTTCATAATCCCCACCACTAGGGTTGCCATATTTTAAAGTGAAAATCCAGACACAAAAGACTAAAAATAAAATTGAAGTTTTTTGTTGAGCTTTTTTAATGTAAAATCTCAAAAAAACAAAACAAAACACCAAACCACAAACCTGAAGTTTGTGAGGTATTTTAAAGAAAATTGATTTTCCCCAACATTGCTGCGATTTCTGTTCAGCCACTGCTTATGACTGCTGAATCATGGCAATATCCAGACATATGGCAACCCTACCCACCACCACCATTCAGAATGTGAATTTATGCAGCCCAGAATGCTTGGATGTGTTCAAAAAATGAGTGCTGTTTTCTCCAGGAAGATAACCTACTGCTTGGAATATAAAAGGGGATTCTGCACATGTGTGTTCAATGCGCTTCAACTGTTCTTCGAGATTTTCATCTATTTTCTATCCAAGTCTTCACTGCTTCCGGCAGAGCATTGTGGAATTCCCCAAAAGCTGACTTTTCAGGCTCACTCATTCATTTATACAGCTTGAAATATTTGAAATGGAGTGCTTGGTCAAAGCATTCAGACAAATAATGCACAGATCTTCTTTCCGTAGGTGCTGAATTCCTGTCAAGATCACAGAACTTGGGAGTTTGGGGCTGTTTGTTAGGTAAATGAACATACTGTTTAGAATGTTGAAGGGAAGGGGACGTTCTGAGATGGAATAATATGTCAGTTGTGCCTTAACATTATGCAAACCAGATGTTCTCATTTGCCCACTCCGCCCTGTGGAACGATTCCGCGATCTGCGCCCTGAAGAAGTGGCTGATTTATTTCGCACAACCCAGCTGGTTGGAAATGTAGTGGAGCAACATTTTGGTGGGACTTCACTCACCATTTCCGTTCAGGTTAGTAAACACTTCTGTCGTGCCTTCTTTATCGTGCTCTTCCACAACCTAGAGCCCTCCAGATGTTTTGCGCTAATTACTACTACTACTACATTTATATACCACCCTACCTCTGTAGATCTCAGGATGGTTCGCAGCATAAAATTACAATATGAAAAACACATAATACATAATAAAAATAAGAACAAAAACAAACCAATAACTCCCACTCCCATAACACATTTAAAAGGGCATCGTATGTCAATCAATCCAAGGCCTGGTTGGAGAGGAATGTTTTCACCTGGCACCTAAAGGTGTATAATGAAGGCGCCAGGTGAACGTCCCTGGGGAGAGCATTCCATAGATGGGGAGCCACTGCAGAAAAGGCCTGTTCTGGTGTTGCCACACTCTGGACCTCTTGAGGAGGAGGCACACGAAGGAGGGCCTCAGAAGATAATCTCAGGGTCCAGGTTGGTTCATATGGAGAGAGTCAGTCTTTGAAGTATTGTAGTCCTGAGGCGTTTAATTAACAAAGTAATGTGGATGGCCTGTTTTTCAAAACCCAATCCATGGACCCCGTACTTTTGAAAGTTTTGATATCTCTGTTTTAGTTTTTGTTATGGGAATGGTGCCGTGGACCCCCTGGGTGGGTTACACAGCTCCCCTGGGGGCCACAGACCACCAATTGGGAACCCCTGATTTAAGGCCACACACACACATTTTTAAACATCTGGACTTTGTCCACTTCCTTACTTCCTTATTTGTTTGTGCTTTGATGGTTGGCAGCAGCCATTTTGGGGCAGAAACCATGGCAAGAGTGGGGGGAGAGATCATGATTAGAAATTCCCCCATAGGAAATATGGAGATCGTCAGCTCATTATGTGAACGCTTCCCTAATGAACTATTTCCCGGAAACGCATTGTGGCTGATAAGCGGGACTACTAAAATCTAAATAACAACAACACTTTGGATCCAGTGGTCACCTCTGATACCCCAGTCCTTTTGTTAAAACCATGTTGTGCAACATTGTTCATGCCACTCCTCGTCTGCCAACAGCTGGCTTTCCTTTTACAAATAGCACCCATCAATCTTGGTGAGCACCATAGTTATTGGGATCATTTATGATACGAGATGCCAAGGGCTGGGGGAATAAATGTGGCAGCCTTTATTTCTCTTCAGACCACCTTTTCCTATTTGATGAGGACCTGAAATAAAAAGGTGTCTGTTCCCGAAAGCTTTGGCGCCAAATCATACCCACGAGAGCGCTATAAATTAATGCACAATGAAATTGGATTTAAATTATTAATGGGCGATATTTTTGAATACCCAAGAGAGACTCGTCGGCTGCTCTTATCTCAGTCTCCTCCATCCCCTTCCCTTTCTTCTCATCTACAGGACGGTCCTGAAGCTGGACAGACTGTGAAGGTGAGTGCTTATTTTATTATGCAGAGTACAAATTAATAAGAGACAATTATGAGAACTAATAAAACCAGTCAGCTGCAGCACATTGCAGCATTGCTATTTTATCCTTGAAGCTGGAGGGATCCTGAATCTTCTGTGCGGCTGTAAATAGATTGATTGAAAGGGAATATGGTGCAGTATGGTTACACCTCACCACCTCTCCAGTCTTAAGCAGTGACTCTTGACCGCTGGTCCATAGAACGGCTCCATCTTGGCACACTGCTGTCTTCTGCGTCCGGGACCTCCACGGCCGGGTGGGGATCTTAAGATCCTGGCTAGGTCAGACTCTCAGTTCAGCTAGTCCAACAATTTGTTTCTCACAGTGGCCAGACAGAAGCAAGGCAGGAAGGCAACAGCCCTTTCCATAGTGTATGCCCTTGGTATACAGGGAAACTATCTTTGAGCATGGACTCAGCTGTCATAACTAATACCTATCCTCCATATGCTTGCATAATCCATTTGTTTGTGTGGGTGTGTGGCTGCCCTTCTGTGACAGTGAGTTCCAGAACCTAAGTATTGCTATTGTGGAAATGGGTATTTCTTTTGGTCTGTCCTGAACCTGATGGGTCTGTCAATCTACTTTTCAGTCAGTGACCTTGAGTTCTTCTTATATAATAAACTTCCTTCCCTCCCCACCTTGATTTTCCACAGCCAGCCAACAGCCACCTTCTTTTATCAGCAGGTCCCCATGTGGATTATAACAATTGAAAGAAAAGTTAAAACAGATTACAATCACAGGAATAGGGTGGATTCTGAAAACACTCATATCAAGTGTCAAAGACCAGGGTAAAGAGATGCGTCTTTAGCATTCCAGAAAAGCTGTATAGCAGAGCATGCTAATTGGAAGGGACTTTGGTCTTATTTGCGCACAAGCAAGTATGTCTCCTCATGAGTTAGCACCCAGTGGTTTGCAGCTGAGCTTTTGAGATAATGCCCTGAAAAAAAGATGGCGTTCGAAGCATTGGGAGATGCTAGGGAAACTCTTGAGTGTGGCGTTTGGTCCGCCATAGCTGTTCCACACATGCAAGTCATCACTTTAACATTGCAGTCATCAAGTGATGAAACCTCAGCAAACACCAAAATACACGCCCACTGTTGAATTTAACCCCTTGAGGGTTGTGGCAGCTGAGGGTGGGGCATCCCGTGGTGTGTCTGAAGCCTGTCTGCTGTGGCCAAGTGGTCAAGGATCTTCATAATATAAAACAGCCCAATTGGATCAGGCCTATGGTCCACCTAGTCCAGCCTCCTAGTTTTTAAAGGTCAGCACCAACACTTTGAATTGTGCTCGGAAACGTACTGGGAGCCAATGAAGATTTTTCAGGACCAGTGTTATATGGTCTCGGTGGCTACTCCCAGTCACCAGTCTAGCTGTCGCATTCTGGATTAATTGCAGTTTCCAAGTCACCTTCAAAGGTAGACCCACGTAGAGCGCATTGCAGTAGTCCAAGCGGGAGATAACTAGAGCATGCATCACTCTGGCGAGACAGTCTGAGGGCAGGTAGGGTCTCAGCCTGAATACCAGGTGGAGTTGGTAAACAGCTGCCCTGGACACAGAATTGACCTGCGCCTCCATGGACAGCTGTGAGTCCAAAATGACCCCCAGGCTGCGCACCTGGTCCTTCAGGGGCACAGTTACCCCATTCAGGACCAGGGAGTCTTCCACACCAGCCTGGCCCCTGTCCCCCAAGAACAGTACTTCTGTCTTGTCAGGATTCAACCTCAGACTTTATTTGTTTAAAAAATGATTGGGGACCCATTTGAACATTCCCCTGATTGGATCTAAGCTCCTATCTCCTGCTTCTATGAATGCTCAGCTCTGCCTCCACAACTGTAATGTTTCTGAATACCTGTTGCTGGAGACCACAGGAGGGGAGGCTGCTCCTGTACTCAATTTCTGCTTCCTGGTTTCCCACAGGCATCTGGCTGGCCGCTGTGAGAACAGGATGCTGGGACAGATGAGTCATTGGCCAGATCCAGCCAGCCCTTCCTATGTTCTCAATCCAGTGGGCCACTGGAGGATGTCGTTGCCACTCTGCATCTCCGGCATCTCCGGGCCCCTCCTTTAGCTGCTTGGCAAATGTATTTTTCTCTCTGGACGCACCTTCAACCCTTGTCCCTGGAGGGCTGTGTGTATGTACGCTCTCTGCTGGTATCTTGTGGGTCTTGCGCCGTGCCTCCTTTCCTTAAACCTCTGTGTGGCACACATTCGACACTGCTTGTAAGAAGGGAAAGGATTTGAACTCCTGCCTGCACTGATTCCTGGGGATTTGCAGTGACATGGCCATTATTGTTGTGCCACTGAGGCTGATGGGGCAGTGATGTTGTGGTCTTGCTGTGGGTGTGTGGGTGTGGTGTGATGCAGGGGATGTCCTGGGGGCATGCATTGAGGTCTGTACAACACGTAGGTGGCTTTGCTGGGCTCTAGTGGTGTTCCAAGGGGATGAGTCTGTCAATTTTCAAAATGCATTTTTTGGATTTTCTGGTTGTGTGTGTTTTCCCCCTCCCGTCCTGGGTTGACCACACATTAAATATGGCAGCTGTTTCTCAATAGGAGTGGCCTATCTCTGTTCCCTGTGTAATGTGAGTATAGGATTTGTATAGGTGTAATGTGAGTATAGGATTTACCCGTTAAAGGCCCTGTTAGGGTTGATTAAGACAACACTAACATCTGACAACAGCAAATGGAAGCAATTCTCTTCCTTTCCATTTGCTGCATTGACCTTATTTGAGGGATAGTTTGTGTTACTGCCTGGGAATAGCTAGTGGGGATGGAAGAAGAAAGAGTGTGTGTGTGTGTGCAGGGAGAAAGGACAACAACTACAACTTTTAGTTCACCTCAGATGGATGGATAGGGCAGAGATTCACAAATCTTACTGAGTAAGCCTAACAGTGAAATCCCATTCTTTTCTTCATTTACTGCCTTTCCCATTCATGGCCTTGAAATTACTCCTCCCTGTCCAATCCACTTCTGCACCACAGTGGTCCCATGAGGTCTACTGCCACTGGTACAGTGTTTGACTGGTAGCTTTTCACCTACCCACTATCTCCCCCCCCCCCAAAAAAAAATACCCCTTTCTGTATTGCCAACATGGCCCTCACTGATACCAGCAACCCCACTAGTACCTTCTATGGCACTTGAAAAAGGTTACAGCAAATATCTCCACAAAACCCACAATACACAATATATTGTTTGCTCTTCCTGTTTAGTTCCTGTTTGCACTGGCTTTACGTCACCTATATTAAAAATTCCACCTCAAACATGACAACATTTCATTGAATATGCAAACTCCCTTCTATTCTGAACAGTGGAGAGATGCAACGAGCTTCTCTCTGTGAGCGAGTGCCTTTCCCCATTTTTGGGGAGGCCATTTTTTAAATATAGCAGCCATTTTTGTTACGCCACACCCCTCACAACAGCCATTTTCTGTTATGCCGCATACCCATGGCAGCCATTTTGTTTTATACCACACAACCCATGGCAGCCATTTTGTGACTGGGGACCACCGTCTCAGAATTCCAGGTGTGCTCACTGGTGTATAAAGTTTGACAGTCTTGCCGTATTCAAATTAATCTTGCAAATCCAACATAGGCAGCGGGGCACAACTTTAAACAATGTTAGTATTTGGCACAAAGGGACATTAACCATTTCCCTTTCCTCATGTCATGAACAGACATTCTTTTCCCACTCCTTCCAGTTGTTTAGATGAAGAGCACCACTTCCCAGCACCATGTGGAGGCTGCTACAAATGATAACCACCTTGTGACTGACTCCCCACTGCTGCCATAAAGCATAGAGCCAGCCATTGAGTTCTTCTGGAGGGTGGCATAGCAAGTTCCCACACCAACGCTTTGACTTGTGGGCAACAGTGATATGGAAATTTTCTGTACTGGGCTCTGGAATGTCACTGAGGCTGCTAGTTCATCCTGTTGCACGCATCCTAATCTTGGAGCAGCAAGAAACTCCAGGAATCCCAGTGCTTACTCAGGGTTCAGTTTCCTTGGAATGCAAGTTAATGGAAATTGTGGTGTCTTTAGGCTAAAACTGGTTTTATTTGCACATATATGCAACCTGAGCATAGGATGGAGGGGCTCAGAAATTTCAGAAATAGACTGGAAAGAGAAGTTGCTGAATTACAACTTATTACCAAACTTAAAACCATGGGGAGACCTGGTCTGAATAGAGACATTGGATTCTTATCTCATTATACATGATGAAGCTATTTTGGGCCATCTCACCCCTTGCTTTTTCCTGTAAGACCAACTGCAGTCGTTAACAGTTGTCAACAGGTTTACCACACCTATCAGCTTATCGCCTGTTCCCACCACCCTTCTGAATAATACCCCTCCCCACCCTCTCACTATGTCTGGTGACTTCTGTTTCAGTGTATCTGAAGAAGTGTGCATGCACACGAAAGCTCATACCAAGAACAAACTTAGTTGGTCTCTAAGGTGCTGCTGGGCAAATTTTAATTTTTTAAAATATATTTATATTGTTTTATTGTATTTTTAATATTTTGTTGGAAGCTGCCCAGAGTGGCTGGGGAAACCCAGCCAGATGAGCAGGGTATAAATAATAAGGCATATGAATGGACATGTGAATGGCAGCCCTTAACTGGTCATCTGAGCCCATTATCTTACAAAGAAACTTCTCTGACCAGTTCAGCAGCCTCTTCTGCTAGATTCTAAACCTCCTTGGCCTGCAAGGGACCTGCAAATATAACCCAGACTGACACACACATGCTGAAACCTATAACAAGACTTATTTTGGCTATTGCAGGGGTAGGTCATAACTTCCAGTGGTCTCATAGCAGTGCTTCTGATGTGCTAAGTCTCTATATCAGCCTGTGAGAGAAGGATGTCGCAGTTGACTAGGCACCACATTCTGAATTATTACCGCAGTGGTTTGAAAGGCTGGGTTGATTAACTAATCACAGCTTGAGCCATGCGAATTTAAATCTACAGCAGGCTGTGATGACCTCACTGTTGGGCTATAGGATTCCCTGCAAGTGCACTCACAGGCAAAGTGCTCCCTTGATTAGCCATCAGCAAGTATATATCTTGCTTTTAGAATTAAAGGTTGGGGGGGAAATTGATTTTCTATTGTATGAGAGGCACAGGCCACTCGATGTGTGTGTAGCCAGTGGATTTTGAAGATATGTTGATGTGCTGGGGGCTTCTTGTCCCATTAGCTTAATAAATGTAATGAAATGACAACACCCCGCTGATGTTATTGCAAACTCCCGGATTTTCAAGATCACACGTTGTACTAGATATATGAGCTGCTTTTCTGGAGAGCACCATAATTTGCGGTAATTTATTGTCCCTATGCTGATGGCATGGGCTTTTTAAAAAAGAAATAAATAAAGAGAAAATTCAAACTCTGAGCATTTTAATAAAATTAGTTGCATTCCCAATCCATTTCTGATTCAATTACCTTAATCACAGTCTGAAAAAGGCCAGTCCGAGTCACTGCTTGGTGCACCTGAGGGACCATGAGACTCGAAACCAATCATTAGGTATGAGAACCACATCTTAAATTGCAATAAATAATGTTTCTCTCTCGCCAGCATCAAACGTTTTCCTTGTCCAAAAAGGAGAAAAAGATAAACACAAAACGAAATGACATGTTTATCTGTGAAAGAAGAGCAAATGCCATTGTTCATTTTGATGGGCGTAGATTAGCTATCACTAACTAGGCCATTTCTCTTACTTCTCTCACCTCTCTGTATAGTCTTAAAAAGTTTGGGGGACTGGAGGAAAGGAAACAGAGTCCTCACAGTATATTGTCATCTTCGCATGTTGATTAGATCTGTGGTTTTAAAAAAGCAAGAAGCAGGGGAGAGTGGCATCAAAATGGTTGTAAGTTATCTGCTGAATACCACAGTCTCATGGATGCATGTCATATAAAAATGGTGACAACATCTAAGCACCTTCCTTCTTGAGTCCCATATGTTGTCAATTGCAAATTCAACTAGACAGACAGGGAACTGAGGTTGATGCTTTCAATGTGGTACAATCATTTCAGTGCCTCACCTTCTGTTAATTATTCTAAGCTGCAAAGATTGGCTTCCCGTATTTATTTATTTTTTTATGATGGGCATGTTTTGCTTTCGCAGATGCTTCTTTAATGGTGCACTAAATCAATACACCTGGCTGGAGTTTTGTAGGCATCTTAACCCGAAGTGAAATGTCTTTATGGAACCGATTCCCTCTTTAGCCTACAGCTGATCCTTCCTAATTTTCTTGTCTCCTCTCATTCCTATTGTTCCTGAGGACTAGGGGGTTTGAATATTCAAAATTAATCACAGCACAGCAGGCCTTGATTGCATCAGAAGGATTACAGTCATTAACAGCAATGCAATGTTAATGCATCTGGGCATCCTGTGGATTCATATACACAAACCTTGGGCTAATAAACCATGAAAGCCACCTTTTCGGTCTTTCAGATGAGCTACAGAAGCTGCAGCTAAAAGAAAGATGTCGCCCCCTGGGTCACCCTGAACATTCTCTCCCTGCAGACATAGCTTTGAAGAAAGGCTAAGGTGGCTGAAACATGGCTTTTGGTCTGGATATCCCAGACTTCTCGCTGAGGCCAGAAAGCTAGGAGGCAAAAGAAATGAGACATTATATATGAAAACAGTGATAATGCTAGTATGTGTATAGGGTGTTAGGAGAGGAGTAATACCTCTGGTGAGGGACGCAGGTGGCGCTGTGGGTTAAACCACAGAGCCTAGGACTTGCTGATCAGAAGGTGGGTGGTTCAAATCCCCGCGACAGGGTGAGCTCCCATTGCTCGGTCCCTGCTCCTGCCAATCTAACAGTTTGAAAGCATGTCAAAGTGCAAGTAGATAAATAGGTACCGCTCCGGTGGGAAGGTAAACGGCGTTTCCATGCGCTGCTCTGGTTCATCAGAAGCGGCTTAGTCATGCTGGCCACATGACCCGGAAGCTGCTCCCTCGGCCAGTAAAGTGAGATGATCGCCGCAAGCCCAGTCGGCCACAACTGGACCTAATGCTCAGGGGTCCCTTTACGTTTTTAATACCTCTGGTTGGGGACATCATGCTGCTTCTGGGGTAGTTTGTCCATCTTTGGTCTCCACCCTGCATTCAGCGTTCAGCCGTGGCTCCTAGAAGCTGTCAACGTGTGACAGCAGTCACACCCCAGGAATGGCTTCCGCTGGCCAGCTAAACCAGGTGAGGATATGAGCCATGCCATGCCATAAGACAGCACTGTCAAAATGAGAAGGAAGATCATCCTGTGCTTTCTAGGTAAAGGTAAAGGTAAAGGTAAAGGCAAAGGCAAAGGACCCCTGGACAGTTAAGTACAGTCAAAGGTGACTGTGGGGTTGTGGCACTTATCTCGCTTTCAGGCCGAGGGAGCTGGCGTTTGTCTGCAGACAGTTTCCCAGGTCATGTGGCCAGCAGGACTAAAGCGCTTCCAGCGCAATGGATCACCATGACGGAAGCCGGAGCGCATGGAAACACCGTTTACCTTCCCGCCACTGCGGTACCTGTTTATCTGCTTGCACTGGCGTGCTTTCGAATTGCTAGATTGGCAGGGGCTGGGACAGAGCAACGGGAGCTCACTCCGTCGTGGGGATTCGAACCACTGACCTTCCGATCAGCAAGCCCAAAGAGGCTCAGTGGTTTAGACCACGGTGCCACCCGTGTCCCTTTGCTTTCTACAGTAGGGGTAGCCAACATGGTAGCTTCTGGAAGCCTTTGGACTACAACTCCCACCAGCCCCTATCAGAATGGCCAATACTAGGGGTGATGGGAGATGGAGTCCAGCAAAGGAGGGCATCGTACTGCCCACCCTTGTTCTATGGACTTATGGGTGAAATGGTGAAATGGTGCTACTTCACACTGTGTCCTATCCAGGTTTCAGCAGCCATTTCATGGAAGGCAAGTCTCACAAAGTTCTCTAATCTTTGCATCTTACAGTTATTGTCATTAGGAAAGGGCACCTGGCCTTCTCGCTGCCGCCATCCCTTGATGCTAGAAGCAGCATTAAAAAAAAAAAAAGTTTGATGGCTGGAGGAGACAAAGGAAAATGAAGGCCGTGCAATGATTGATGGACGTGACACTCTTTGAACTGAGAATAGCGAGTGCTGCAAGGCACTGATAAATGGAAATGATGGCTTGGATAATGAAGTCTGTTTTAGAAATATCAGGAGCTGAAGATCCCCTGAAGGGAAAAGGGGGCAGGTCCAATTCCCATAATTCTCTCTGGTGGTAAATTATGATGGGTCTGGAGATGGATCTTTTTGTTTTGTTTTGCTTCTGCACTACAGAATGTCACGGTGCTTTCCATTGCCAGGCTTGCTAAGTAACATCACATTAGAGGTCTGCCACATTCTGAACATCCCAGACAGGCACATTAAAAAGGTCTTGTAGCATCCTGAGGAATCCACCAATTAGTCACAGTTAGAAAAATGAAGGAAGGGGGCTCCTTCTCTCTGACAGGGGCCTTGCAGAGTCTTTGGACTGTCTCTCCTTGAGGTCAAAGTGAAGGGTATGAAATATTTTTTTATGATTTCATTAACTGTAATTTATTCCAAAAACATTATTATCATTTCTCCTGGGAGGTGGAGTGAGGCTGCAACCCTGAGCCCACTTACCTGTGAGTAAGCTGGATTGACTTCAGTAGGACTTACTTCTGAGTAGACACACTGAGGCTTTTGCTGGTGAGGCGAAGAGCCAGTTGCCTATTGAGAGCAAAGACATTGTAGTGATTGTTTCTAAGCACTATAATCTTCCATTGGTCTAAGATGGAGGTGGGGAACCTGAAGTCCCTCCCATGTTGTTGGACTCCATTTCCCAGCAAGTCCAGCTTGCATAGACAGTGATTAGTATCATGGGAGCTATAGGGTCTGCGTCAGGTGTGGGGAACCTTTGTCCCTTCAGATGTTGTTGGACTACAACTCTCCTCATGCCATTGGTCATACTTTTTGGGGTTGATGGGAGTTGCTGTTCAGCAACATCTGGGGTGCCAAAGGTTTCCCAACCCTGGTCTGCATAAATCTATAGTAGTTATGGATATGTATGGATGTATTCATTTCCTGGAACACGGGTGGCGCTGTGGGTTGACCCATAGAGCCTAGGACTTGCCGATCAGAAGGTTGGCAGTTCGAATCCCTGCGACGGGGTGAGCTCCCATTGCTCGGTCCCTGATCCTGCCAACCTAGCAGTTTGAAAACACAACAGTGCAAGTAGATAAATAGGTACCGCTCTGGTGGGAAGGTAAATGGTGTTTCCGTGTGCTGCTCTGGTTCGCCAGAAGTGGCTTAGTCATGCTGGCCACATGACCCGGAAGCTATACGCCGGCTCCCTCGACCAATAAAGCAAGATGAGCGCCGCAACCCCAGAGTCGGTCACGACTGGACCTAACGGTCAGGGGTACCTTTACCCTTTACCTTTATTCATGTCCTAACATTAGGAATTAACATTTTGGAATTTTATTTCTAGTTGCATTATTTCATCACAAATGTGCCTACTGCCCTGGACTCCTTTGGGAGGAAGGATGGTATATAAATTTACAAAATAAAAAAAATAGACATGGCCTCTTTCAAAATCCAACAGATTAAGAACAACATGCAAATGTGCAAACACATTGTCATGATGCTCACCCTTACAGTTGAGTTTGCAGAGTTAAGACTATTCAAAAGCATTTTATATCTGCTTTCCACCATATTTCTCCCATTACAGCTCTTGTAAATACTGTATAGCCTTTCCTCCGGGAGAAAACATGCACAGCCTTTGTGTGCGAAACAATTCCTGATTTGCTTACAATTGTGTTGCTCTTGTCCGTAAATCTTTGATTAGGAAGAAGTTGCAAGGCTGGGATCCTACTTCCATGAGTTGCTTTTCCATAGCCCGTCTCCTACTTTTTTATTTTATGGTAAAGTCAGGAAGGTTATTATCCTTTCCCTTATCATTGTTCTGCATTGATTTTGAGGTTTCTGACCAGATCGCTATTGAGAGGTGTAAGAGCAAATTCAGAGTGGACCAGGAAAACATGAGAAGTGGGATTTCCACCCCGGGAATTGAAATGCTCTTTGGCATTTTTCCAATTTCCACGTTGCACCTGACATGCACCCCTCCCTGGTTAAACATAGGGTTGATCCCTTGATTAATTATTATTATTATTATTATTATTATTATTATTATTATTATTATTATTTATACCCCGCCATTCTGGCTGGGTTTCCCCAGCCACTCTGGGCGGCTTCCAACAGAATATTAAAATACATGATACCATTATAAAATGATTTACGCCATTGTCTGATACTGTCTGCAGCTGTGATACAAGGAACATGTGAAGGGGATGCACAGGCTCTTCTGCATTTATCAAAGAGGACATCACATACTTGACCTCAAAAGAGCTCTATGCGCACACATGCCAGTGTTTGAAAATACTGTTTTTCCACATTGAAGTAGGCTTTCCTTTGGCATTCATAAGGACTAGTAACATTTCCCCTCCTCTGTACAAAAAAAATAAATATGAAAGCTGAATGAGGATTTTACTACATGGATAATTCCTAGCTCTACTCCTTTTATCTGCCACAGCTGAAACCTATCTAAATTATGACAATTCCAAACCCTCCAAGTATCCCTATTTTCCAGGGACAGTCCCAGATTTACAGAAGCCATCCTGGTTTCTGATTTGATTCCAGAACGTCCCACTTTTCCTTTTCATTGGAGAGTATGGAGGGTATGGACAACCCCCCCCCCCCCCGAGCCAAGGAAATAACTAACTATACAGTCGTACCTTGGAAGCTGAACACCTTGTGAGTCGAATGTTTTGGCTCCTGAATGCCGCAAACCCGGAAGTGAGTGTTCCGGTTTGTGAACGTTCTTTGGAACCCAAACGTCTGACGCAGTTTCCATGGCTTCCTGCAGCCAATAGGAAGTTGTGCCTTGGTTTCCGAATATTTTGGAAGTCGAATGGCCTTCCGGAACGAATTCCGTTTGACTTCTGAGGTACAACTGTACAACCTTTAGAAGACATTTGAAGGCAGCCCTGTATAGGGAAGGTTTTTTTAAAATGTTTATTTTTTATATACTGTGGTAACTCGGGTTAAGTACTTAATTCGTTCCGGAGGTCCGTTCTTAACCTGAAACTGTTCTTAACCTGAAGCACCACTTTAGCTAATGGGGCCTCCTGCTGCTGCCACGTCGCGGGAGCACAATTTCTGTTGTCACCCTCAAGCAAATTTCTTATCCCGAGGTACTATTTCTGGGTTAGCAGTCTGTAACCTGAAGTGTATGTAACCCGAGGTACCACTGTATGTTGGAAGCCACCCAGAGTGCCTGGGGCAGCCCAGTCCGATGGGTGGGGTATAAATAAAATAATAATAATAATAATAATAATAATAATAATAATAATAATAATATAATTGTTATTGAATAGGACATCCCTATTTTCAGCAGAGAAATGTTGGAGGGTAAGTAATTTAGAGAGGCTATAGTGTAGCTAAGTAAAGGGAGGGGGAAACCAAGGTTCAACAGCCAAGATGAGGAGCCACTGTGGAAATGCATGGTCTTGCAGCTGCTAGAACTTCCTCCTGTTCTTTCCTATGTTTACTCTGCAGAACAGATGGGCATCTGTAAAAATAGAAGAAGGTCCCTTTGAGATCTGGGAAGATGTAATCTTGCTTCACGCTTTAGAAATGCAGAGTAAAAGCTGCCCCCTAAGCTAGTGCATTGCTCTTTTTATACATATAATGGTGCGAGTTCAAATCCCAGCTTATGGTACGTGAAGCTGTAAAGTTAGCTTTATCTTCCGATCAAGTTTGTGTATGTCACAAAGGATATGTTTATGGCTGGGTAAGATTCTGTGTGATTGACAGACTGCACACAAGAGGTCAGGAACTTAGGTAGAAGGAGGGGGTGTTGGTAAAAGCGAGGTCTCTCAGAAGAGCTTTGCTGTGTGTGCACGGCCGGCTTTCTGCTTATATTCATACGCTCCCAGAATACCTGGGTGCATTTTGCAAGCCGTTCCAGTCTGTCCTGTGAAAACCTCTCTGCAGGCAGCATTAATGCTTTCTAAGTAAAGAAATCCTGCTTCTCAGTGCGCCCGCTCTTCCTAAGGTCCAAAACAAATGCTGCTATAATGAGTGATTCAACTGAAATGGGGAAATTGTCTTCCTTATAAGAAAAATCTCTATGTTTTAAATTTTATTTTTATTTCAGAAATTTTATATTGTAATCAAACCACAAAGCCATTTGTAGAGTAGCTGGACGATTTAGCATTAGAGGTTTTTTTTTTGGGGGGGGGGGACTGGAATCAAAGGAGCAAGTTCACAAATCCTGATTTTCTTTTTCTTCTGTTGTCATGCTGCGTAACTTGGGGAGCCTCACCACACGTCTAGACATTTCTCTTTTCCTCCCCACTTTGTGCTGTCATCTCTGTTTTCAGTGACAGCTTTCAAATACTTACTTTGACATAATCATATGGGACTTCTCATCTTTCCAGCTGAATCCAAAACTTCTGTCCCTGTATATCTGCTGCCAAGTCATATCAACTTTTGTGACATTCTGCCAACGCACCATTTGGTGTGGCCTGTTCTGAACATTTTATTTGTCTCTTTGGCATGCCTTGGTTAGAACTAGGTCTTTGTAAAAATAAAAATCCTTCTACCTATCTATCGAAAAAGAGACAGACACTTCACCGCTCCAGGCGGCTAACAGTCAATTTAAAATGAACAATAAAACATTAAGATCGTCATCAACAACAAGGAGAGGAGCCCTGCAGGTGAAATATTTCTAGGTCAGCAGAATTTACTCAATACAGTGGTACCTCGGGTTACGAACTTAATTTGTTCCAGAGGTCCGTTCTTAACCTGAATCTGCTCTTAACCTGAGGCGCGCTTTCGCTAATGGAGCCTCCCGCTGCCGCAGTGCAATTTTTGTTCTCATCCTTGGGCAAAGTTCGCAACCCGAGGTACTACTTCCGGGTTATCAGAGTTTGTAACCCGAGGCGTTTGTAACCCAAGGTTCCACTGTAGTATTATTACTATCAAACAGGTCCTCCCCAAAATGCTCTGGAAAAGGTCTGTTCTGTTCTGTTCTGTTCTGACCATGGGTAGGCAAACTAAGGCCCGGGGGCCGGATCAGGCCCAATCGCTTTCTAAATCCAGCCCACAGACGGTCCTGGAATCAGCGTGTTATTTACATGAGTAGAATGTGCCCTTTTATTTAAAATGCACCTCTGGGTTATTTGTGGGGCATAGGAATTCGTTCATCCCCCCCCCCCAAAAAAAAATATAGTCCGGCCCCACACAAGGTTTGAGGGATAGGGGACCGGCCACCTGCTGAAAAAATTTGCTGACCCCTGCCCAAGACCATTCCATTGTAACTATCCAACCTCCCAAAATTCCAACACCTCTCGCGATGGTTTGACCCCTTTCCATTTTAACAGTACAACTTCTACATACCTTCCATATCTCCTCAAAATCATTTCTCCTGCGCATTCCCTGTCTTACCTTAATAGCACATGTTAATTTATCATTAATCCCACACCTCTTTATACCATTCTTCCATTTTATATTCACCTTACCCCTTCCACTTTCTAGATATAATAACTCGTGCAGCTGTCAATAAATTTGTGAGCAAGTCCTTCATAGCCTGCAAACCTTCCCCTCCATTGTAAATTGATAATAATGCTACTTCTGGACTTTCAGTCAGAAAGTCAGTGGTTTCTGTTATCTCCTTAAACACCCTTTGCCCCCAAAATTGTACATATTTACACCCCCATCACATGTGAACATAAGTCTCGGTTTCCTGGCATCCCCTTCCAACATAACACCAAATATTCCTTGTTTATTTGATTTAATCTTACTGGTGCTAAATACCATCTCCATACTAACTTATAGTAATTTTCTTGTATCCTTATAGACAACATTTTTAAAGTGTGTTTCTCCCATATTTTCCTCCAGCTTTGACTATTTATCTCCCCTGTTATCTCCTTTTCCCACACCTCTTTTAACTGATCTTGTTGATCCTCCATTTCTACTAATATTTTATGAATTTCACTGGTTTCCTCTTTTATAATGACATTTTCTTCTTTATCTCTCCTTTCTATAATCATTTTTTCAAATTTTGTATATTCTTTCATTTCTTGTTTCCCCTTAACCACCTGTTTTCTGGGGTTTATACCATCTTCTTTTATTAATTCTAGGTTACTTATCCCCATTAAAAAAATTATTATTTATACTTTGCCAACCCTTTACCTCTGTCTCCGATATCTTACTTGGTAATTATCACTGTTCTTCCAAACTATGAAAGCTTAATTTTCATATATTCCTCCAGCTTTTCCTTAATTTCTCTCTTTAATTTGTTAAGTTTCTCTTGTTCTAAATTTTCTAAATTTCTTGTTGCATTTATTCCCTAATACCTTATTACATTTCTTAATTTTATGTCTGTTTTTTTTTTCCTTCAAAATTTTTCATTTTTCATCTTCATCGTAGTGAAATATCATCATATCTGATTTGGACCAATTAATCCACAACCCTGTTATTTCTCCATTTTTTTTTCCAAATGTGCCTCTATTGCCTGCCTCTATTATCTTTTTCTCCCCCTCTTTTTCTTCAACCCTTCCTTGCACACAGGCCATGGTGAACCTGATGAATCTTCCTCCTCCCACTCATGTGACTGCTAAGCATCCATTTCGCCTTCTGCACAATTATGATGCCAC
The DNA here is from genome assembly GCA_034642415.1 of Podarcis siculus. NCBI lineage: Eukaryota > Metazoa > Chordata > Lepidosauria > Squamata > Lacertidae > Podarcis > Podarcis siculus. The sequence goes on from JAXCMG010000002.1 coordinate 22,326,896, forward strand.
CATCCTTTCCTATTCCTCATACCCTTCCGTATCCCCGCTTTCATCTTCACCCCATTCCCATGCCTCTCACTCTTTCCACAGGGAAGGGTTTGCATATGCGAAGGGGATATAAATTGTGTTTTTTTTTATAAAAAAGACATAGGATCTTCATACAGACAGAAACTACAGTGGTACCTCGGGTTACATACGCTTCAGGTTACAGACTCCGCTAACCCAGAAATAGTACCTTGGGTTAAGAACTTTGCTTCAGGATGAGAACAGAAATTACGCGGCGGCGGCATGGCAGCAGTGGGAGGCCACATTAGCTAAAGTGGTGCTTCAGGTTAAGAACAGTTTCAGGTTAAGAACGGACCCCCAGAATGAATTAAGTACTTAACCTGAGGTACCACTGTATAGGCTTTTCCCTTGCGCGGTGATAGGTAGCTTCCTTTCCATTCTGCAGAGTTCCTGTGCACATAAAGTATTTGCTGGCAGAATCACCAGTGTAAGGACTATGGCCGCTCTGTTATATAATGATCTAATTACTCTAGTTCACGATGGGAGCTTCTGCAGAATCTCAACAGTGTTAAAATTCAAGCTTGTCCCAGTGCAAACATGGCCTATAAATTCCCCCTCCCCCATTTTTAAGAAAATGGGTGTGAATTAAGTGGCATCAGCTGTATTAAACTGTGTGGATGAGCTGAGTGCTGGCAAAATGTGAAATGTGTTTTCACTGCTGCTCAGAAGCAAAGTGAAAGGTGCCAGCTGTAGAGCACAGAGATAATAGGACTCTGTTTCTCCAGTTTTTGGCTTTCCTAAGCTATAATAGGAACACTTCAGAAGTTCGAATGAATTTTATTATTACGGTCACAGACCAGTTCCGGCTCACTTACAATATCAGGAAAATCATAAAACACAACAGGAATACATTGCTTCAGAAGTTCTTGTCATCCCTACATCTGGAGAGAAATTCAGGTTTCAGATTACCTGGCCTTGTTTCTGAAATGGAACTTGTGCGGGATTTGTTTTTTCTCATTTCCAAATTTGCACAAAGCACTGTGCGTGAACAATGTGTCTCCACTTTCAGCTTCTTCCAGCCTCTTCTTCCCTCTATGAACCAGCAGTCTCTTAGAACCTCCTTCCCCAAGTTTTGCCTTTCAGATGTTGTTGAACTACAACTGTCATCAGACCCGGACAACACGGCCAATGGCCAGGTATGATGGGAATTGTAGTCCTATAACATCTGAAGGACACCAGGTTGAGGAAGGCAGGTTAAAGCTGTAGAATATGCACATTAGAAGTGAGAACCCCAAGACTTGTAGTCTTGGTACAAATGTTTCTATGTTTATTATACCAAATATTTGCACATGTAAGAGATGCAACATGGGTGTTTACTGGTGTTAAGTTGCACAGATAAAAATAGGGACACCCTTGTAACACCTCTCTCCTGTGCCGGACCCATGTTTGCACATACATTGTTGGAGGCTCTTTGTCACCTTTGATGTGCTATATGCATTTACTATACCATCACCTAGAAAGAAAGAAAAAACCATAATGGCCTTACAATGCATTTTTGACAGAAGAAGAGTTTGGATTTGATATCCCACTTTATCACTCAAAGGGACCTATAGAATTATTATTATTATTATTATTATCATCATCATTAACATTTGTATCCATCTTTCCTCCAAGGAGCTTAGGGTGGTGTATCTGATTCTCACCACCCTCATTTAATTCTTCCAGCAACCCTGTGAGGTAGCTTAGGCTGGGAGTACGAGACTGGCCCAAGCTCACCCACTAACCTCCATAGCCCAGTGGGGTTTTGAACCCTGCTCCCAGTCCAGCCCTCTAACCATTGCGTAATTCTGTCTCTACATGGGACAGGTGCAAGGGAAGACCGCATAACCAGGAGAGATCTGGGCTGGGCCATAGGCAGGATCAAGCCAGAAGTCAGGACCACATAGAAAGTTGGGAGTGAGGAACACATGGGGAACAAGATAGAAATCAAAACCAAATTGAGAACCTGGGCGAACCAGGAGGTGGGACCAAGGATGCAAGAACACACCAGAGTTCAGGAAGACCTCATTGCACAAGCCAGAGTCAGCTGGAGCAGAAAGCCCTTTATATGCCTGGAAGGATCAAGTGCCCAGCCTGAGTGAGTCAGAGTCAGAGTTCTACACTGAGAAGGTTGCCATTTGCAGTTCAGTAGTTCACCACATGGGGCAGCCACAAACAGATTCAAGCCACTCCTGGCAGCAGGCATGACTATAATGTTTAAACAGGTGGGGGTTTTTTTGCATACCTTGACCAGGCATTGCTGATTACGGCAGAAGCAAAGGGAAAGCAAACTTACTATTCTAGAAGACAGCAGAGCTCTCGAACCGCCGACCTTCTGATCGGCAAGTCCTAGGCTCTGTGGTTTAACCCACAGTGCCACCCATGTCCCACTAATAATTCCATATTCAAGCCTAATTGCTTGAAATATCTTGGGAGCAACCTTCATGACATTTCTAACGTTGCCTATTGTGCTTTGAGTGTATCCTCGAAGCAAAGTTTATGCCAATCTGAAGGTCTCCCTTTTGCCTCCAAATACGGGATTTCTTATATTGCGTTAAAAAACAAAACAAAAAAACAAATATCACCCTCTTGTGCCAGAGCAAAGTGTCCAATTATATACCCTGATACAGCTGCAGAACAGGCCCAGGGAAAATGTGCGGAATTTATTAGGTTCTAATAAACTCCCTTCAGTGCACACACATTCAATATCTTCCATTAACATTAATGAGAGTTATGCATGCATCCTGGGGTGAACGGGGACTCTTGTTTTATTCCTTTCCCTTGTTTTTAGCATTAAATCTTATCCTGCAGTCTGAGTTGCGGAGTATACAAGCTTTCCTGCTGGTTGCTTATTTGCTCGGCTGTAATATATACAGCTTGAATTTAGACTTCTTGCATAGCAAACTGCATAAATAAAAAGGTGTTGGAGGGGAAGGGGAAGTTGGGGGCAGGAAGGATAGAACCTACTTAAATGGAATTTGTGGACTTCCAGTGGAACCTGAGAGATATGTAAATGGAGGAATTAATGGATTACTATTGATTACCAGTAGGATCTAATGAAATCATAAATATCCCCTCCAACAATTACTTGCCCCGTATTATTAAATTATCAAATCCATAACTAGTTTTGAAGCTTAGGCTCTGAGACTTAAATAAAGTGCTCCAGGGACTAAAGGAGTGTTTTGGAAGAAAGGGAGGCAGAGGCAGTGCCTAGGTAGAAAAATTTATGATTTAATTTGCTGCGTAATCTAATTGAGAATAACTATTGTATTTCTTTAAAAGAGAGAGAGAGGAAAAATGCTCTGATTAGATTTCAGCTGTCAAGGAGTAAATACAAAATATTGGCCAGTTTACAGCTTATCCAGGTTGTGCGAAGGAGAAAAGTACAACGGATACCGCAGTTCATTTCCCCTTACTTAACAGGGTGTGCCGTGGGTGGATTTTTTTTTGGTCTGTTGTTTCACACATAGCGTCCTTGAAGTTGCACCTTGGCACACAGAATCCAAAGGGTTAAATGTTCTCACAGAGAGCCAGTGCAGTGTAGTGGTTAAGAGCGGTAGACTCGTAATTTGGTGAACTGGGTTCGCGTCTCCGCTCCTCCACATGCAACTACTGGGTGACCTTGGGCTAGTCACACTTCTTTGGAGTCTCTCAGCCCCACTCACCTCACAGAGTGTTTGTTGTGGGGGAGGAAGGGAAAGGAGAATGTTAGCCGCTTTGAGACTCCCTAGGGTAGTGATAAAGTGGGATATCAAATCCAAACTCTTCTACGTGAGAAAGCGTAGCAAACAGGAGGGTGCAGAGGAGAAGGAAAAGGTTACCTCTTGGATACCAAGTTGCAGCAATGATCCAGCTCACTCAGTACTGCTCACACAGACTGGCAACAACTCTCCAGGGTTTCACACTTGGGTCTCTTCCAACCCTTCTTGATGTCAGGGACTGGGCAGAGGAGGAATGGTGTCGACAGCCTCCCCAGCCTGACCCTTCCAGAGGAGAAGAAGACAGTTCAGAATTACAACAGGGGTTTGAGGGAGGTCACAGCTCAGAGGCAGAGGAGGGGGAAAGCTGGGAAATAATGGGAGAGGAGGAGGAGGAATAATAATAATAATAATAATAATAATAATAATAATAATAATAATAATAATAAATTTTATTTATATCCCGCCCTCCCCAGCCGAAGCCGGGCTCAGGGCGGCTAACAAAAATAAAACAGTACAGCACAAACAACACTCTAAAATCATTCATTATAAAATTGATTCAAATCAAGCCACTGGCAACCATTGTGCCAGAGCTCCATGAAGATTGCTGAGGGAGGGAGTCAGGCTGTGCCCTGGCCAAAGGCCTGGTGGAACAGCTCTGTCTTGCAGGCCCTGCGGAAAGATGTCAAGTCCCGCAGGGCCCTAGTCTCTAGTGACAGAGCGTTCCACCAGATCGGAGAAGAACAAGAAGCACCAGGGTTGCGACAGCTAAAGGACTCAGTGTCTTTAAAAAGCATTCCAGACCACCCTCTCCCAGAACCTGGCAAGCATTGAAAGTAGGAGAGCAAAGAGGTCAAAGGCAGAGGGCCCTTTTCAGTGTGGGATATAAAGCTGTCAGTCAAGTCCAACATTCCGAGAGGACTAACTGCCTCTATGGCTCCGATCTGGTGGAACACTCTGTCACAAGAGACTAGGGCCCTGCGGGATTTGACATCTTTCCGCAGGGCCTGCAAGACAAAGCTGTTCCACCAGGCCTTTGGCCAGGGCACAGCCTGTCCGCCTCCTTTGGTAATCCTCACAGAACTCTAGCCCAATCTTTGCCATTAATTTGATTTGAATTAATTTTAGAATGAATTGATTTTAGAATGCTATGTTATTTTACTGTTGTTAGCTGCTCTGAGCACGGCTTCGGCTGGGAAGGGTGGGATATAAATAAATTATTATTATTATTATTATTTTATTATTATGTGGCAGGCAGTTTTGTCAGTTGGTCAGTTGCTGCAAGGAGTGTTAACTGGTAACTGCTCGGATGAAGTCTTCTCATGACTCACTACTATCTAGTATATAGTTTATTTGTTATGTAACATAAGCCTGCCTTCAAGAACAACTCTGTAAACCTGAATGAATCAGATAGTAAAGTAGTTTATGTTAATATGATTCAGATTCATGTGTGTTTTCTTTAAGAGGGACAGAAAGGGATTCTCAACCAGGAAGGTATAATTATTGATAGGACTCAAACGAGTTAGCAACTGCTTATTGCTGCATAAACTCAGACAGGGGATCATTTAAACTCTGGTAAATTATATAAACGTTCCCATATTCAGCACCCATAGCGATGACTCATGAGGGGGTGGAGAATCACTTGGGGCAGCGCCATTATTCCTAGAGGCTGCATTCCCAAGACTCTCTCTGTGAAGAGTGAATAGAAGCAGATGGTAAGGACTTTTCCTCTTCTTGTCAGTTCTTGTCAGCCTGTCGTGGGGTTGGTTCCTCTGCCGCCTGACACCAGGGATTGAGTCTGGGACTTTCCAGCTGCTCTAACCACTGAGCTATGCCCCTTTCCACATAGCCCCCTTTCTCATATCACAACTCCAGGGTATCCATTTAAACAACAAAAATATTTGCTTATCTATTACGTTTATTAGTTGCGCATTTGCATGAAGACGCCTCCGAGCAATTTGCCCAATCAGACTAGAAATAGCAAAGACATTGGAACCAGATGTAAAAACGGCAATAAACGAAAACTAAAACCCTCCACCTGAAATAGATTTCCAGGAACAAATCCTGTCCAAGTCACCTGACATTATTAAATATTCTCCTAACTGAAAATGGAAGGCCTGGGTAAATAAAAGTGGTTATTTACACAACATGTGCCCCCCCAAAAACTATTGCTGCAAAATTCTGACTGGGGTGATTTATGTGCCAGGAAGTGATATCACCACAGCACTGTCACAATATTCTGAACGAGCCACAGTTCTGCGCATCACACTTCTGGCTTGCAGTCCGAATAATGTCACCAGGCAAGCACATTAATTAATTTTGACTTGCGCTCCATGTGCCAGAGTTCTGCTGGCTCCCTTTTCCATGCTTGTCAATGCGTAAGTGCCACAGGCGTACAAGGTCGCAGGACATATGGGCAAAGGGGCATCCCAACCAATACTGGCATGAGGAGAGACAGGTGAATATGTAGAAGAGCAATAAACAGATGCGACCAGAATCAAAAGAATTATGCAACTAGTTTTGCACTGCCAAGAAAGCGCCTGGTCTTCTTTTTCTTCAGCACCAGTCAATGGACGTAAGCAAGCCTAAATCTGGATTGGATTTAGGCCAGTGTCACAACCGACATTGATCATATGCCTAAAGTGTATATTTGGCTGCTGGCTGCTGATTGTTTTACAGGCTGTTTCTAGCGTACAGTTTACTATTAATGGTGTGCACCAGCTAGAAGACTTTGGATTTGTATCTGTCACTTTGGAAAGTGGTGTAGTTTGTTCCAAGTCGCTCTGTTGTCTGTCTGATTCAACTCGTATCGTGTGTCCAAAGCAGCCTCATTAAACATAAAGCTGTTTCCACTCATTTGCTATTATGGAGATTTTTTGATTTTTTTAAAAAAGCTGTAACTTTTTTCTTTCTTTTCCCTAGAAGTGCATGAAATCTGCAGGCAGTGGATTAAGCCTTCCAGATCAAAGGCAGATACATCAAGGGGTTGGGGGTTTGGGCACCTTGATTTTGGGGAGGGGGGAGAATTGGAAGATGTTTGCAGACGTCGTTGCCCCTTCTGAGGCTCTGAACCTTATTTCAGAAGAATAGCAGAGCAGTGGATATTCTGCAAGGGCAGCTGTTGCAGTTTGGGGTGTGTTAAAAAACAAAAACAAAGGAGAAATCACTTAATATTCCACAACATTTTGTAGGCAACTGGCTTGAAAATGGTAGGCATGAGAAAGGTGTCCCTGAGGAACAAACTTAGCAAATTATAGAGACAAAGAGAATTGTGGTGGATTAAATGAGGAGGTGTAGAACCATGTACATTATCCTGAGCTGCTTGGATATATAAATTCAATCAATCAATCAATCAATCACTTGGTGCTTCTGTGAGTAAAATGGAACTTTCCCTCTCTCTCTTTTTGCTGAGTACGCCCTCCACCACCCACAAATCTGCTCTGGAGAGTTGAAGGGAAACCTAGAGCACATCTGTATAGAATGCAGGAGGAGAAGGAGGGAAAGTTATGTTGGACTCATGGAAGTCATTCTACAAGTGCAATGATTTAGTTGTATACAACCCAAGGTGGGGGTTTTTCCAGCTTCCTCCTAATCTCTGAGCTTGCCTCTGGGATCCAGTCTTCCTATGTGTGTATTATGTAACAGTAGTCCTTAGGACTTGGTGTAAACCAAAGGACATGACAAAAATGCAAGCATTTGAACCATAACACAACAAACCTCTCTCTCTCTCTCTCTCTATATATATAATGCTAATTTAAACAAAAAAATTCTCAGTGCAGCAATTGTGCAATGAAACAGACTAACACATTTCCATGGGCATCCAATGACAGCTTGAAAACCCAATTGGGAAATGATAAATTGCTACTAACTGTTGTAATTATCCCTTGACATTCAGCACTGAAACTTAACTAAATTTTTGCTGAAAGTTAAAAAGAGAGAGTGCAAGAGATAATATGAGCTTTAATAAATTAGCCATAGTCTCCGTGAAGAAACGTGGAGACAACACAAAATTAATATTTATCTTCTCCCCGTGCGGTAGCAGCCTTTGTTAAGAAATGTCTGAAAGCCAAGAAGAGTTTGTTAGACAAATTATAATTTTAATTGCAGACATAATTGATTATACTTGGCATGTTCATTAGGTTAAGGGAGAGTATGAGTCAACTCTCAAGGTCATTACAGTAATAGATATGGGAAGCATGTAATTTGTGATAAGCTGGTTTGTGAGCATCTAATTGCTCATTCATGGCAATGTGTCTTCCACTTTAACTCCCCAAACACCTCTTTGACCAATTTATTTAACACCCTTTAATATTTCAGGGTTAGATTTACTAGAGGAGGCCTAAGCTTCAGCATCCAGGCTGCTGAAAAATGTCCAGCCTTTGTGTCTCAAAGGCAGAAGCTGCAACCAAAGTAGATAGAGGACTGATATTTTACATAGGCACTCCTGGGACAACACAAATAGATACCCCTTTGCTGAACGGTGGGTGTGTCTTAGCAAATTACACAGATTAATCAAACATTTGCTCATCGTGTTGCTTGAAAGGATGCAGCATTCCAGGTGATTTCTCTTCAATTAGTGGGCAAATCTTTTCTAGGAGGGAAGGATCTGAAATAATCACCATCTACAAATGTTCCAGGCAAGGACCGCAGCCAGTCAAAACCCAAGAATTTTTCATCTTGGACATAACAAATTCTGCATGCGCTCCCGGGGCAACTCTATTATGCAAATTAAACAAATTATGAAATGATGCATTGTTATGATATAGAAGTCAGATTTGATTTATTAGGTATAAATTCCACTTGGTTTCAGGGAGAGTGGTAATGGCTTATCTGAAGCTGTGCCTTCTGCGGTTGCTGAGTTTCTTAGATATTGGTGAAGAAATATGTTTACAGGGGTCCAAGTCCTACTTGTAAAAATGGTGTGGTTGATAAAGAGCATACTATTTGCTCTATGTGTGTTGGGTTGAAGGCTATGACCAAATCTGTTGATCTTCTTTCTTGTTCTCCTAACAGTTTAAGTGTCTAATGTTTTTAGAACACCTGAGCATCATTTGAGCAGTCAGTTGACCCCTTGCTGTTTTTTCAAGTTGCCACAACACTCCTTGTCACAATGGACTAACCGCCTCAAAATGGTCCACCTGTCACATGAGATGGAAAGAATGAGTGCCTGGCAGTGATGATAAGTTTGGCACCAGTGTGCACAGAGAAAGCTGCCTTATATTGAGTTAGATCATTGGCCCAAACAGACCAATATGGTCTGGCCTGGCTGCTGTTGGCTCGCCAGGGTCTCAGGTAGCGTGCTTTTTTCACCTGCTACCTGGTGCATTTTAGTGGAGTTGCCAGAGTCTGGACCTGGGACCTTCTGCATGCAAAGCATCTGTTCTTCCACTTTGCTGTGGCCATTCTGCAATCTACATCTTCCCTTTGAGATCCTGTTGAAAAAGCAGCAACTGGGTTATTACTCTGCAATCTTGGTTGCTTCAGAGTTTTCCGTGTCTTACTGCGATAGACAACAGAATTTCCTCCTTTCTCTCTCAGTTCTCTTCCAATTAGAAGCATTGATTTCCACCTTCACTTTGCTCCACAGGAGGCCCATGGTTTAGATGCAGGTTTTTGATGCCTGTTTTCACCCATGCCTACAGTTAAACTACAGCCAGCCAGCTGCGATAGCTAATGAAGTCTTTCCTTATATATACCAGGGATGGACAGATCAATCTATTTCTGGCCCTTGCCAAATTCACTTGTACTTGCTCCCAAGTCTGTTCCTTCCTGTTTCTGAATTGATCTGCATTTTTAAAAAAAAGAGAGAAAAGAATCAGTATTAAAAAAAATCACATTTAGGTACTTAATTTAATTCAAAGTACACGTTTTCAAAAGTACTGTATCCTAAAATACACATTTTTAACAAGTTTTGGGTACATTTAAGTGAGCTGAGAACTACATCGCAAAATCTGGAGAAGCCCAAATGCTAAAGGATAGCTAGGGGGAAGTTGCTCAGTGACGGAGCAGCTGTTTTGCATTCAGAAGGTCCCAGGTTCAATCCCTGACATGTCCAGGTAGGATGGGGAATGTCCCCCATCTGAAACCCTGAAGGCACACCACTTTCTCGCCTGGAAAGGGCCTTCTGAAATGGGGGCAGCACCATTGAGAAGGCCCTGCTCTCTCCTTACCACTTGCCATACCTCAGATGGTGGGGATACCCATTGAAGCTCTTTAATGTATGGGTAGATATATTTGGTGGATATTTGGTTAATCATGCTGTAGTGGTTAAGAGTGGTGGACTTGTGGAACTGGGTTCACTTCCCCGCTCCTCCACATGCAGCTGCTGGGTGACCTTGGGCTAGTCACACTTCTCTGAATTCTCTCAACCTCGCTCACCTCACAGAGTGTTTGTTGTGGGGGAGGAAGGGAAAGGAGATTGTTAGCTGCTTTGAGAATCCTTAAAGGGAGTGAAAGGTGGAATATCAAGTCCAAACTCCTCCTCCTCCTCCTCCTCCTCCACCACCACTTCTTCTTCTTCTTCCTCTTCTTCCTCTTCTTCATCATCATCATCTTCATATAAGGAGACTGGGCTGTAGCTCAGTGCCAGAGCATCTGTTCTGCATGTAGAAGGCTCCAGGTGAAATCTCAAGCACCTGCATGTAGGAATGACCCATATGAAAACTTGGAGGGCCATTGGCAGTCCTTGCAGATAATATTGTGCTAGATGGACAAATGAACTGACTCAGTATAAGGCAGCTCCTTGCGTTCCTCTGTTCTGATCTGCACATTAAACTGGAAGGTGTGGATCAGGTCAGTTCCTCTTCAAATTCTATGAAAATAGAATTCCTTCAGCATCCGAACACAGAGGCACACACACATGTGGGCTTCTACTTTCTGTCCTTGAGGGCAAGAGTAAACACGTTGATTGATTGATTTCTCCTCTCTGGGAAAAGAGCCCAGGGATCCCATTCTCACCCTGAATGCGATCAACTACCTTGTATTATATTGACCTGAGGAGAGCATTTGTTATGCAAACACAGTGCCATCTGTCGCACAGCAGCTCCTCGGTTACAGAACATAAACTAAACCGGAGAGACGTCAAAGTAATTTAGGAAGCCGACAAGTTTAAAGGAGGACTTGGTAAATATAATGTGTTATTATGAGCTTTATTAATCACTGGCATCTGCAGGCTTTTAAAAGGAGATGCCATTCTTCATCAGAGCTCTGCTAGTCTTTGCCTCACGGACGGACGTGGCATGGCAATCATTCCTGGTTATGGAGGGTGCAATTTTAAAAAACCTTCCCGTAAAGTAAAAATAAAATAAAATAGAAATTGAAAATGGCCAAGCTGCTTCCAGGGTGACTTTAAACTTGTGGGTCATGCGGGTGGGAGGGAGAATTCAAATATAGAGAATGGAGGTACAGGGAAGGGGCAATAATGTTATTGTTGGGGTTGTACAAAAGGCGTATGAAAGAATATAAGCAAAGTGTGCATAAGAAAATACACAAAAAAGAAAAATCAGTAAGATATCTAACATTCATTACACTGAGAGCAGGCCTACTGATATCAATAGGGACGTGGGTGGCGCTGTGGGTTAAACCACAGAGCCTAGGATTTGCCGCTCAGAAGGTCGGCGGTTCGAATCCCCGCGACGGGGTGAGCTCCCGTTGCTCGGTCCCTGCTCCTGCCAACCTAGCAGTTCGAAAGCACGTCAAAGTGCAAGTAGATAAATAGGTACCGCTCCGGTGGGAAGGTAAACGGCGTTTCTGTGCGCTGCTCTGGTTCGCCAGAAGCGGCTTAGTCATGCTGGCCACATGTCCCAGAAGCTGTACGCCGGCTCCCTCAGCCAGTAATGGACTACCATGTGGACTTATTGAATGCAGAATCTTGCCAACTGTGGCCAGTCTTTCCTGGAAAACCCATCCATGCATTCATTCTGGAAAATATACTTTTGCCGTCTAATTTTATTGGTATTGTAAACATTGGCCCTGCTCCTCTTACATGTGCTAGATTTTCCTCATGTTCAAAAAGGTGAGGTCTTTTCTTATGTACACTTTTGACCTGTGGCTTGTGGCCCAAATGGTTCTTTATTTTATTTTTATTAATTTTAAAAATACAGGTTTTTAAATGTTACCTCAAAAATGCTTCAGTGGTACAAATTAAATTTGTTGTCATTTCCCCCAAATGCTAGACTTTGCATTAAGTAAATTACAATATCACCCCAATCTTATTTTGATTTATCTTTATCTTCTATTTCAAATCAGCCTTAATTACAGTAAGAAAGTTGTATTCTCTGCCCAAAGTGTTCACATATAAAAGTTTTTCTCCTTCTAAATGCTGAACGTGACTCGTCTGCTTTGAAAATGAGGCCCATTTAGTGGAATCGTGTTCCTTTGATGCATTTCTTAAACAGATGTCAAATAATTAATTAAGAGTTTCTAGCCGAGCTTTTCCCACTGCCCTATATCTTTGCTAATTTTCTCCCTTTTTCATTAAGAAAGATAAATTCTATCAAATTATTGAAAATTATGAAGGTCATTATCACAAATGAAACTGCAATTAAATCCATTTTGCACACTGGAGAACTAAATGATGGTTATCTTGCAATAATATCTGTGTTAGCATGGCTCAGTTGGGTAGTATACATTCCTCATATGTATTGCCATACTTCCCTGGTGATACTGAATTCCATCCACGCTGTTTGAACTTGAAGATACTCTCGGCCAATTACTGTCCAGTGAGATGTCCACTAAATGGTAGAAATATATACGAAGGCATCCGCAGGAAATTTTGGTAGGGAAGGCAGGGTAGAAAATACATACATACATACATACATACATACATACATACATACAGAATCCGAGCACACCTAGATACCTGAATTATTTTCTGTGGGACTGTAATCACTTCCTCGCCAGAAGAAAAGGCTTAAAAAAAATAATGGGGTCTAAATAATGGGGTTTCCACTCTTTCTCCATATCTTATCATCTAGAACTTCTTTCCTAAATGCCCGTCATTCCTATGACTTCATCCCTTAGCTAAAACTACTGAAAGGTGGGAGCAGACAGTTTTCTCACAAAACAAATTCCAGCAACTGGCATTCAGATGCCTACTGCCTTCCATGGGTGTTGAAAAGATAAGTGATGATGATGATGATGATGATGATGATTGATATCCCACCCATCTGGCTGGGTTTCCCCAGCCCCTCTGGGTGGCTTCCAACAAAATATTAACATACAATAGTCTGTCAAACATTAAAAGCTTCCCTAAACAGGGCTGCCTTCAGATGTCTGGTAGTTGTTTTTCTCTTTGACATCTGGTAGGAGGGCATTCCACAGGGCGGGTGCCACAACCGAAAAGGCCGTCTGCCTGGCTCCCTGTAACTTCGCTTCTCACAGTGAGGGAACTGCCAGAAGGCCCTCAGCGCTGGACCTCAGTGTCCAGGCCGAACGATGGGGGTAGAGATGCTCCTTCAGGTATACTGGGCCGAGGCCATTTAGGGCTTTAAAGGTCAGCACCAACACTTTGAATTGTGCTCAGAAACGTACTGGGAACCAATGTAGGTCTTTCAAGACCGGTGTTATGTGGTCTCAGCAGCCACTCCCAGTCACCAGTCTAGCTGCTGCATTCTGGATTAGTTGTAGTTTCCAGATCGCCTTCAAAGGTAGCCCCACATGTCATTGGGGGGAGTTCCAATGGATAGGTGCTGGCATTCTAAGGGGGTAGTTCATACGTTGCACAGCATGGACTGCCTGACGAGATGGTCCGTCTCCTGCAGAGTGCTGTGATCGGTTGGGGATACGAGGGGTGAGACAATCTATTAGGTGTCCTGGTCCAAAGTTCTATAGGGCTTGAGCACCTTGAACTTCGCTGCTTAGCTAATTGGCAGCCAGTTTGCTTTTAGCTAATTGGCAGCCAGTTAGTGTAGTGGTTAAGAGCGGTGGACTCGTAAGCTGGTGAACCGGGTTCGCGTCTCCGCTCCTCCACATGCAGCTGCTGGGTGACCTTGGGCTAGTCACACTTCTCTGAAGTCTCTCAGCCTCACTCACCTCACAGAGAGTTTGTAGTGGGGTAGGAAGGGAAAGGAGATGGTTAGCTGCTTTGAGACTCCTTCGGGTAGTGATAAAGTGGGATATCAAATCCAAACTCCTCCTCCTCCACCACCTCCTCATCCTCATCCTCTTCTTCTTCTTCTTCTTTTGTGTTATATTTGGAATTTAAAGCTTTATTTGAAATCTGTTTGCATGCACGCACGTAAACACACACACACAAACATTCCTTCTAGACAATAAACACCCATAATGTTAATATCTTTCTCCAAACACCATCATATTTAATGAACATTTCATTAAAATAAAACCAGAGTCGCTGAAAAAAAAATTCAGTTTGAATTAATTAATTCTGCTGAAAATGTACAGCCTATTCGATGTGATGTCTGTTAGAAAAATTACCGGATAAGCTTCCAATGCCGCTATTGTTCCAACTTGCCAATGAATTACTTAAGTGTCATTTGTTAAACCGTTTTAGTCAATAAAATCCTTTAGTTGTTTCGCAAAATGTGACCATTATTTCCAGATAATGTATATCTAATTCTCTCTTCACTTGGGTCTATCTGCATGAGTTAGACAGAGAGGCTGATTATTAATTAGCTCTTTATAGGGTATTAGCCAGGAAGGATCATGATGCCGTAATAAGTAAAAGTTCACAAAGATAAAATGCCCCGATTAAGGAGCAAAGCTGAGTAGTAAGCATTTCCTCAAAATGGATTGCAATCCAGTAAATTGAAGCTTATTTTCCCCGTACCCATGAATAAAAATTCCAAGGGGGTGGGGGGAATTGCTGTTAGTCATTTGCAAAGATGAGATGCCTTCCTTTAGTCCCCTTTAACTTATTTATGAGGAGATCGAACTCTTTCCCAGATCCATCCTTTAATAAATGCATGGAGGGTGTTCTTACATAGCTGCCTGCTCCCTTCACTCACAGAGCTATGTGAAGAAGGGTAAGATCATGCCCATATTTGCAACGTTTAGCAGTTTAGCAGGCATGCAGTTTAACAGGCATGGTCAAACCTGCCCCTGTAGCTGTTTTGGGACTACAATTCCCATCATCCCTGACCACTGGTCCTGTTAGCTAGGGATGATGGGAGTTGTAGTCCCAAAACAGCTGGAGAGCCAAGTTTGGCCATGCCTGGTTTAAAGGTAGGGATGACTAGCTTCTTCACCCCAGAGGACATGATTTGCTTTGGCCTGTTTTGGAGGGCTAGACATCCAATGCCATGATGTCATGACCACATTACACCACCTTGGGCTAAAACAGATGATGTACCTGTCCGGGGGGGGGGGGGGTCACAGGGAGGCAGGCCAGGCCCCCAGGCAAACAGCATATATGTGCCGGCCCGTCTGTCCCTTCTGCGTACCGCTCAAGAGATCCATCAATGTTCACCGACGTGCTTCTTTCGGACATGAGCACACTTTGACTTAGCAGAGTCAGTAACAGCAAAGCTAGGCTGGAGGTGTGAGTACTAAGCTAACTTTATTACAGTGGTACCTCAGGATCCAAACGCTTCAGGTTAGAGACGCTTCAGGTTACAGACTCCACTAACCCAGAAATAGTACCTCAGGTTAAGAACTTTGCTTCAGGATGAGAACAGAAATCGCGCAGCAGCGGTGCAGCGGCAGCGGGAGGCCCCATTAGCTAAATTGGTACCTCAAGTTAAGAAGAGTTTCAGGTTAAGAACAGACCTCCGGAACGAATTAAGTTCTTAACCTGAAGTACCACTGTATATACAAATCAGACAAAGGAAAAACATGGCTTCTCTCCTTCTTGCTCTCAGAGAGAAGAAAACTGCAAAAGCAATACAGAGCGGAACAGTGTACAGCAAACTTCCGCTCCTATGACTCCAACAATCAGTGCTGGAATGTAAACACAAGGACGCGATAAAACAATCCCACATATCTGCACAGCGGGGGAATGGAATACTAACAGTACCCAACTCCCATCAGCCCTAGCTAGTACGGTCAATGGTGAGGGATGGTGGGATCTACATCTGGGGCATCCTGTCCTTTAGTTAGTACATAGAAGAATGCTGAACTCATAGGAGGAATGCACTACTCTCAAGTTTCCCTCCCACATCGCTGGTACTCTTCCAGTGCTGGAATGGACCAGAGGTAGGGATGCTTGCAGAATTTGATCTATGAGAATTCCACAGGGTGAGGATGGAAGGGCCATTTCCCATGGTCCTTCACTTTAGCCCAAGCCATCACTCTTGGGCACAAAATGGCGGCTAGCGGTGAAAGCCTCATAACTCAGGAATTGAGCCATAATATCAAAGCAAGTCTGTAAATCTGACTTGCCAGTCAGAGTCCCACCTCTAATTTATTCACTTGTTTGATTTATTTAGACCCTGCCCAAATTATGAGTTTTTTTAGAGCAGCAGATTAATACTATATTGGTCTTCGGTGACAACACTAAAATTATATATTTAGGGATGCCTTTAGATATTGGATATATTCCAACATATTTTTAGGGTTGGATCATGTGTGATATATATACATATATATGCTTCTTGATTTGTCTCTGAGAGGTGGTAATTTATGCATTGCATACTGAGACTGGCAAACTTAAAATGGAATGGAAATCACCAGATTTTAGTTTTATTTTGCAATTTCATGCATGAGCTGCCAACATACTATACACACGGAGCCTAGCTCCTGATGGAATAGCTAGAGCTGAAAAAGAGCAATTTCTGATGTTTGGCCACCACTCCACCCCTAATTTTTAGCTGGATCGAAAGTTTTTGTTTGTTTTTTTAAAAATAGTTAATTTGGGGAAACTTTTAAAGAGAGTCGGGAGCAAGATACCAAACTACCTTATGTCAGTAAGCTTGCAATTAATTTTATTCCAACGTTCTCTGAGCAGCTGCAGAAATAATATAGCTTCACATGAGCTTGTGAAACTGCTTCATATACGTGGACTAGTGGTTTATTTTAGTCCAGCGTGGCCTCTGAATGGCAGCAGCTGTCCAAGGTGCCAGTCAAGAGGTCTTTCCTAAGCCTGCTACCTGAGATACTTTTAAACACAAACTGTGTGGACCAGGAATGGGGGACAGCTCCCATTATCACTGACCATTGGCCATGTCGGCTGGGGCTGATGAGAGCTAGACTCCAACAGCATCTAGAGGGCCACAGGTTACCTGCAGCTGCTGTAGACTGAACTTTCAATCGCTTATGCATGCAAATCATGTTTATTTTACCATGGAGATATGATGGTTAGGAAGGTACTTGCAGGTGTAACAGGAAGATGCTACTCTGAGTCTCCTTGCTGGGGTTGTCAACACTACAACCAAATTGGATTGTAGTAATCACAGGCCGAGAGCCAGCATGGTATAGTGGTTAAGAGCGGTGGACTCGTAATCTGGTGAACTGGGTTTGCGTCTCCGCTCCTCCACATGCAGCTGCTGGGTGACCTTGGGCTGGTCACACTTCTCTGAAGTCTGTCAGCCTCACTCACCTCACAGAGTGTTTGTTGTGGGGGAGGAAGGGAAAAGGAGATTGTTAGCCGCTTTGAAACTACTTAGGGTAGTGATAAAGTGGGATATCAAATCCTCCTCCTCCTCCTCCTCCTCCTCTTCTTCTTCTTCTTCTTCTTCTTCTTCTTCTTCTTCTTCTGTATGTGTGAGGACTGGTGGCTTTTATAATCAGTCGTACCAACAGGCTAAAAAACAAACAAAAACAAACCAGTGGGCTGTTAGGATGCTGAATGGAAAATAATATAGTGCAACTGACTTTTGGGGTTGGTGTGTTGTGAAACATGCACACAGAGTGCAGTGAGATTGAGTGTTTGTGGGGTCGGGGACGGAGGCTCGGTTAATTTCATTGTACACAGGTTGTACATTGACAATAAATGTATTATTATTTTAGGAAAGTGTATCTGATGATGATGATGATGATAATACTACTTTATTTATACCCTGCCCATCTGGCTGTGTTTCCCCAGCCACTCTTGGCGGCTCCCAACAGAATATTAAAAACACGAGAAATACATCAAACATTAAAAACTTCCCTAAACAGGGCTGCCCTCAGATGTTTTCTAAAAGTCAGGTAGTTGTTTATTTCCTTGACATCTTATGGGAAGGCATTCCACAGGGCAGGCACCACTACCGAGAAGGCCCTCTGCCTGGTTACTACTGCCACTGTGGTTACCCATCAAGATGAAGCAAGCATGCGGGAATTTTGATAAGCTGATAAATTTATTGGAGGGATGGAGGGGAGACGTCAGCATCCCTAGGTTCACTAATAGTGCCTTCACCTCATGTTTTGGTCGGGATTATTTATTTAGAGCATGACATCAGCTGGAACAGAGCCGGCCCTACCGTTAGGCTGAATGAAGCAGCTGCCTCAGGTGGAAGATGCATGGGGCAGACAGAGGACAGCGGGGTGTGTGTGTGTGTTGGGTAACAGAGTTGTGTGCTAAGCAGCCTGTCCTATACCAGCTAAACTTGTCAGCTGCCTCCAGGTCTGGTGAATGATGCTGTCCGGACACCAGTGCTGAAATCAAGATTCAGCTGCCAGTTCTAGCAGCTTTGGTAGATGGTGTGCTTCTTGTGCTTCACCTGAGGCAGCAAAACATCTTGGGCTGACCCTGTTAAAGAAACAAAGAAGTTGTAGCCCACGGAGAGGAAAGCTTATTGCAATTTTCTCCAAATAACCCCAAAGTCTTCCTCTAGATGGTACAAAAGCAATTCAGCAATTTTACTGCCAGATTGATGAGAAAAGTGCATATTAAGCTTTCTTCATTAATTAAAAGCAGCAAAGAGAGAGCAGTCGCTACCTCTGCCTTTATGAAAACAAATGCCGCTAAATGAGCTTGCAGCTCAGGACTGGGTGGGTTTGTGGATTAATAGAGCAAACATTTGCCTTGGATATTGTCTTGCTGGAGTGTTAACGAGTCCCTAATTGCTGACGGATTGCAAGGGGGAAAAGGAAGGAAGAAAGAAAAGTAGCTTGATTTAACGCAGGGCGGAATGTAAAATTGGGCAAAGGATTGTAAACACACCACGGGGTGCAGTGCCAACATGGCAGGGGTCCTGGGCCAAATGAGCTATTATGGCTTTCCCAGCTCAGTGGAAACGAGGGGTTCACAGTCATCCATGCCATCATAATGATGTTCCTATGTTTGGATCCATGCACAGTGTGGGGGATGCTGGCAAAGGTTGCTAGCTACAGTCTGTAGCCCTTCTCAAATGGTTGGGCAAGCAATCTGTCAGGCCTCCAAGTTCCTATCATTTAAGAAAGCAACTTCAGTGGGATCTCTATTATGTGTTCAGGGGTCAGTTAATGCAAGCTGCAGAACTTCCTCCAATTAAAGGTGCTAGTGCTTTCCTCTCTCCTTCCAGTAAAACCACAATGGTATTTCACACTCGCTTACAAGTGATTTTATTTGTTCCTGAACAATATGGCTATTTGGGGTTTATATTTATTTATTATTTATTTATTTATTTATTTTTGTTTTGTCTGGACTAATTAGACAAATGCATAGAGGAGAGGATGTCTACTTGCCACGATGGCTTAGGGCCCTTGTATTTACGGGACCGTCTCTCCTGGTATGCCCCACAAAGGACCTTAAGGTCCATGAATAATCATAGTTAGATTATCCTCCTCCAGGGCCAGGGCCTTCTCAGTGATGGCTCCGACCTGGTGGAATGCTCTGTCCCATGAGACCAGGGCCCTGCAGGATTTAACTTCCTTCCGCAGGGCCTGTAAGACAGAACCATTCCGCCTGGCTTTCAATTTGAACTTAGCCTGATCTTTTATTCCCCTTCCTTCCCTCCCCCTCCCCTTTTTATGAAGATTACCCGCTCTGGGATCTCACAGCTAATTCTTCCCTGGTCTCCTCGCTGGCCCAGATAGGACTAATTTAGCCAGCTAGCCCTGGTGATTATCAAATGTTTATTGGATGGATTTCCCCCCTAAATTGATTTTTTATTTTATTGTTATTCACATTTTATACTGTATTTTATGCTGTTTTTTGTAGCATCAATTAAACGTTTTAAATTTGTTGTTAGCCACCCTGAGCCTGGTTTTCTAAACTGGGAAGGGCGGGTATAAATAAAAATTTATTATTATTATTATTACTCTAGCTCCACAGTTGGAGGCAGCAATGCTTCTGAATACAATTTTTCAGGAAGCCACTGGTTTCCCACAGACATCTGGTTGGCCACTGTGAGAACAGGATGCTGTACTAGATGGGCCTTTGGCAGACTATACTTATGTTCTTAAGAGGTATGGTTGGTGTTGACATTATAGCATTTTTGGTGCCTGGTTGAGGTATTTTTGTTTGCCAGGATAATTTGAAGTGTCATGTCGCCTCCGTTTATATAGCTTGCGTTGACTTCAGCCACATAAAATACATTTAAAGCAGTATAATATCTCTTGATACAGTCATGGCTTCCCCTCAAAGCATCATGGGAACTGTAGCTTGTTCAGGGGAACTGAGAGTTATTAGGAGATCCTTATTCTCGGCACAAAGGCACAATTTCCAGAGGTCCCCAGGAAGAGGGCTTGATTGTTAAACCATACTGGTAACTGTAGCTCTGTGAGGGGAAGAGGGTTCTTCTAACAACTCTCAGTATCCTTACTACAGTTCCCAGAATTCATTTGAGGAAGCCATGACTGTTAAAGGTGCTACGATTCTGCTTTAAAAGTAAGGTGTGCATGTGGCTTTTCTGTGATGAAGTATGGTGTTTTGAGTGTGTGTATGAGAGAGAAAGGGGGACGCGGGTGGCGCTGTGGGTTAAACCACAGAGCCTAGGACTTGCCGATCAGAAGGTCGGCAGTTCGAATCCCCATGACGGGGTGAGCTCCCGTTGCTTGGTCCCTGCTCCTGCCAACCTAGCAGTTCGAAAGCACATCAAAGTGCAAGTAGATAAATAGGTACCACTTGGCGGGAAGGTAAATGGTTCGCCAGAAGTGGCTTAGTCATGCTGGCCACATGACCCGGAAGCTGTACGCCGGCTCCCACGGCCAATAAAGCTAAATGAGCACCGCAACCCCAGAGTCGGTCACGACTGGACCTAATGGTCAGGGGTCACTTTACCTTTACCTTACGAGAGAGAAAGAGATTGAGAGAGAGATCTATGGGTATAGGGTGGCATACAAAAATAATAACTAATAATAATATTAATGTGTATAAGGGGTTAGGAATATTTGAAAGAAAGAAAGAAAGAAAGAAAGAAAGAAAGAAAGAAAGAAAGAAAGAAAGAAAGAAAGAAAGTGCACACACCTCAGAGTTCCTGTGAAACTGTAGAACAGGAATATTGCATGTAAATAAACAGTCCTACTAATAATAGATATTCCTTACTCAGTACTGCTGTGGTGTTTGCCCAGGAGGAGCTGCTGGCAAGGAAAAATGGAGGACCTGATGCTAAAGTAAAGAAAACCAGACAATTGGAAAGAAATCCTAGCAACAGCCTGATACTGGCTTAACAGTTACAGTAAAACAGAGAGGAGGGAGGGGAAAGCCAGATATTTAAAAGTCAGTAGAAGCTTAAAATGATTTTTTTTTTAAAGAAAAAAAAACCATGTTCTGCTGAGCTGGATTTGTTTGCTCTTTCTTGGCTTCTTCTAAGTGTTATCCAGCAAAATCAAGGTAATTAGTTTTCAGAGATGCCTTCCTCCCCCCTCCCCCCCGCTTTACAAATTTTCCCCCAGCAGCAATAATTAGAGAAAGGTACCCCCTTCCCTCCCCTTTCAAATTATTGGCAGGGAAATTAAGCTTTGTAAGAACAATTTCAGACCTAATCAATATCTCCCCCCTCCTATTTGTTCTTAATAATCAGAGGCTGGAATGGTGTGGTGTAGTGGTTAAGAGCGGTAGTCTCCTAATCTGGGGAACCGGGTTCGTGTCTCCGCTCCTCCACATGCAGCTGCTGGGTGACCTTGGGCCAGTCACACTTCTCTCTGAAGTCTCTCAGCCCCACTCACCTCACAGAGTGTTTGTTGTGGGGGAGGAAGGGAAAGGAGATTGTTAGCCGCTTTGAGACTCCTTAAAGGGAGTGAAAGGCGGGATATCAAATCCAAACTCTTCTTCTTCTTCTTCTTTTTTTCCCCCAGGAGGGCGGGGAGAGTTACATCATTATTTATAATGCTGATATGATGTGACAGAACTTTGGATGAACAAGCAATTTGTCTCTGTGTCTCTTCGCCGGGGAGGAATCAATAGCCAGGGTATCTCCCAGCAGTGTGGAGGAACTTTATGCCAAGGATTGATGTCAACTAGTTTTTGATGATAATTCAATGGCGGCCTGTTTCTTTGATGTGCTGATCTTGCAAGCAATGTGCGCTTCCTGGTAGGCTCAGAGGGCTTACGAGGAGGCCAAAATACTCCAACAGTAAACCTATGGCTGAAATCCTGCACTCTTAGCATATGGAGAGCAGGGTCTGTAGGGTTTCTCATGGGCCCAGGATGGGGGTGGGGAGCACCAAAGAGGAGGCAAATCCCATGGTGCTCAATGACATTTAAAGGGATGGATAAATCTTTCAGTTTCTCTTAGTTTCTTGTCCTCCCCCCCCCAAAAAAAATTAAATTTTGTTCACCACTTCCACATCAGTTTGCTTTTTAAAAAAAGTCTCACGAAAATCCACCACCATTTTAGTGCATGTTCCTCTGAAGAAACACATTTTACCTGCAATTTTGCCAATTATTCACATTTTTGCAAGCAATTTCCCCTGAAAGCGTGCATTTTTTGTATGTCATTTTCACTGATAAATGCACTTTCCCTTAAAACAGACATCGTAGTACTTTTTTTTCAGAAGAAGAACTGTATAGCAAAATTTTTATACAGTGCTAATTTCAAATTATAGTCACATACTGTTTTCGGAAATGTGAATTAGGTAGGTTCACATGAAAAGACCAGGGTCTTACTGCTGATACTATGTTATCATTCAAATCTATGTCCTGTTTTCTTAGTATTATTGATATTGTTGCTTTTTCAGTGCTTATGGTTTATTTGTTGTATTTCATATTTATATTTTTATGTATTGTTTTCTTTTAAAAACAAACAATGGCCTTTTTGTATGTTTTAATAATATTTAATAGTAAAAGCAGACCAAACCACATGTCTTGATGAAAGTGTTGTTGGTGTCAGCACATAACGGCTGTGATGGGCAGCAAAAAAAGATGGGGCTCTCTGATCCTCTCTAGTCTGCTCCGAAGCTAGTGACTTGCAGCAGGAACCCTCTCACACCTCACTGTACACATTGTACTTGCTGGAGGTCTTCAAGCAGAGACTGGGCATCCTTCTGTTGTAGATGCTTAGTCACTTAATTTCCTTCATTGAGCAAGTGTACAGACTATATCAGTGAATGGGAATTTGTGGTTCCCTAGAAGTTGGACTGGGACGCGGGTGGCACTGTGGGTTAAACCACAGAGCCTAGGACTTGCTGATCAAAAGCTTGGCGGTTCGAATCCCTGCGACAGGGTGAGCTCCCGTTGCTCGGTCCCTGCTCCTGCCAACCTAGCAGTTCGAAAGCACATCCAAGTGCAAGTAGATAACTAGATACTGCTCTGGCGGGAAGGTAAACGGCGTTTCCATGCGCTGCCCTGGTTCGCCAGTAGCGGCTTAGTCATGCTGGCCACATGACCCGGAAGCTGTACGCCAGCTCCCTCAGCCAATAAAGCGAGATGAGCGCCGCAACCCCAGAGTCAGTCACGACGGGTCCTAACGATCAGGGGTCCCTTTACCTTTTAGATGTTGGACTACAGCTCCCATCATCCATGGCCACTGGCCATGTTGACTGACACTGATGAGAGCTGGAGGCCAAGAATATTGAGAAGGCCATCGGTTCCCCCATCCCAGGCCCGGATTGTCTACAAGGCTCTCTCCAAGTGGATGATTCTGCCTGTAGCCTTCTCTTGTCAAGGCTCCCCTCATGAATAATAATAACAACAATAACAACAACAACAATTCATTATTTGTACCCCACCCATCGGGCTGGGTTTCCCCAGCCACTCTGGGCGGCTTCCAACAAAGATTAAAAATACATTAAATTGAAGCAAAGAGTAATGTATGAGCATTAGAGACCAGTTAGGTAAAGGTAAAGGTACCCCTGCCTGTACGGGCCAGTCTTGACAGACTCTGGGGTTGGTGCGCCCATCTCACTCTATAGGCCGGGGGCCAGCGCTGTCCGGAGACACTTCCGGGTCACGTGGCCAGCGTGACATCGCTGCTCTGGCGAGCCAGAGCCGCACATGGAAACGCCGTTTACCTTCCTGCTAGAAAGCGGTCCCTATTTATCTACTTGCACCCGGGGGTGCTTTCGAGCTGCTAGGTTGGCAGGCGCTGGGACCGAGCAACGGGAGCGCACCCCGCCGCGGGGATTCGAACCGCCGACCTTTTGATCGGCAAGCCCTAGGAGCTGAGGCTTTTACCCACAGCGCCACCCGCGTCCCAGAGACCAGTTACATCCCATCAAATGGTGAAGAAAACACAGCCTCCTTGGCCAGATACAACTCAGGAATCTTCTCCAGTCTTCTCACAAGATCTGTAGCCAAGCAGGGCCATATTCTTTCTGTGGCAGAAGTTCTGTGACAGGCATACAAAAGAATAGTACAAGGTACAGTGGGTTTTTCTTCTTCAAAGGGGGTGATTATAGCACAATAAAATACCTCTTCACTGTGACAGAGGCCTCAGCAATCGCTGTGGCTCAGAACTTTGTCTTCAATTGTGAGCGCAATTGATATTGGCATATCAGCACGTAAGTGCTGACTCATTTCTCTGAAGAGTTCCAATTCTGGCTGCATTCATCTTCAAAAATATATATTCGGGTATGGATGGATGGTTCGGCTGCTATATGCAGACTTTGAAGAGATTGAATTCCCTCCTGAACTTAGATTTTAATCATCACTTTGATCTCTGGCTCTGCTACAGGATCACTTACAAATGTGTCTAGAATCTGTAAAGTTAAAATTGCACAAGAATACAGGATGTCACATTTTTTCGGAGGCAGTATAAATGATGGTATTCATGAATCTGATTAAAGTTTGAGGGGCATTCTGAGGGCCTACTGTAGCCATCCTAGAATATTTTTAAAGCATTATCCCCTCCCTCTCTCTTCCCTTTCCACCTTCCCCCATCCCCACCCCCGTTTTGATTCTGGTGGCCCCACTATAAATTTAAAGCAGTATAATGCCGCTTAAAGCAATCCGTCCCAGGAGGTGCAGTTTGTTAAGGGTGCTGGGAGTTTTCATGAGACTCCCTATTTTCCTTCACAGAACTGCAATTCTCAGTGTGGTTCTTTCCCCAGCGAATTCTGGGAATTGTAGTTCTGTGAGGGAAATAGGGGGTCTCCTAAGAACTGTCAGCACTCTTAACAAACCATAGTTCCCAGGATGCTTTGGGAATCCTGACTGTTTAAAGTGGTATGGCACTATTTTAGATGTATAGTGCAGATGGCCGCCCCAATATGAACTGAGGCTGCCCATGGGCTTCCAAGACCAGTCAAATGTGAAGCAAGGTCAAAGATAGGTGGGAATGGTCCAGCGGTGTACAATTCTGTGAGGGGAAAAGATTCAGCTGAAACATTACGATGGAGGAAGCTTCTTTATGTTTTACTTGTTCATCTAGCTCTGCATTTAGTATCTCGCCAGGGTCTCAGATGGAGGTCTTTCATCTGATCCTTTTTAACTCCATGCCAAGTGTTACATGATATCCAATCACAGAACAATTCAGGATTTGGGCCTCTGCCATTGGCCCTTAAACTCTGATTTATGATTTGCAGCTTGGAAGTTTAGATAGCCAATCACATTGGGAATGGGAGTGGCCCAGGCCTTGAGAAATGTATATAAGCAGTTGCTTTGCCCCTGTTGTCTAGTTCTGTTAGTTCAATAAAGTTTTTTGCTGTTATCACTGTGTCTTGCCTCATGGGAACCCACTACACTTTACCAAGGATTAAGTTTGGGACCTTCTTCTGCCTGTAGAGTATGTTCTCTAGTACTAAGCTATGGGTCTCCTCCCCACTGTCTGCCATTTGAGTGTAGCCTTCTCCTTTGTCTCCTGAACACGCGTGGCACAAAAATATGGCTAGTCTTGTTATTGCATGGAAGATGTATGGCTGCTGCAGCAAATGTGAACCAGACATCTCCCCCTCTTCCTTCTGTCTTCCAAAATCTAGCAACATGAAACATCTAAAAGGAAATCACTCTGCCATGTGTTTCCTCGTCTTCATTTCACTTCCTTGGGTCTGGGAAATTCACAAGGTGCGGTGATATGTGGCTGGATGTTTTTGTTTTACCAAAACAAAACGAAAAAAAATTTCTTCCAGTAGCACCTTAAAGACCAACTAAGTTAGTTCTTGGTATGAGCTTTCGTGTACATGCACACTTCTTCAGATACACTGAAACAGAAGTTGCCAGATCCTT
>JAXCMG010000002.1:22370871-22382759 GCA_034642415.1 Podarcis siculus
ATAATAATAATAATAATAATAATAATAATAATAATAATAATAATAATAATAATAATAATATTTATTATTATTTGTACCCTGCCCATCTGGCTGGGTTTCCCCAGCGACTCTGGGCGGCTTCCACAGAGACCAAAAATACACTAAAATGTCACACATTAAAAACTTCCCTGAACAGGGCTGCCTTAAGATGTCTTCTGAATGTCAGGTAGTTGTTTATCTTTTTGACATCTGATGGGAGGGTGTTCCACAGGGCGGGTGCCACTACCGAGAAGGCCCTCTGCCTAGTTCCCTGTAGCTTTGCTTCTCGCAATGAGGGAACCGCCAGAAGGCCCTTGGCCTCATCTATCTATCATCTATCTATATCTATCTATCTATCTATCTATCTATCTATCTATCTATCTATCTATCATCTATCTATTATCTATCTATCTATCTATCTATCTATCATCTATCTATAAATTTTAACCTAATTTTATTAAAACAAGCAATAGTCTGCAAGATGGTTTATAAATGAAAAGACAGCTTTACATCTTGCAATAAGGTAGAACACACACACACACACATACACATTCTCTTCTCTCTCTTTCTCTCCCCCCCCCCTCTCTCTCTGGCATAGGAGCCAGTTCATGGATCATGAAACATCATTTTTGGCCCTGGATGAGTCAGTTCTTTTAACCTACTTTCTGCCTTTATCTCAGAAGGTTGGGGAGGGGATAGGTTTTTTTTATGGATACTTGCAGCCTGTATAATGGTGATGTAAAGAAAGCAAAGAAACTTCAGCATTGTGTTTGAATTGACATCCTGGGATTGCCTTGGGTTAGTTTAAGAATTTATTAGCCCAGCCTTTTCCAACTCAGCATCCTCTAAGATCAGCGGTTCTCAACCTGTGGGTCCCCGGATGTTGTTGGACTACAACTCCCATCATCCCTAGCTAGCAAGGCCAGAGCTCAGGGATGATGGGAGATGTAGTCCAACAACATCTGGGGACCCACAGGTTGAGAACCGCTGCTCTAGATGCTCTTGACTACAGCCCCCATCACTCCTGACCTTTGGCCATGCTGGCTGTTTGAAGTTAATAATAATAATAATAATAATAATAATCTGGAGTGCACCAGGTGAGTGAAGGCTTCATGAGTCTTTCTTTTAAGCATTGGTGGTGTGCACAGCTTTCAACTCAAACAGCCCCTATGCATTGCAATGTTGAGATTTCAAAGTGAGCCTAGGGTGTGAAGATGAAATGCCAGACTTTCGACACTTGCATACCAGAGGCAAATGGAAGATGGCAGGGTTAAACTGTCTCAGGCTGCAAGCCAGTTCTGTGATTACAGACTGGCGCACTGTGGTGATGAAACGTCACACTCATGGAAATGTGAGTTCAGTTGGACTCCTTTTAGGGTAGGTGAGACAACACACAGCCCACAGGCGGTGTCTGCAATTCTGCAGAAAATCATCCTTCCCTTTCCATCCCCTACCCCCACCCCTCCTGAAAAAAGGACTGGTCCACAGTTGAGCTGCCTGACACATGGTCCAAGTGCAGTGATGCTCAGGCACGTCAGTAGACCAGATACTGTCTGCAGACCCCACATACTCAAATACTTCTCTGGCATGCGATCACCATGGCCTTTGCCATGGTACTAGGTTGGCCAATTAGGCATGAAGAAGAAACCCATCACCAAAAATAGTGGATTTAGAGTTGTATAAAATTGACATAATACTACTGATTTCCATGTACAGTGGTACCTCAGGTTACATACGCTTCAGGTTACATACGCTTCAGGTTACAGACTCCGCTAGCCCAGAAATAGTACCTCGGGTTAAGAACTTTGCTTCAGGATGAGAACAGAAATCATGCTCCGGTGGTGCGGCGGCAGCAGGAGGCCCCATTAGCTAAAGTGGTCCTTCAGGTTAAGAACAGTTTCAGGTTAAGTACGGACCTCCGGAACAAATTAAGTACTTAACCCGAGGTACCACTGTAATGCCAATTTAGAAAAACTATAATGTACATATAAATGCAAAGCATCTCACTGTAGGGGGAAAGATTGTGACCTGTGTGCTCTTTCTGTTGTCTAGGTGAAACTGTTGATGGGGAATGCTCTTCTTATGGTTCTTTATCTTTAAACCAGACTTGGTCTGGATAGCCCTTTACATAGAAGGCTTCTTCAACTAGAGGGTTGTCCTCTGGAGGGAAGGGCGCAAAGTTCAATTGAGTTTGCACTCAAAGGTGAACCTATCAAATTCACAGTTTCTGGGACAATATGGAAACGGGGGTAGGCTTTGAATTTCATCCTTCTCCGAATTTTGCAACGCAGTTCTCTAGCCAAAACATGTTTAGAAAAATGCATGCATTAGGAGAAATTGTGCATAAAAATAAATTTATCAGTGAATATTTTATATTATGGAAAACTGCTTGCAAAAATGTGTACATTGATCAAAACTCAGGAGACGTTAATGCTACGTTACTGATGGATTCTCATGAGGATTTCTTTCTTCATTTGCAAATTCCTGCAGAACTGAATTTAAGACTGGAAAAAAGAGAAACTGAATATGCTTAAATTTACAGACCCACCCATTCCCAGTGCTCTGTAAAGTGGGACACATGGCCACCTAACAGGCTGTGGCTGGCTGTCTTAGCACTGAGCAGCTTTCAAAGAATGGAAAATTCATAGTGACTGACATCACCAAGAGAAGGGAGACGGGCAGAGAGTGGGTCTGTTTTTCTCAAACCACATTCCCAATTTCACAGGTTCTTGCTTCGGGACCTTCATTATCCCCAGGTTGTCGGCTAAGGCAGTATTGTGAACCTCTCACTCACCTAGAATCATAGAATCATAGAGTTGGAAGAGACCACAAGGGCCATCGGGTCCAACCCCCTGCCAAGCAGGAAACACCATCAGAGCATTCCTGACATATGGTTGTCAAGCCTCTGCTTAAAGACCTCCAAAGAAGGAGACTCCACCACACTCCTTGGCAGCAAATTCCACTGTCGAACAGCTCTTACTGTCAGGAAGTTCTTCCTAATGTTTAGGTGGAATCTTCTTTCCTGCAGTTTGGATCCACTGCTCCATGTCCGCTTCTCTGGAGCAGCAGAAAACAACCTTTCTCCCTCCTCTATGTGACATCCTTTTATATATTTGAACATGGCTATCATATCACGCCTTAACCTCCTCTTCTCCAGGCTAAACATGCCCAGCTCCCTTAGCCGTTCCTCATAAGGCATCGTTTCCAGGCCTTTGACCATTTTGGTTGCCCTCCTATGTGAATGTGCTCTGGTAGGGATGGGGAAACTGTGATCTTCCAAATGTGGTTGGACTCATCAGGCCCAGCCAGCATGGCAAATGAAAGTTTAGGCATGGCAGGAATTATAGTCCAGCCACATATGGGAGAAGGGCACAGGTTCACCATCCCTATGCTATGCAAATGGGCACCCTTCTGTAACCTTCAAGCAGCAACCATTGGCGTTTAGCCTTCTGAAGCCAATAGAATTAAATCAAATAAACCCTCTGGCCTGGTTGCTACATGTATGTGCACTGCTTGATTTTTCTACACTTGATAATAACTAGCAGCTGGAAAAGAGAGCACTGGGTAGGAGTTGATGTGAGATGAACTGCACGGATATTTGTTGTGTTGTGTCCAATTCACCCATGAAAGTCATTTCTTCCTTTTTCTTTTCTCTTTTTGTAAATGATGAACACATATATGGCTGAAACAACACGGAGGATTTTTGCTTGGCTAGTTTATGGATATGGAGATCACACAGGGTCCCCGGACGTTTCATGGTCTATTGATCCCTGTGCCTCCACTGTGCTCGCTTCCCTGCTGCCACAAACCAGTTACTCTCTGGTAAAACACTGAGTCCAGACAGTTGTTAAAAGTGAACCAAAAAACAAAACAAAAAACCAAGTTTATTTTTCAAACATTAACAAGTTTATGGTTTCTCCGATAATATTCCTGTCAGTACCTTAACTTTAGTTTCTTTACCAGCCTATGCCTTCCTAATGCCTTCTGACTGATGATCTCAACTGTTTGAGTGACTCCTCTTAACAAATTCTCTCACACCAGACTAGCCCAACCCACAGACTTATTTTATCTGTCTCTTCTAATTCCAGACTGTCTTCTCAACCACCCTAACTCTAACTCTCTCTCAAAAATAACCCCCTCTGTGCTTAAACCTTATACACAGTTAACTCTGCCCCCTGGGTTCCCATTGGTTAGTCATTTTACAATTAGTTAACCCTTTCCCTATGAACCCAGTATGATGTTACACACCTAGAAGGGCAAACGCCACAATGGATCTCAGGCTCTGACTTGACACTGCAATAGGGAGCCTGTGGCCCTTCAGATGTTATGAGACTCCATCTCCCAGCAGACCCAGCCAACATGACCAATGGCCAGGGATGAAGAGAGTTGGAGACCGGCAACATCTGGAGGTTCGCAGCTCTATACACTCCTACTGAATCCTCCTGCTGGAGCCTCGCAGACTGTGGATCCAGCACAGCGCAGTTGAAACCCCTTTGTAAAACTGAAAGGAATGGCAAGTGAGTGTTACAGAAATGTCATCAGAGGCAATTTCGGCAGATCAAAGAGCCGAAGCTACTGACTCATTAATGAGCTACTAGCGGGCAGTCCCGACCACGTTCTCTGCTCCCAGTCGTGACTCATTACAAAATCATTATTACCGTTCTTCTCCTGCATGCTTGCTCCCTTTCTAAGCGTTTCTTGCGGAAAATAGCCTGACAGTTTATGCGAAATTAATGAGAGTGAGAGAGCTGCTTTCAACGCACAGGGTAGTACACCAAAATTACATTTTCCCAGGGTTCCCTCCCCTTCCATAGCCCCAAGTTTACTTCTTCTTGTTTGTATTGTTTAAAATCTCAACCCGCTTAGAAGTCTTTGTGCAAATGTGAGCTAAGTGTCCCTCTCCCCCTCGGTTGCCTTTGGATCCTTCCAGCGGGATCGTAGGAAAGTCCTGTATTACAACATCCATTTTTCAGCGTAATTTTACCTGTGTAATGAGACCATTTCCTTAACTTGATTTTATAGCCATGTCATTTAGGAGGATAAATGTTGAGCAAAGTATCGTCTGGGGCTAATGCAGCATCTCAGAAGGAGCAAGCCTCTTTTTAAAGGCTGGCATCAGGCAGGCAGCATGTTGCCTTCCAAATATTACTGCTCCAACTCTCATCAGCCCCTGCCAGCATAGGCAATTGTCACCATATTAGCTACCCTTGATCTACATCAATGAAATATACTCGGAGTCGAGAGTGGATTTCATGCTCTTTATTCAGCTCATAGTGGTGAGGAGGAATGGAAGTTCCCCCAAAATATCTGCTTTATATACATTATTTACACAATGGGCCGCACGTGATTGGCTAATTCCGGGATTCTCCTGTAGGCCAATCAGGTTGCGGATTCACTTCCACCTGGAGCTGGATTGGATGGCTCCTGCGGACCAATCATACTGCTACATTGTTCTAGGACCAATCAGACTGCTGCATTTTTGATCCTATTCAACTCAGTACATAACAATCAACATCACAATTCCTGTTTCTTTTCTTCCAGTTTCTCCCCACCCCTGTTCAGCTTCTCCATAGTTCCTTTCCCTGCAAACCTATTCCATCTCCTTGAGGACTTTTATTGTAAAGATAAGCATATGTCACTCTGTTTTCCTCCCATCATCTACCCTCTTGGGTAGGCAGACACTTCTAAGTTTTGTTTTGAAATCCTGTGTTTCTGCAGCACCAGACATTTTAAGAAACAAGTGCAAGGAAGACGTAGAATCATGTGGCTTCCACAGGCCATCCCATAATAAATTACTATTATTATTCTCTGTCTAGTCTGCTGCAGACCAATGTTGTTTCCCCTGGACTTAGGTACAAATCTTTGTCAGACATGGAAAACCCAAGAAAATGAGAAGTGAACCAACTGATGACTGTCTGATGTGGGTGGAAACTTTTACACCAGAACGTAAATATTTGGTATAATCATATGAATCCAGAAAGGGTAAAGTTTCAGGGGTGTAGCTATAGCTGGTTAGGGTGATCAGATGCAAAAGAGGACGAAATCCAAAAATAAATTCAGACAGGAATAATTTTGCAATGCCGCTATTGTCAACATTTATTAATTTCTTTATTACATGCTAAATAATTTTCTAGGCTGCATTTAAGCGGGAAAACTTTAAGAAGCCATTTCAAGGGAGCTTACCCATGAAATAGTAAAATGCAACTAGAAACACAAAGTTGTTAAAGCCAGCATAAAAAAATGCAAGCATACATCACAGATGCACAAATATTAAAATACATTGTGTAACTATGGCTGACACCATCAGCATAAGAATAAACCAGAAGTAAGAAAAATGAAACACATAAGAGCCAGTGTGGTGTACTGGTTAGGGGCAATGGACTCGTAATCTGGTGAACCGGGTTCGCTTCCCTGCTCCTCCACGTGCAGCTGCTGGGTGACCTTGGGCCAGTCACACTTCTCTGAAGTCTCTCAACCTCACTCACCTCACAGAGTGTTTGTTGTGGGGGAGGAAGGGAAAGGAGAATGTTAGCCGCTTGAGACTCCTTCGGGTAGTGATAAAGCGGGATATCAAATCCAAACTCTTCTTCTTCTCTTCATAAGAAGAGACCAGGCTTTTATTTATGATGTTACATTTATACCTTACCTTTTCTCCAAAGAGCTTAAGGGGGAACACACCTCCTCCCTCCTCCCATTTTATCCTCACAGAAAGCCTCTGAACTTGGTTAGGCTGAAAGACAGAGACTGGCCCAGTGGGCTTCATATAGCTGAGTGGGGATTTGAACCCTGGTCACTGCAGATGGTGACAGCAGCCACGAAATTAAAAGACGCCTGCTTCTTGGGAGAAAAGCAATGACAAACCTAGACAGCATCTTAAAAAGTAGAGACATCACCTTGCCAACAAAGGTCCATATAGTAAAAGCTATGGTTTTCCCAGTAGTGATGTATGGAAGTGAGAGCTGGACCATAAAGAAGGTTGAATTGATGCTTTTGAATTACGGTGCTGGAGGAGACTCTTGAGAGTCCCATGGACTGCAAGAAGATCAAACCTCTTCATTCTTAAGGAAATCAGCCCTGAGTACTCACTGGAAGGACAGATCCTGAAGCTGAGGCTCCAATACTTTGACCGCCTCATGAGAAGACTCCCTGGAAAAGACCCTGATGTTGGGAAAGATGGAGGGCACAAGGAGAAGGGGACGACAGAGGACGAGATGGTTGGATAGTGTTCTCAAAGCTACCAGCATGAGTTTGACCAAACTGTGGGAGGCAGTGGAAGACAGGAGTGCCTGGCGTGCTCTGGTCCAGGGGGTCACGAAGAGTCAGACATGACTAAATGACTAAACAACAACAACAATCATTGAATGGAACCCTGTCAGTTTTCTTTAGTCTGACTTCCTTGGTCAACTCGCTTCACTCAAGTTTCTAAACGACTAAACAACAACAACAACATCCCAGATCCTAGTCTGGCGATCCAGCCACTGGCTTTCTCCAAGCTTGGTTGTTGGAGGAGGAGGGAGTGATACCACCAGTGGCGACTTTCAAGTTTAAGTTCAGGAGGCGCTTCAATTCACAAGCTTCACCCTCCAACTCAAGGAGGAAGGGACCAGAAGGGTGACAGGTGAGCTGGCCCACTCATTCCCCTACCTGCCTCTCCTTGCATGCTTACATACCACAGAATAAGGATGAAAGAACTTCTGTAATATATATTTTAAAAAAAACACTGCCTGCTTTCTCTCAATGTACCTCCATGTTAAGTTCAAATCTGAAGTGCTGAGATCTGCTGAAACACACATACTGTGAAGCAGCTGGAAGCTGAGTGGTCAGTTTAGGTTATTGCATTTGACTGCAAGCTGTGTAAGAACCCTTTTAAAATAATGAAAACATGCTTTTATAGTTCTCTCTGCTAAGAAGAAGAAAAAAGTATTCTGCTGTTGCGGCGGTACCGTTACTTCTTACGTTAGTTTATATTGTACCTCATCCTACATTTGTGCATGTGAGGTGTGCTTCCTGTGAGACAATTCTCTCCTCTACCAAAGCCCTTCTTTGCTCATCCCAGGGAAGCATTCTTCAACTGAAGGTGCAGCTTCCCTTTGGCTCTTCAAAATCCCACTGTGTTGTTGCACTACCAATGATCACCCACCCATTGTGAGCCCAGTCGCGGTGAGCCTGAGATGGTTGGGGTAGGGGCACAGGAAGCAGTAAGTGGCAGGACAATATTTTGGGATCAAGATTTATTGATTACAGTAGGCATTGGGTATGCAGGCTAATTACTTCATCAGGGTTAATCTTGGGTTAAGGATCCCCATATGATGCACATCAAATATGGGCAACCCCTCCAGACTGCGCTGGCTGGCTATTAGTTTCTGAGCCAAATTCAAAGTGCTGGTTTTGACATATAAAGCCTTAAATGGCTCAGGACTGCAATTCCTCAAGGACCGCCTCTCTCCATATGAACCTACCTGGACCCTGAGATCATCTTCTGAGGCCCTTCTTTGTGTGCCTCCTCCACAAGAAGTCCGGAGGGTGGTAACATGAGAATGGGCCTTCTCTGCAGTGGCTCCCCATCTGTGGAATGCTCTCCACAAATGGAGAGCCTTCATTATACACCTTTAGGGGCCAGGCAAAAATGTTCCTTTTCAACTAGGCCTTTGGCTGATTGACATCCGACATGTGTTTCTGGGAGAGTGGATTGTTGGTTTGTTTATGTTCTTACTTTTATTATGTATTTTGTGTGTTTTTAAATTGTAATTTTATGTTGCGAACTGCATCACAATTACAGCAAAAGTCATATTATGTGGTTAACAAATCAGCATGGCATCTATACTCTATAAAGCATTATTAGCAACACTAAAAGAATAGCAAGTAAAAATATAAGATAAGCACTGCTAAGTTCATACAGATATTCTCCATGTCCCCATAACTCATAGGCTTTCATTCTATTCAATTCCCTTAAAGACACATAAAACGCACATAATGCTCACTGTAAAGGCAGCTCAGCCAGACGCTGCACCAGTGGGTTCCTTGGGTAGGGGACTATGGTGGAGATGGTGGGGCTCCTGGGGCTCCAACCAGTGGTAACGTGGATGCGCTCTACATGGGGCTACCTTTGAAGGTGACCTGGAAAATACAACTAATCCAGAATGTGGCAGCTAGACTGGTGACTGGGAGCGGCCACTGAGACCACATAACACCGGTCTTGAAAGACCTACATTGGCTCCCAATACGTTTCCAAGCACAATTCAAAGTGTTGGTGCTAACCTTTAAAGCTCTAAATGGTCTTGGTCCAGTATACCTGAAGGAGCACCTCCACCCCCATCGTTCAGCCCAGACATTGAGGTCCAGCTCCAAGGGCCTTCTGGCAGTTCCCTTACTGTGAGAAGTGAGGTTACAGGGAACCAGGCAGAGGGCCTTCTCGGTGGTTGCACATGCCCTGTGGAACACCCTCCCTTCAGATGTCAAGGAAATAAACAACTATCTGACTTTTGGAAGATATCTGAAGGCAGCCCTGTTTAGGGAAGTTTTTAATCTTTGATGTTGTTGCTTTTTTATTATTGTTATTGGTGTTCTGTTAGGAGCCGCCCAGAGTGGCTGGGGAAACCCAGCCAGATGGGTGGGTTATAAAAAAATGATGATGGTGATGTTGACTCCAGGTAGGCTTCCTAGTTGCCATTGATGAGGAACTCACTCATCTCTCTCTTGATAATCAGGTGGTCCATTCCCACTTGAGGAATACACTTGGTGTGAGTGGGAGTCTCCCCTATGAATCAAGGAACTTGCCTGACCCTCTGTTTCTCCAGCAGGAATTCAGATTTCCATGGAACATTCCCAAGGGTTGGTTCTGTCACTGGAAATCATTCCATGAGAACCGAAACTTCCAAGAAGCTTCCCTCTTTGAAGCACTTGATGGAAGGGCTTGCACCTTGCTGATTGATCCAAAGCAGACACTCTCGGTGCTCCTTCAGGGCTGCCCGATGGATTCCTGTCCGTTCCTTCTGATGTGCCCGATGTGACAGGAGATCAGACCCCATCACTCAATGCAGATGTCAGCAGTCCTTTGCATTATGCCGAGCAGATGCAGTTGAGTCAGTGCAGTTAGTGTCAAAGGGATAAGACGTGCCAGCTGCTCTCCTGATGGGGGAGCATAACGCTAATTCGCCAGTCTAGTCTACTGGGAGGACTTAACGACATATGCTAATTCTGAGAGCATGGCATGGGCTTAAAACAGAAAGCATCTCTCAAGCATGCACCAATCAAGCACAATTCAGAAGACCCCAAGAGCTCAAAGGAAAATCATCCATACACACATATACCAGATTTAGCTCACTGTGATTCAACAAATTAAATACAGGATATTGCCTGATATTTTTTTAAAAAATAAATAAATCTGGTTCATTCTCAGGCCAACTCTCACCTTAACTACTGCAATCTCCCTCTTGGGCTTCATTCCCATTTCAGTGTCTTATCTCATACTTTACCTCCATCCAAACCACAACTGCCAAACCAATCCATCTGTCCCTTCCTGGTGTGACCATGTGATGCTCCTACCCAGATCTCTTTGCCGGCTTCTCATCCTCTTCATTATTCAGTACAGATTCCAACAGGTGCAGTTGCAAGTCCATTGGGAAGCCATTGTTGTTGTTGTTTTCTCTTCTCTGAAATTTATTTCTTTGGTTTTTCAGATTGAACTTTTACAGTCACATATCCCACATACAACTTAAAAACTAGATTCCATCTCTTGGGCTTCCCTCGTCCCCTTTGCGGGTCCTACTGTCAATCATTTCCTCCTGCATCTTTTATAACAATCCAGATCTTTTATCACTCCATTGTATCCAAAATTTACCATTAAACTGCAAGTGGTATTCCAATCCTACTAATGATTTTAACTGTTAGGGCTGGGTGTTCATCAGTATGCAGATGATACCCAGCTCTACCTCTTTCAAATCAGAACCAGTGAAGGTCCTGTGTGAGTGCCTGGAGGTGGTTGGAGGAGGATGGCAGTTAATGGATTAAGGTTGAATCCTGACAAGACAGAAGTACTGTTTTGAGGGGACAGGGGGCGGGCGGGTATGGAGGATTCCCTGGTCCTGAATTGGGTAACTGTGCCCCTGAAGGCGCAGGTGAGCAGCCTGGGAGTCATTTTGGACTCACAGCTGTGCATGGAGGTGCAGATTAATTCTGTGTCCAGGGCAGCAGTCTACCAGCTCCATCTGGTATGCCAGCTGAGACCCTACCTGCCCACGGACTGTCTCACCAGAGTGGTGCATGCTCTGGTTATCTCCCGCTTGGTCTACTGCAATGCATTCTATGTGGGGCTACCTTTGAAGGTGACCCGGAAACTACAGCTGAACCAGAATGCGGCAGCTAGACTGGTGACTGGGAGCAGCCGCCGAGACCACATAACACCGGTCTTGAAACACCTACATTGGCTCCCAGTACATTTCCGAGCACAATTCAAAGTGTTGGGGCTGACC
Source organism: Podarcis siculus (assembly GCA_034642415.1). Taxonomy (NCBI): domain Eukaryota; kingdom Metazoa; phylum Chordata; class Lepidosauria; order Squamata; family Lacertidae; genus Podarcis; species Podarcis siculus. The sequence goes on from JAXCMG010000002.1 coordinate 22,382,361, forward strand.
TTTAAAGCCCTAAATGGCCTCGGCCCAGTATATCTGAAGGAGCGTCTCCACCCCCATCAGTCTGCCCGGACACTGAGGTCCAGCTCCAAGGGCCTTCTGGTGGTTCCCTCACTGCAAGAAGCCAAGTTACAGGGAACCTGGCAGAGGGCCTTTTCAGTAGTGGCTCCTGCCCTGTGGAACACCCTCCCATCAGACATCAAAGAAATAAACAACTATCTGACATTTAGAAGACATATGAAGACAGCGCTGTTTAGGGAAGTTTTGAATGACTGATGTTTTAATGCATTTTTAATATTTTGTTGGAAGCCGCCCAAAGTGGCTGGGGAAACCCAGCTAGATCGGCGGGGTATAAATTATTATTATTATTATTATTATTATTATTATTATTATTATTATTAT
>JAXCMG010000002.1:22382769-22444697 GCA_034642415.1 Podarcis siculus
TTATTATTATTATTATTATTATTATTATTATTATTATTATTATTATTTTACAATGGTCTCTAAGATAAATTATAAATTTCCCCCATTCCTTATGAAACTTTTGATCTTCCTGATTTCTAATTCTTCCGGTCATTTTAGCCCTTTCGGCATAGTCCATCAACTTGATCTGCCATTAGGAAGCCATTGTTGCACAATGCAGACTCTGGCTTGTTTTTATTACAGTGGTACCTCGGGATGCGAACAGGATCCGTTCCGGAGCCCCGTTCACACCCCGAAGCAAACGTAACCCGTTTTCGCGCGTCTGCGCATGCGTGGGTCACGTTTTGGCGCTTCTGTGCATGTGCGTGATGTCCGTTACTTCCGGGTCGCCACGGAGTGCAACCCGAAAATGCCTAACCCGAACCGTATTCATCCCGAGGTATGACTGTATTTTATTTTTATGGGATTGTACCTTCTGTAAGTGAATTCCGTGGGGCTTACTCGCAAGGAAGTAAGGTTAGAATTGAAGCCTGTATCGAGCCAAATGCATGGTGATTGTGCCGACGCTCTAATCAGCTTGTTGTTTAAAATGCATTGGTCCATACCTGCTCCTAGGAAGCTTGGCTGGGGTCTTTGCTTATGTTTCTCCAGTAGGCCTTTCCTACTCCCATCTCTTCTGCTCAGGTGTTTGGCTGCAGGCATCCAAGACCATCTGAGCTTGACTTGCCCAGCCAGCTGCACACATTTGGTGCCCTTTAATTAAGTTGTAGAGAATCAAAGGGATTTGGCTCCTGCCGCCTCATGCTTTCCTGCCCCCGTGTTCCATTCTAAGGGTGGATGTTAAATCGTGCAGAAACAGAGCGTGACCTCACCCTCGTGTCACTTGATCTGGCAGTAGCTGTTTTTTTGTGTGTAACTCATTTGGAAAGATTGATTGTTGGTTAATTACATTAATGAACTCACCCGACATAGGACGCGGACCAAAAAAAGCTCAGCAGCCTCCTAAACAGCCATTAAGAATAAGACATTTATCTTTTCACCTGACTGTTGCGACTTCCTGCCGGGTGGCAGGGCATACAAAATGTTAATTCTGAAGGTTAAATGACATTGGGAAATAATCATGAACTGCTTACCTTTCCTCACCTCCTGCCCAGATGGCTCTTAGCGCAGCAATCAAAGGGCATTTGGATGTAAGAGCTACTTGAAAGGTCTCCAGTAATATGAATCTGGTAGTTTCGGCTGGCACATGGTCACATCTATTCTAGCACAATTCCAGCTTTTCAGACCCAGTGTGGCTGAAATAACTCCTTTGTTAATAAAGGCTTATTCACGTGATTTGTTGGAGATTGTGAAAATAAAGGGCTAAGTACACTGCTGGCTTGGGGGAAGCTTGCAAATGTGCTTGAGTTTTATAAGCCATTGCGGAGCTTAGTAACCGATCAAGAGCAATCGCAAGAAAACAAAAGGTTTGACGTTGGATAGTCCAACCAAGAGCTCAGGTCTAAGCTATATGCACATGTAGGGAGGTCTCCAGCTCAGTGCTAGAGCATCTGTCTTCAATGCAGAAAGTTCCAGGTTCAATCTTGAGCAGCTCCAGGTAGGCCTGGGAATTGTTCCCTATCTGAAACCCTGGAGAGCTGCTGCCAATCAGTGGAGACAATACAAAACCAGGTGGGCCAATGGGTCAAGCTTAGTAGAAGGTAGCTTCCCGTCTTCCTGTATAAGAGGAAGGGGTCCCAGTTCTTGGGGAGATGCAACAGTTCATATGCAATTGCTGTGTCCTGAAAGTAGCCCTAACCCTTGAACCAGTTTTGCTAGCAATGCTGCCATGTTGTTTTGAGCAGAGCTGGAAGGGGGGCGGATGATGTTTTATATGCAGAACTTTCGATTCATTCATTTGTGTACCTTCACTTGTCAGCTATAAGCCAATCAGTCCTGTGCTCTAGTAGCTCCTCAATCCTTTGGTGTGGTAGCACTTACCCTTTGGGACTCCCTCCCATTTAATCAAACAGGTGCCATCTCTGTTGTCCATTTGGCATCTATTGAAGATCTTATTTCAACTAGCCTTTAAGTCAGTGGTTCTCAACCTGTGGGTCCCCAGATGTTGTTGGACTACAACTCCCATCATCCCTGAGTTCTAGCCTTGCTAGCTAGGGGTGATGGGAGTTGTGGTTCAACAACATCTGGAGACCCACAGGTTGAGAAAGGCTGCTTTAAGTGGAGACGTTCATTCCAATCTGTCTCTGTACTGGATTTGAAATTGTTTTTATTTATTTTTTTACATCGAAAGTTGTTTTATTTGGTTTTGTATATGGAAATTGTTTTTAATACTTTGTATTTAGGGAATTGTTGTTTCTTTGTATATACAGAATTGTTGTTTCTACATTTAGCTTTGCTTTTATTGTCGATGGGTTTATTGCAAAATCTGCTTTGGGGTTATTTTACGGGAAACAATTTGTAAGTGGAACGAAATGAATAAATACATTTAGTTCCATGGAAATGCTGTTTTGAGCCTGAAACCGGGCTGTCCCTGTCATTGGGCAGAGCACGGCAACCACCTTAGACTTCAGTTGATTGGGAGTAGTGAGTTATAGGACAGAGCTTTGTATACTACACAGCCAGCCCTTTCCCCTTTAACTAGGGTTGGTCTTTGTGGAATGGGACTGCCATCTTGTCCTCAGGCAGCAAAATGTCTTGGATTAGCCCTACCAGCTAACAATTGGAAGACTGCGTGATAAGAAGTTTTGTTGTTGGTTCACAAGATTCCTGACAATTGGACTTATTAGTGCCTTTGACAAGTCTTATAAATTCATGTTTGTGTATGTAGAGGTAGGGCTTTTTTCCCATCCAAAGCTCATTGGAGCTTAGCTCTGTCACCTCTCAGGTTGGCATCACTGCCATTCTAAGAGAACAAGAGAGAAGCTCATGGTGAGCTCCATCACCTCTTTTTCTAGAAAAATAGCACTGTGTAGAGGGATTATTATTATTATTATTATTATTATTATTATTATTATTATTTTATTTATACCCCGCCCTCCCCAGCCAGAGCTGGGCTCAGGGCTGCTAACACTAGTAAAACTACAATAAAAATATAATAAGGAAAAAACAAAGCCAATTTAAAATACAGGTTAAAATACAATTTAAAATGCAGTCTCATTTTAAAAGTAGCCCATAGATCAAAACCATAAGGGGAGGGAAACATAAGGGTCAGACTGAGTCCAAACCAAAGGCCAGGCAGAACAGCTCTGTCTTGCAGGCCCTGCTGAATCATGTCAAGTCCCACAGGGCCCTGGTCTCTTGTGACAGAGCGTTCCACCAAGTCGGGGCCAGCACTGAAAAGGCCCTGGCCCTAGTTGAGACCAATCTAACCACCTTGCGACTTGGAACCTCCAAAGTTTTGTCATTTGTGGACCTTAAGATCCTCCATGGGGCATACTAGAAGAGGTGGTCCTGTAGGTACGTGGGTCCTAGGCCGCATAGGGCTTTAAAGGTCAAAACCAGCACCTTAAACCTGACCCTGTACTCCACCGGGAGCCAGTGCAGTTGGTAAATCACTGGATGAATGTGATCCCTGAGTCAAATGTTCCCATGTTAGCACAAATGTCATCAAAACAGCAACACAAGGGGTGGGTAAATCCATCATTTCCAGTTTCCCTCAGATTCTCATTTTCCCAGTCTCCACATTTCTCCACCAGCTGCCTTTCCCCCCCTTCTTAACATGTTCATGAAAATTCATCAACATATTTTTCCTGATGTATACATTTTTTTGACTGCGATTTCACCTAATGCACACGTTTTCCCTCTTGGGACACCTTCTGAGGGTCACACGTCGTTGGTGGGCCAGAGGCAAAAATTGACAAAGTGACAAATGTAATTTTTATACAGTGGTACCTTGGGTTAAGTACTTAATTCGTTCCGGAGGTCTGTACTTAACCTGAAACTGTTCTTAACCTGAAGCACCACTTCAGCTAATGGGGCCTCCTGCTGCCGCCGTGCCACCGGAGCACAATTTCTGTTCTCATCCTAAAGCAAAGTTCTTAACCTGAGGTACGATTTCTGGGTTAGCGGAGTCTGTAACCTGAAGTGTATGCAACCTGAAGCATATGTAACCCGAGGTACCACTGTATTCGTACAATAGGCTTCTTTCTACACATACTCACACACCTTTCTCTTTCCTCCATCCAGACAAGCTAATAGCATTGTCAGAGCTCAGTGACACCTTCTAAGCTGGTAAATGCAGCCAGGGGGCATGACAGGGCCAGGGAGGGGTGTGGCTTGGGGGAAAATTTGAGGGCCAGGTTGAGAGCCCTGAAGGGCTGTGTTTGGCCCCCAGGTCCGAGGTTCCCCACCCCTGTTCTAGATCACAAAGAAACATCCCTGCCCTCTTTATCAACCCTCCTTATAGAAACAGCCTTTACGGATTCCCTCTAGGCATGTCCTGCTCCTTCTCAACTTCTTCACAAAGGTCTTGTTTCTTGTCCCTTCATCCTCTCCAACGCTTTCCCGCCCCCACAACCTTTCCAATTAGTTTTCAAATCCCTGGCCGTTATTCAATTGATTGTGTTGAGGGGATGGAAGCTTCTGAAATATATCTTCCACCACACGAGGCAGGAGAATAGAATTTTCTTACCCTTTATCCCTGACCTTTCGCTGGTCTCTCATCTTTCTCATATCCTCCAGGTCTCTGAAGTGAAAAAAAAGAAGAAGAAAAAAGCAGAGGGCCAAAGCGATAATTAGCCAGCACTTTTGCTGTAATTACTGTGTTAGCATCTCTGGAGGGACATGAAAGAGAGCACTGTCCCTTTAACAGGACGATTTGATAATCCTCTTAACAATTCTCACTTTTGGGGGGAGGGGTGGGGGTTTTTTTTGGGGGGAGGATAATATTTCACAGAAATTTTAACTTTGTGAAACGCGCCTAAAGGGAGGCTTAAGCAATAATGCAAAGATTATGGAAATGACTCTCATTTGAGCACGAAGCAAGGACCCGGCAAAAAGCCACAGACGGCTTCAGAACGGCGTCACCCCCATTAGGAGCGCCGTTCAAATGTTTATTCATCGAGCGGTAAATGTTTATTGTAATGCGCTTTATTGGGACATAAATTAAAGAAGCGTGATTACGGGCAGAGAGAATGTTAGAGCAGTGTTTGTTTACCAAGGGAGAAGGTGAGGATGGGAGCAGATTGGGAAAGGAAGAGGGCTGGGCTATTGGTACCTGTGATTAGACAGGTGTAGGAATGAAGGGAAGAAGGCTTTGCAAAGTGATGAGCACCTAGTCTCTAGATCTCTTTATGCATTTCACCAAGACCAGCAAAATGTGGTCGTAATGATGGCCTGTAGCTGAGCACAGCCTCATCTAAGGACAGACAGATCAATCTAAATCCGTCCCCTTTCATTTTCACCGGCACTCAATCTTTGCCAGGTCCGCGACTGTATAATAAAATTTGCGTTGCGTTCTGCCGGCACTCAATCATAGGTCCATTTTGTTCAGAAAGAATGGCTTAAAAGCTTGCGTTTCAACTGTACCCCTTATTATATGCATTACTGGGCATGTTTCTGTATGCATTTCCCCAATGGCTGTGTTTTCCAGGGCTTTTCAGTGTGCTTGCCCCATAAAAAATATGCATTTGATGTGCCTTTTAACCCTAAAAGGGTGTTTTCGTGCGCTCTGTTTTTGTGCACTGAAAGTGGATTGCAAAATCCGGAGAAGTGTGGAAATTAAAAGTGGAGGCAACTCTTCCTCTTGGTCCTCCTTTTACAATGCTCCCAATAGGGTCTGATTGTTATGAGGCACAATTTCCTAATAATAATAATAATAATAATTTTTACTTATACCCCGCCCTCCCCAGCCAAGACCGGGCTCAGTGCGGCTAACACCGAATATAAAAACAATTGATTGAAATACAGCTTAAAAAACAAGATTAAAATACAACATTAAAACATTAAAATGCAGCCTCATTTCAGTGGAACTCAATCAAAAACTTTTTTGGGGATAAAAATGTCAAGTCTTCACCAAGGCTAACTGGCCATACTGGTCAGGGAAGCAGGGAAAAGCCAGGGAAGTCCCAAATAGGAGTTCCAACAGAAGGAGAAAGGAAAAAAGAAAGAGGGGGAGGGAATCAAATTGATTCCAAGCCAAAGGCCGGAACAACTCTGTCTTACAGGCCCTGCAGAAAGAAATCAGATCCTGCGAGGCCCTGGTCTCATGAGACAGAGCATTCCACCAGGCCAGAGCCAGTGTTGAAAAGGCCCTGGCTCTGGTTGAGGCTAATCTGACTTCCTTAGGGCCTGGGACCTCTAGGGTGTTGCTATTTATGGACCTTAAGGTTCTCTGTGGGGCATATTGGGAGAGAAGGTCCCATAGGTACGAGGGTCCTAGGCCGTGAATGGCTTTAAAGGTCCTAGTGTTTCCTGTTAGCCTGGGGCTCAGGAAGGTGTCTGGCTTTGCCAACTGCTGATGCCAGGACAGGACTAGACCCAACATAAATTCACCAGTGGACCATGGTTGACCCTCTCCCCTTCCCTGCTGTATGCTCTGTGTGTGGAGAACAGTTTGCAGCTCCTTGACTTAAGCTGAACTTGTCAACATACTGTTGATGATACTTCTATATATTCTTAAGTGGGTGCAGATTAATTCCTATTAACGATTGCGATCCCTGTAGAACTGCATAAAGCCACATCCCTCATAGGGATCAGGAATCCCCTAACAGAACTGGTGGAGTCATATAATCAGGAATAACAAATGGATGTGCTATGAGATACAGGGAGTACCAAATTACCCTATTTGTCATGTTAATATTCATGCTCTCCACCTCAAAGCATTTGTCATCCTCTCTGAAGAAGCTTCTTACTCTGTGGATTTCTCCTTTTGGTCTTGCTCCTATAAAATCCACTGCCCCAGATAATTTGACAAAGCAAGATGGTGGTGATGGGCAAGGCCAGTCAACATTTGATGCTGAACTTCCATAGGGTGCTGTGAAAGCCCTTAGGGCTGAGGAGTGAGGTGCAAATGCTTTAAATAAATAAATGCAGGTACCTGAGCTGTATTAACTCTCACCACCTACAGACCCATAGAAATGAGGCATCTTTTATATGAGCTACCTCTTTGATTCAGGGCCCTGGTAGAGCCCATGTTTTGCTTGTATCAGGTTCCATCCTAGTTTCAATACAGTGGTACCTCGGGTTAAGAACTTAATTCGTTCTGGAGGTCCGTTCTTAACCTGAAACTGTTCTTAACCTGAGGTACCACTTTAGCTAATGTGGCCTCCTGCTGCCACCGCACAATTTCTGTTCTCATCCTGAAGCAAAGTTCTTAACCCAAGGTACTATTTCTGGGTTAGCAGAGTCTGTAACCTGAAGCGTCTGTACCCCAAGGTACCACTGTATGTAGCAACTCTAGATAAATGATCTCAGGTTGCAAGCCTGGGCGAACTCTGTGCAGCTTGTCTTGAATAACATATGTGGGCTGCATTTCTTTAGCTTTCCCTATAAGCTATGTTGTTTCACCACAGTGTGTATTACAGCTTTTGGCAGAAGGCGAACTGCTGTGGAACGGAAACAGTGCTGCATGTGACAAATGCAGGATAGAGTGGGGAAAATGATGCCTTCTTACACCCCTACCCAAGGCAGTGCGATGTAGTGGTTAGAGTGTTGGCCTAAGACCTGGGAGGCCAGTCAGAAAGACATTTTCTGCCTCGAATGAGCTATCCCTCAGACCAGACCCCTCCTTCCCACTTCTCAAATGGGAGAAAGAGATCCTGTGGCAACAGTCTGGAACGGAGAGATCTTTAAGAGGACAGCAATCTAACGATTGATTGTTTTATCGTGGCACTATATAAAAAGGTAAAGGTACCTCTGACCATTAGGTCCAGTCGTGGCCGACTCTGGGATTGCGGTGCTCATCTCGCTTTATTGGCCGAGGGAGTCAGCGTACAGCTTCCGGGTCATGTGGCCAGCATGACTAAGCCGCTTCTGGCAAACCAGAGCAGCGCACGGAAACGCCTTCCCGCTGGAGCGATACCTATTTATCTACTTGCACTTTGATGTGCTTTCGAACTACTAGGTGGGCAGGAGCAAACCACCGACCTTCTGATCGGCAAGTCCTAGGCTCTGTGGTTTAACCCACAGCATGCATATATAATCAAAGTGGGATATTGTGAGATGCATGAGCATCACATGTTATTTGCTTCTGTGTCAGTCATTGGCTGGGAGCCCCCTCCCCCCCCCCCAAGTTCCTGGAGAAAGACCCTTGAATGAATACCTATAAAAGCAGAGCAAAATTTAGTGTTGGCTGGAGAGACTTTTGCAGCGATTCCTTCCTCTTTGGGCAAGGCTGTCACACATTGAATTGGGTATGTGTGATTCTGTGCCTTTCCACAAATGGTCCTTGCTGGATGGGAAACAATTGGAACCTGGATACAGTCCCCTCCTTAATAGGTTGCCAAATGGGGAGGCAAATTATAAAGTGGCAGTAGAAAGTTTGCTTTTCCCAGATGTTTGTCTCTGCGTGGCACCCATAGCTCCACTCTGCTGCTTTCGCCCTGAGTTTCCTCCTGAAAGCAAAAGAAAAAAGGGAACCACTTGAGATGTAATTGCCTCTCGCTGCGTCCGCTTGGTTCTATTACACAAACAGTAGGGAGAATTCGGCTTATTATATACGTTCTGTTCATAACCTTAAAAAGCAAGGAACAAACAAAAGCAAACCCCAGGATCCCTGCAATCAAATACCTGCTGTTTATACTGATGGAGGGTACACTGATTCAAAAACAGATGGGGCAGGGGAATATCACACTGAACCCCATTAGTGGTTTGAAAAGAATAGATGGATTTTGTTACACCGCATTGCATTCTATAAAAGCCTAATATGAATAGTAAAGGTGAGCAAACCATGGAAATGTCCTCACAGGTTCTTAGTGGTCCATATGCCAAGGTAAATGTTTTGCCATATAAGCAGTAAAAATTGGCAGAATGTTTTCATTTCTCGTTTTAGTGCCACCCACGGGGAGACATCTTGAGCCAACAAAATGTTATTATTTCCTGCTGCATAAATTAGTATATTCCATGCCTCTTATCTCCATTAGGTTAAGCCTAAGGCTTTTTGCAGTGTTTTTGTTGATGGCTGTATATGCTGGATCAGGCAATGTGTGTGTGTGTGTGTGTGCATGTTCATGTGCACGTGCATGTGTGCGCAAGCATGCTTTTTTTAAATACACATGTGCACGCGAAACATTCCCCAGATGTGGAATTGCAATACAATTACTGCGAAGAGAAAATATGATTCTTCTCGAATAAATTAGGCAAGTTAAATAAATATCTGCTAAATTTATTCTGGAGATTCTATTTTGTCTAATTTATTCTGTTCTTTAGGTGGAAGGCCAAAACACTATACAGGGCACTATTTGTGGGGGTTGGGGGGTTGGGGGGGAAGCTTAATTCAAATTTCAATACAAATACAGGTTTATACTTATATTAATAGGCGGCAGGAAGATTTCTATAAAGAGCACTTTATGGTTTAGCACAGTAGCTAGTAACATTCTGAATGATGAACAAAAAATTTCGAAGATTGTTTAGATGAACTCGAATTGAAACGTATGATATATAATTTTTATGTATGTATGTATGTATGTATGTACGTACAGTGGTACCTCGGGTTACATACGCTTCAGGTTAAATACGCTTCGGATTACAGACTCCGCTAGCCCAGAAATAGTACCTCGGGTTAAGAACTTTACCTCAGGATGAGAACAGAAATCGTGCTCCGGCGGCGCGGCGGCAGCAGGAGGCCCCATTAGCTAAAGTGGTGCTTCAGGTTAAGAACAGATTCAGGTTAAGTACGGACCTCCGGAACGAATTAAGTACTTAACCCGAGTTACTTACCTGTAAGTAAGTAAGTAAATAAATAAATAAAATTGTCAGCTGAATGTGAAGAGAGGAACATGAACTGGAATTAGCTCCTCTCTTTTTTTTAGACAAGTTGAACTTTCTCAGTTTTCAGAGTTTATACCATCAGAATAGTTGGCGGTAGATGTGTCAGACACTCCAAGCAATGTTGCATGTTTCCTTGTGAGGAATATGGATTTGGAAGCAGGATTCACTACAGCTTCATGTGCTAGAGAGGAAGGTCCATCGAGGTCCACTCAACCTACCCACCACAATACAGGAAGGATTACAGGCTTATCTCTAGTTTGTCTAAAAATGGGGCAGGGAAGGGGATCAGGTGCAAACTATGGAGAATATGAGTACATAGGAGCCATATCTAACAAAGTCATTTTGTTAGCACACAGACTTCTGCCTGCACAACAGGGCTTCCTCACCTTCTCCTCTCCCTATGCATCACCTGTGCCATCTCAGATTGGTCCTGGGGAATTCCCTCACCCCCCCCCCAGGGTTGCAGGGAAAGGGAAAGTCCCATTGTGCAGGTAGAGTCCATTGTGCTAACATGCCGACTTCATTGAGTACAACTTTCAGGTTGCAGTCTGTGATAATGAGGTATGAGTAAATCCAAATGGCCATATTGCTATATGAGTGGAAACACATCTTCAGAAATTGCCCAGGATCTTGAGTTGACAAAGTATTGAACGTGGCATCAAATTTAAAATGGCCGACAAGATGATCTTGGAAAGTTACCTCGGGCCAAGGAATGTGAAATGGAGCTCAAATTTCCTCTTGGGAGTTTCACATGTGACTAACGTTGCGTTCCTGTGTACAGTTAAGCCACTTGAATCCCTTTGACTTCAACAGCATGGCTGCCACTTAAACACTGTGCCGTGTGGCAGCCTAACTACCAGAAGAAAACACACCATTTTGCTATGAACAGGGCAAATTGCAGACTGAGCCTTGTGGCTCTCCAGGTGTCACTGAACTACAGCTTCCATTATCCTTGGCCATTTGCCATGCTAACAGAGGCTTATGGGAGTTATAGTTCTGCGACATCCAAAGAGCACCACAAGTTAGGTTCCCTTGGAAATTTCCAGTTCTGCTGGCACTTTTACACCATCTTTGTATCGTCTATTTTTCTTCAAGAAACCCTTAATTTCCTAGTAAGTGTGTAGATGAGGGCCCAGTGGTACCAAAGAGTGTTTTTAAGCTTGCGTTGTGGTTTTGAGCAATATATCATCAGGGCAATGATGCTGGGATGATGTATTGCACTAATACCTCATAAGAGCACTATCGTGCTCGTGATATATTAGTATAATACACTATCAGAACACTATCTCTGATGTATTACTCAAAAGAACCATTTTTAACCGAAAAGGAAGGAGAGGAGAGCATCTTAGCTCCCACCAGAAACTATGGACAGCAACAATAAAGGGAAGAAATAATAAATTGTTGGGTCCTCGGCTTGTAAGGTATCTCAAAAGAGCCAGGAGAGTTGTTTAGAGCACTCGGTGCTATTCTAGCTTTAAATTCCTTCTGATGAAGTGGACTATAGTCACCCAAAACCTATGAAATAATGAATTTGTTAGTCTTAGAGATGGCGCAAGACTATTTATTTAATTACATGTACTGTATTTCAGTTCCCTTTATTTCGTCCTATTTATGAATCACTTCCTGTAAGAGACCAGGGAGCAATCTATTTATTTTGTATGCCACCTTTCAACTGAATATCAAGGGGGAGTTTGCAACATAAAAATACAAAATGAAAACACAAAATACATAATAACACAAAAACAAACCAATAACCCCCCCCCCGACAAAAAAACCCTTATTTTAAAGGCCATAAAATGTAAATCAGCCTAAGGCCTGCTAACAGAGACAGGTTTTTGAAGAGACATGTATGGGGAGAACATTCAATGAGCCGCTCCAGAAAAGGCCCGTTCTTGTGTTGCCGCCCTCCAGACTGTTAGTTTCTGTTTCCTCACTGAACAGCTGCTGCAAGTCACAGGACTGTGTTTACATTCCAGAGTCCATATACTGTTGGAGTCTCGCGGGAAAGGGAGACGGGATGTGACGTTACTGGTTTCCTGTTTCCTTTGTTCTTTCTTTTGTTCAGTTGCTCTCTGTTTCTCATAGAGAGGAGATGTATATTTCTTTGCTCTCTGCATAGCTTAGTAATAAAGTATAGCAATGTAGCCCATACCTATCTCATCCTTCCGCTGTGGTGTTGTTTTAATGCTCTGCTCGGCTCAAAGGAAGATGAGCCGTATCAGCTCGGACGACCGGAGCTGAAATTCAATACAGACCTCTCATGGAGGAGGGCCTCAGAGAATGATCTCAGGGTCCAACTAGATTCATATGAATAGAGGTGGTACTTGAGGTATTGTGGTCCTGAACCGTTTAAAGCTTTATAGGTCAAAACCAGCACTTTAAATTGGGCCAGGAAACTAATTAGCAGCCAGTGCAGTTGGGCCAGGATTGGTGTAATATGTTCACCGTCTTGCCTCAGTGAGTAACCTGGCTACTGAATTCTACACCAGCTGAAGTCTCCGAACCATCTTCAGAGGTTGCCTCATGTATTACACATAGCAGTAATCTAACCTAGAGGTTACCAGAGCACAGATGGCAAAAGTTAGGTTATCCGTCTCCAGATAGAGGCATAGCTGGGCCACCAGCCAAAGCTGACAGGAGGCACTCGGCACCACTGAAGCCACCTGAGCCTCAAGCAACAGCAAAGGAACAAGAAGTACCCCCAGGCTATGCAACCCCATCAAGAGCAGTCAACCTCCCATCCATCCTATCTAGGAAGCCATCCACAAACAGTGCCTCAGTGTTATCGTCATTGAGCCTCAGTTTCTTGGCTCTTATCCGGTCCATTACCAAGGCAAGACAACGTTCCAGCACAACCACAGATGTAAAGGAGAAGCAGAGCTATGTGTCACCAACATATTTCTGACAACATACTCCAAACCTATGGATAACCCCACTCTGCAGTTTCATAAAACAATTTTGTATATAAAAACAGTTGAATGAAAGTTCTGCTAACTCACTCACCTCAATATTCTCCCCACTGCCTCAAACATCTGTCTTGCAGCAAATTTTTCAGGAGTTTCACGCACACATGCACAGATGCACTTCTTCCAAATGTGCAGGAAGACCAGAATTGTCACCCCTACTGAATTTCAGATGTTGAGGGCAAACAGAGGAAATAAAGAGCTACTTATGAATTCCCAGAGATTTTGGCTGGCTGCTATTGGAAACTGTGCTGAATGAGGTCAATTGTTGCTTATTTCAGCTTTTACGCTGGTGCCCTCCAGCAATTTTGGGCTGCATGCTGGCTGAGCGCTGATGGGAATTGTAGTCTTCACCAGCTGAAGCGCACCAGGTTTGGAAGGGCCCATCTATTCTTAAGTTCTTAGAGCCTCCTTAAGCTCTAGTCTACCCTGTATTATATATACTGTCCTCCTTCCTTAAATATGTTTGTAGACACCCAGGTTGAGAAATGGGTTACACTTGTCACTCTCAAAGACTTGACAGTCAATTGTGTGATATCCTGTCATTTCAAAGAGATGTGAAAGTTAGATTGACATATCCTAATAATTCCACAGAGCTTCTCAACTTTCTCACATGTACTGTGGAGCTTCTCTCTCCTTTCTGATCCTTCTCTTTTCTCCCCCCTGAGGACTTCTTGCAAGGAGTTAAAGAACAGGTTCACTGCTTTCTACAGCAAAAAACCGAATGCCATGGGAGTCACTGTTTAATAAAGGAATCACAGTGAAAACATCTTGGAATATATCTGTCTGTTTCAGCCAGAAGCTGATGATCAACATTCATTTGTGTGTTTGATTTTGTTTCAATTTTTGCAGCATGTCCATGTTCACGTACTTCCAAGGAAGGCTGGAGACTTCAGCAGAAATGATGACATCTATCATGAGGTATGTCTGAGCTTAAGTATTTGACTATTACCATTTGAATATTAAAGTGGTTGTTGTGGCCTTAACTGAATGTGAAAGGTCCCTACCAGTGCAATTTTTGAATGTACCATATTTTCATCACAAAACATGGAGGTGGTTGGGCTATTGATTTTCAGAGGTGTCTGGTTGCAACGCAGTGGTCTACATGTTGAAATGGATGCTTGTTGCTAAGTCTGAAGCACAAAGGGAATGCAATGTTGATCCGTTGTGTTGAATTGGGGGGGGGGTTTGAAAAAGAGGATTTTCATAAAGCTGTTTTCCTGAAAACTCTCAACCTGTACATTTTAAATCCTAGTTTGCTCCAGCCCCCGTGTTTTGTTGTGCGGCGTGAGACTGTGGTGGAATCAGTCTTCATTTTTTCCTAAATGTGATTTTCCCTATCGTGCAGTTAATCCGATTTGGCTCTGCAATCTTAGAGGGTCAGATGGGCTTTGCACTTTAAGTCCTAGAAACAATTGTCCCTGCATAATCATTTCACACTTTGGTGACTATGGATCTAAAATTAGGGATGACCATCTGTAGATAACTGAACTTTCATCACAGTCTACGGTGCAACTTTTCGCTCACAAGATTTCCTATAAACTGTTCCATTGCTAATTCATGCACATTCTGGAAAGGCAAAGTATGGCTTCTGACCTTACTCTTTCCTTAAGAGAGGACCTTCAACCGACCCATTGTTGTTGTTATTTAGTTGTTTAGTCGTGTCCGATTCTTCGTGACCCCATGGACCAGAGCACGCCAGGCACTCCTGTCTTCCACTGCCTCCCGCAGTTTGGTCAAACTCATGCTGGTAGCTTCGAGAACACTATCCAACCATCTCATCCTCTGTCATCCCCTTCTCCTTGTGCCCTCTATCTTTCCCAACATCAGGGTCTTTTCCAAGGAGTCTTCTCTTCTCATGAGGTGGCCAAAGTATTGGAGCCTCAGCTTCACAATCTGACCCATACTCCCACAAATGTGCCATGGCTGACCTTATATCTCAAATGTTTCCTACCTATGAAGTTTCTACTGCTTGGCAATTACTCCTTTATTATAAAGCCAGCTACCCACGAAGGATTCACATTGCATATCAGAATGCCTGGCTGAGTATCTGAACAAATAAATGTTTCTTCCAAGGATATTGAAACGGATCAATCCTGGTCTACACAAACTATCGGGAACAACTCAAACACCATGATGATTTTGCGGTCGGAATGGATCATGGCATCAAAGAAGGCCAAGTACAAACCCAAGGCCGAATGTCATTACTATTGCTGAGCTTTCTCGCATTATACATGGAAGAAAAGCTCATCTCTTTCCAAGTATGAATTATTCAGTGTAAAACTTTTAAACCGGCAATGGTATTCAGCATGCGACGTCCTCCTCTTCCCTTCTGACATTCAGAGACACAGCAAGAAAATCACTTAGGGAAAGATATTTTGACTTAGCGATCTCATTCAGTGCATTATGCTAAATCATTTTGGCAGCACAGGAATACCTATTAGGAATCATTTTCAATTTGGGGGGGATGGAGGAAGTGGCTGGGCATAAGACTTAGCAGCTTTCCGGCTTCGATTTCAGTCAAGCTGAACTGGTGAACAGAAGCGCATTCATAAGCTGATTTCCAAACACTCCGAAAATTTCAGCTGCCGGTAACATAGCTTGCTTGAGCTTTGACTGTCACACATCGCTAGCTCTTAAGCCGACCCGCCTTTGGAAGCAGCAAAGACTGGGGGAGGGAAGCAGGAATGCAGATTCTTTCTTTTCAGCCTCCCCCCATGGGTTCTGAATACCTGAACAGTTTCTAGTTACTATTGAATCTTGGCTTTGATAATGTTATGGCTTTGTAAAAAAATACAGAGATTTGTAGACTATCTATACTAAGGCTACTGAACCTTCACTGAAGACATGCAAATATGCCCACAAGCTGTTTCTCAAATCACTTGGAGCGAAGAAAGGATGGTATCACTTTGGGAAGACTTCTTTAAGACATAGTCAATACTTTTGTTATTGTTGACGATGTTAAACAAAGGGAGATATACGGATATAACTAGCCCATTTTAAGTCACCATGCATTGTTTTCATATGGTGTTCCATAAACTCACTCGAGTGAGATCTTTGTTGAACTTCTACAGCGGACCTTGCACCTGGGCCCTCTTGTTAGTTTTTCTCTGAAAAGGATATCACATCTTTTTAATTTTTTTTAAAGAAAGAAACTCGACTCCACATTTCATATCATTCTGAACAGAAGGATATATCCGATAGTGTGCCTTTCCTCACAACAGGTTCTTTACTCTAGTCAATGCTTCTGTGAAGAAAAGGGAGAAGAAGGTGACTTTTGTGATTCCCCCCCTTTCTTCAACAGCCTGGACTTTGCAATTTTTCAAGAGGCTGTGAATACACTATACCTTTTAAGCACATTTGAAATGAATTTTTTCCCTCAAAGAATTCCGGGCACATTACCCCTCACAGAGTTACAAATCCCAGTAGCTCTTAACAAACTGCAGTAACCAGAATTATTTGAGGGAAACAAGGCGCTTCAAATGTGCTTTATAAGTCTAGTGTGTACACAACCACAGCATTCCAAAGTGTCTCCCAACCTCCTGGGGCAGACTTTGATCAAGGAGTGCAGAGCAAAGGGAGAATTAGATAAAAATTGGCTCCCTTCCTCCTTCTGGAAACTTCTGCTGGATTAAAGAGCCTTCCTTGGGCAGAGGGAAACCAGTTGGATACAACCCAGAGATCTTATATAAAGTTTGTGTTAAAAGAGAGAAGAGAGACAAAGTTTAGAAACCGATTTCTATGGGAAGGCATGTATACATAAATTTAAAAGAAAGCTAGATGCTTGTGGGATCCAAATAAATCTGTTCCACAATGATGTAAGCTGTTCCCACCTCAATCCAGAATTCTGTGTGGTAGTTACATCCAGGGCCATGTGCAAATGGGCCTCTTGGAAGTCTCCACCGTATTTGTGAGCAAAGAAATAGGAGGAGGGGAGGACTATTTCACTGAATTCCTCCCAACAGTTTCTAAGTGATAGGATTCCTTGTTGGTAGGGGCAGTAGCAGTTTCTTTCTTAAGTTGATGCTGTTGTTGCTGCATATGTGAGAATCAGAGACTGTGCTGGCAGCCTGGCTGCCATTTTGCATTCTTCACAACATCCTGGGCTGAGTATCATTCCAGGATAGCAGAGGGCAGAGGAGATGGGTTGTGTGGGACGGAGTGGAGGTGTTTGCTGCAGATAAATGGTGGAGAATATCTGGAGAAAATCCTGGCCTCTTTTTTTTTTTTTACCAAGGAGGGTGGAGAAAGAAAAGAAAAATCTCAGACATGTTCTCAGCAAACCACAGCAACCCATGTCTCCAGAGGAATTATGAATCATCTTAATTGTGTCAAACCATTTCCATGAGAATCCTGTTTCTGCTTGAGTGTGATTCATTTCCATGTTATTACCATTTCTATTCATTAATAGTACTTCCATTCATATGCTTAAAAACAACAACCCAACATCTGATTTTTGTAGTTTTGGATCCTGTGCTCTGGGGAGCGTTCCTGAAACACATATTTCCCATTACTGCAGTTGACTCAGGTCATCTTAGGGTTACTGTATAAGTGCTATAAGTGGAAGTCGTTCCTCTCCAATGCCTGTGGATTCTCCCAGCGAATCTGAAGAATTTTTCACCTGATTGTGCAGCCGTGCTTCCTTTCTGAGGCTATTGCTGCCTAGAAGCCCTCTGTAAATCTCTCTCTTCTTCCATTCTTCGCCGTGCATCATTTTTTAAAATATTTTTTTTAAAAAAAAAAACCAGGGCATAGATATACATATTCATCCGACGGCCCCTTCCGCAGCTCGTGTGCACATGAAAGGAAGCAGAAACCTTATATTTTCAGACGGAGGTGTTCGGTGCAGAAAAGGGTTCAAAAGCTCATCTGCTTCTCTGAGCTGTATCCAAATTATGTGTGCTGCCTGAATCTGAAAATGGAATCAGCTGGAAATGTGCCTTTTTGATGAGATGCTTTGTGAGCTCTTGCAGGCCTAAGCTGTAAATACGGTGAGATGATCCTTTCGCACAGTATTTTGCCACTGCCTGAATTGGTAATGTATTGGGAACTTCATATCCTGGTACTTTGGAATATATTGGTGTCATAACAGTATCCGGTATTTTAATGCACTTTGGAGATGGATTCTACTTTCGGAGAGAGCGCCCATCAGCTTCTCAGTGGGCCATGAGCATCATCTTGCTGTGCAGCAGGATCCGTGAGAAGCCTTACTGGAAGCATAGCGGTAATGTGCCTTCTGCCATGCTCCTTATTTGCACCCAGCTGCCATCATTCTGCACAGGCATGTGCTACATTCTTTATATTCATCTACTGAAATCTTTCTAACCTGGGCGAGATCATCATCAAAAGCTACAATAACAAAAGAAGCCCAGAACACCTAAAGTTGTAAAACATAACAATCCATAATAGACATGTTCAACATCCAATCTTAAATACCCAGCACAAGCAAACAGAAAATCATCTACTTATGAGCAAAGCTCAACATGTCCCAGATTCCTGTGTAAACAACCAGGGTTCAACTGGGTGCCATTCAGCTTAAACGTTGAGCACTAGCAAACACCACAAAGATATCACATTCTTGTGAACTGCTGTCAACATGGCCCAAATGCCAGAGCAAGAAGCCAAGTTTTAAGTTGATGCTGAAAAATAGCCAATCTCGGTGCCCCAGAGCAGAAGGTGTTCCATAACCATTGTTTGGACAGGCTGTATTTCAGGGGTAGAGCATCTGCTTTAGAAATGCAGAAGGTTCCAGATTCAAACCCTTGCATCTTCAGGTGTGGCTGGGAGACAGGGCTTTTTATCAGCCGGAACTCTCCAGAGCTCAGTTCTGGCACCTCTCGGGTGGGCGCCATTGTCGCTATAAGAGAACGAGGGAGGCATTCTTGGTGAGTTCCAGCACTTCTTTTTCTTGAAAAATAGCACCACTGGGAGAAACCCCACTCTGAAAACCTGGAGAACCTCTTCCAGTCCGTGTAGACAATACTGAACTAAATTGATCAATTGTATGACTCGGTATTAGGCAGTTTCCTAACCAGGACAGGCTCCCCCCCATGTCTCCACATAACACACACCACCCTGAACACAGAGGGAAAATCCCAGCAGCAGCAGCTATCATATCCCAATTCTCAAGTAGGAAGCTTTCATATACCATAATTTTTGCTCTATAAGACTCACTTTTCCCCTCCTAAAAAGTAAGGGGAAATGTGTGTGCGTCTTATGGAGCGAATGCAGGCTGCACAGCTATCCCAGAAGCTAGAACAGCAAGAGGGATTGCTGCTTTCACTGCGCAGCGATCCCTCTTGCTGATCTGGCTTCTGAGATTCAGAATATTTTTTTTCTTGTTTTCCTCCTCCAAAAACTAGGTGTATCTTGTGGTCTGGTGCGTCTTATAGAGCAAAAAATACGGTATTTCAGGGGATGGACTGAGGATATTTCTGAGGAGTCAGTGATATCAAATGGTATTGGTTACAGAACAAAATAAAAAAAATTCCTTCCAGTAGCACCTTACAGACCAACTAAGTTTGTTATTGGTATTGGTTACTCATGGGAGGAGGAAGTTTTGGGTTCCTTGGGTTTATCTGTCCTCCCCACTCCATCTTCTATGGAGGTCTCTGTAGGCCAGAGTCTGACTCCCCTTCTCTTTCCTCCTCCCCCCATCAGAGTCTGGCTGACTCCAACCTGGCAGCTCCTGCCCACCTTCTTTTTAAATATTTCCTGATTTTATTTGTGTATTACTGACAATAGAAACCTGCCTCGAATCTGGGAGAGATGCTGCCAGTCAGTGTAGATGCTGCTGCCAGTCAGTGTAAATAATACTGAGCTTAGATGGGCTGAGGGTCTGGTTCAGTATAGTCTGTAGGCCAGAGACGGAAACAAATGAGGGTCTCCATGAGTCTCAGGATTTCCCAGGATGACATCAATGCCGTCACCAAATCCGGTTCCTGGACCATGACGCACCACCTCTATTAAGTGGGCAGGCCATTGCTAACACTGAGTGTTCAGCAGACAGTGCTGATTGCTTGAAGATACTGTGTAAAAAAAAAGAGAGAGGCCTTTTTGAAGGTGGTCTTTGAGGGAGAAGAGCCATTCCCTTCAGATAGCGTGCTCTCTTCCTCCCCCATTTCCAGACCAAAGGAGATAAAGGAGACTTCAGAGAACAGATAATCCACGAATCCCTTTCTTTTAGTAAAGCTTGGACCAGTGACTGTACAAAAGGCCAATGGATTAAATAATTGGGGAACTCAGACCTCGCCGCCATTAGTAATAGCTGCTGGAGCTGAGAGGGTGAGATAATTGTAAGAGAGCAGCTATAAAGGACCCGATCACAGGAAATTAAAATGAATCAGCTATATAAGTCACAGCTGTTTCTAAATTGCCAGTGATTTCCCCCCACCCGCAAAAAAAAAAAAAAGACTCCCTGCCTATTATTTTTCTGTTAAACTAATTATTTTGTATTGATTTTCTTCTGAGGGGAAAAATTGCCAAACATGACCCAGAGTACAGTATGCTACGCTTCGGTGTCCTGTAACTTTGCAAATGTGAAGCTGCCGCTGTGGGCTGGGAAATGGGAAATGGCAAGGACTTCTGAGGCTCATGTGACATTTGCTGCAGAAGGAAGCTGCCTTATACTGAACCAGACCCTCAGCCCATCTAAGCTCAGTATTATCTACACGGACTGGCAGCATCTCTCCCAGATTCGAGGCAGGTTTCTATTGTCAGTAATACACAGATAAAATCAGCAAATATTTAAAAAGAGGGTGGGGGCAGGGGCTGCCGGGTTGGAGTCAGCCAGACCCTGACGGGGGGGAGGAGGAAAGAGAAGGGGAGTCAGGAGCGAGGGGGAGACCGGGGAAAGCGGGGGGATAAAAGGGGCAGGAGAGGAGGACAAGGGGGTGGTTGAACCTAGAGCAGAAAATCCCAGAAGCACCTCTCAGGTAGAAAATCAAAACCAAACCGTAATTAGGGAAGCTTTTAATGTTTAACAGATTACTGCATTTTAATACTTTGTTGGAAGCCGCCCAGAGTGGCTGGGGAAACCCAGCCAGATGGGCGGGATATAAATAATAAATTATTATTATTATTATTATAAATAAATGAGGAGGTGGAGGAGGGAGCCAGAGAGCGACAGAAAGAGACAGAGGAGAGAAAAGGGGAGCGAGCGAGGCAGAGAAAGGAGGGGGGAGACTGGCAGCAAAGCGGGACAAGATGAGGACAGGTGGAAAAACTCCAGACAGGAAGTGGCGGCAGCAGTGGCTCAAAGCTTTTAGAATAGCTGACCTGGCGGCTGGCAAAAGTGCTCTCGTGCTCGGATTCTGCTTGTGGGTTTTCCCCTGGCATTTGGTTGGCCACAGTGAGATCAGGATAGTGAACTAGGTGAGCCATTGGCCTGATGCAGAAAGCTGTCCTTATGCCTG
Source organism: Podarcis siculus (assembly GCA_034642415.1). Taxonomy (NCBI): domain Eukaryota; kingdom Metazoa; phylum Chordata; class Lepidosauria; order Squamata; family Lacertidae; genus Podarcis; species Podarcis siculus. The sequence continues at coordinate 22,404,053 of JAXCMG010000002.1, forward strand.
CTGAAGTGGGGCAATTTGTTCTGCATGTATTTCAACGAGCTACTTTGCTTGTATTTATATAAACGGTTGACTGGGCTTCAGGAAACTCCAGCCAACATCTGTCTCAAGAAGCATTTTACCAAAGAAGTCCTTGAGCTCCAGAACAACCTCAAGCACAGGCAAAGCGAAAGGACCCCCCCTCCCCAATGAGACCCTGCCAGCATTAATCCCTTTATCAGCAATTTGTCTTTGGTCAGTGGTGACTTGTTGCTAACTTCTTTGCCAATGAACTGCTGTCAAGGACACAAAAGTGCAAAACTGCCCTACCAGCCAAACTAAGTAAACAAGCCTGTCGTGGGTGCCAGCCAGCTCCTTTGCAGCAAAGCGCAAAGGCATTTTGTCTCCGCAAAGAGGAAAGCATAAGCGTAAGCAATCACTTAAGGGCCAATGTTTTTTGCATGTTTCGGAGGAAAAGGTTTGTCAGAAGCACTCTCTGGGCCAGCCAGCCAAAGCCAGCCAGCCAAGGATTCGAGGAGAGCAGTGCAGCGGCAAAAGCGCTGATGGAGATGCAAAGGGACAGATGGGCTGGAGGGCAATTAGATGGCAGGACGGTATGTAAAATGCCAAGCAAGCTCTACCTTTGCAGGCAGATCAGAGGTGTAAAGGGCAGGCACGCGACTGCAAAGCATATAGCATTTAATAATAGAAAGCTTTCCTCTATACTTCTCGAGCTGATTTGCTTTGCTTTGCTACTCCAGGCGAAAAATGAAAGGCAGCGTTTTGGTTGACAGTGCAGACAGCAGTAGATGAAGTCACAGCCAACCACATTTGGGCAGGTGATGACATCACCAAGGGCCGCCGAGAGCAATGGCATTAAGTGTAAGAGAATGATTTCAAGAGTTGTGCTGGGCTGGGGTGGGAAAATAACCCTGGGCAGCGAAGGTGATTTCCCAACAGCCTTTAAAAGGCTATTGAAAAACAAGTGTGTAGTATCAGATTATTATTATGACAATTATCTCGATTGGGTGTTGTTACTTCTGATTTATGCAGTTGTTTTAAATAGTGAAATCTAATGGTTCGAAATATTTTTGAATTTGCAATTTGTGTATATGGCAAAGAGCATATGTGTGTATGGATTCATAAATCAGTGGCCACTGAAGATGACCTTTTGCACGCCCTCCAATATTTCTCTGCTGAAAATAGGTACGTCCCATTCCATAGTGACAATTTTACTATTTATACCCCACACATCTTCCTGAGTTGCCCAGCCACTCTGGGCAGATTCCAACATATGTAAAAACATAATAAAACACCAAACATTTTTAAAAAACCTTCCCTATACAGGATTGCCTTCAGATGGTTCGGGGGTCGGATAATGCCATACCCTCCAACATTTCTCCAGTGAAAATAGGGACATCCTAAGGAAAAGTGGGGCATTCTGGGATCAAATCAGAAACCGGGACAGCTTCTCTAAATCAGGGATGTCCCTGGAAAATAGGGACACTTGGAGGGTCTGCTTTTGGTCAAAATGTGTTTGGATTGACTGTATCAGGGTATGATATTTTAGCTGCAGTTTACATTTGCATTGGTGTTATAAATTGGTATTACCAAATCAGTGGTATATCATTTTAATGTTTCCGGTCCCAATATATTTATTACATGGTGCAGTGGGCACTGACTACAGATGCATAAGGCATACACTGTTTTTGTTACAATATTCCCCCTATTATTATTATTATTATTATTATTATTATTATTATTATTTAGGATCATTTCATTGATTTCACCTGATCACAGCCTCCCAGGGGCAGTAAAATCAACTCACGGTTGATGTGAACGGGATGTCCTAACAACCATTTCGCCAGCAGCCCTAGAAGAATGTCCTTGTGGAGTGCAGGGTACATTACTCATGCCAAAGATGAGATAGCCATGCTCAGAGACAGAATGCTACTATAGAATGCAAAATGCTCAGGATAAGCACATGGAACGGCAGTTGCCTTCATATAAGTGGAAGGGTAAATGTTGAACCACCCCACAAAACCCTGCTCTGCCCCCAGCTGGCCTCCGACCTGCCTGTCTTCATATTTACAGCCAGTCCAGGGAGGGGCACTACCTATTGTGCTATTCCTATTCCTGCTCCTTAGTCACAGAGTTTGTCATGGACTGGTTGGGTGCAGAAGAGGGGTGGGAGGCACCCACTGGGGAGGGGGGCAAGGGAAGAAGGCTCAGAGCCCGGGGAATGGTGGTTGGATGACAATGAGGGAGAAGAGGGAGTAGATTAAGATGAGGAGGTGTCAGAAACTGAAGAGGTAACAGGGTTTAGTGAGCAGGGCGGTGCTGGGGCATAGAACAGACCAGAATCAGTCAGAAGTGAAGGCTGGAGAGGAGGGAAGCCAAGAGGCAGAGATGACTCAGGCTGGTGAAGAAGCCAGGCTGTCTCCCTGTCCTGCTGTGGCCAGCAGCCCTCTCTCCCCCCCCCCCTCTCCCCCAGAACCCAAAGAGGTATGAAGAGGGTGGAGCAAAGGCAGGCAAGACAAAGGAGCCTCAGATTGCTTAGGAAGGAACTGGGGGAGGAGAAGCCTTAGAGAGCTCTTAGGGACAAGTTCTTCTGGGAAGAGTTGCTGTTCTCTCTAGGCCTGGCCTCCTGAGCTGTCTTCTTGTTGTTTTTAATAAAGAGCTAACTTCATTGAAGCTGTGTGAGTTGCTACTGACCTGCTCCTGGTACCTTGTAGACTTGCCCTTGTAGAGTTCAGCAGGGAGGAATCTGAGCTCTGTTTATCATTGATTGTTGGTCTCCCTGTCTTCCGTACCCACCCACCCCAGTCCCAATGGGTGCTGTCCCCCACTGCCTGCATACCTTTTTGTTTTGTTTTTTGGCCTCCCAGAAGCATCCAACTGGGCAGCGTTAGAAACAGGATGCTGGACTTTGTGGGTGCCAGACTTCCACAATCCCTGGATCCAGCAAGTGTTAGAATTTAATCAAGGCTTGGGTTATTAAACTGACTAGCAGGTCTCTCTAATCCCAGGATCCGGCAAGTGTTAACAGCTAATTAAACCAGGCTAACCTCCTGTGTTATGGGACATGGGTGGCGCTGTGGGTAAAACCTCAGTGCCTAGGACTTGCCGATCGTATGGTCGGCGGTTCGAATCCCCGCGGCGGGGTGAGCTCCCATCGTTCGGTCCCAGCTCCTGCCCACCTAGCAGTTCGAAAGCACGTCAAAGTGCAAGTAGATAAATAGGTACCGCTTTATAGTGGGAAGCTAAACGGCGTTTCCGTGTGGTGCGCTGGTAATGGCTCGCCAGAGCAGCTTCATCACACTGGCCACGTGACCCGGAAGTGTCTCCGGACAGCGCTGGCTCCTGGCCTCTTAAGTGAGATGAGCGCACAACCCCAGAGTCGGTCACGACTGGCCCGTACGGGCAGGGGTACCTTTACCTTTACCTTTTTAACCTCCTGTGTTGAGGTGAGCCCCTATGCGATGGAACATTAAGAGAACAAAGGATTAAAAGCCAGAGAATAGATTAGAGAGGTTAGAGATTAGGAATGATGTGACCTAGAAGTAAAGCAGCAAATTGGAAACCCGGAGAGACAGAGCACAATGTTTGAGATCTGTTGAGTAATCCAAGGCTGTGGCTATGGGAGAAACAAGACCCTTTTGGAGTGTCAGTGCTTGGAACCCCTCCATTGTATGCTCAGGTTGTATATCAGGTACAGTGGTACCTCGGGTTACATACGCTTCAGGTTACATACGCTTCAGGTTACAGACTCAGCTAACCCAGAAATAGTACCTCGGGTTAAGAACTTTGCTTCAGGTTGAGAACAGAAATCGTGCTCCGGCAGCGCGGTGGCAGCAGGAGGTCCCATTAGCTAAAGTGGTGCTTCGGGTTAAGAACAGTTTCAGGTTAAGAACGGAGCTCCGGAACGAATTAAGTACTTAACCTGAGGTACCACTATATAAATAAACCATATATCCTAAAGACACCACAGTTTTCACTGGACCTCATTCCCAAAAGGAATCCTGGGTTAGCACCCGGAACCCCTGAAATCTCGCACAGCTCAGAGATTGGGTTGTGTGTGCAACAATATATTATTGAAGGCAGGGTCAGGTTTTCCGTAGTCACCAAGATGTTGTTGGACTCCAACTCCCATCATCCCCTGGCCACTGGCCATGCTGACTGGGGGCTGATGGGAGTTGGAGTCCAACAACCTCTGAAGGGCCCCAGCTTTTCCCTTCCAGTTCAAAGGTGAACGCACAAAGAGTTATGGTGGGTGTGGCCCTAAATGCCGTGTAGTTTTCGTACATCATCAATGTGCTAAATAATCTGTTGGCCTCTTCCAGACCGCAGCTGTACTTAAGGGGTGTGCGGGAGAGAAACAGAAAAAGGAGAACAAGAGAGAAGCTAATTACCAAGCGAGTCTCTTAATGCTTATTTTAATCATACTGACTACCCCTTCTTGGCAGCCACAGCCATTAGACAGCAGAGGCAGGAGGCAAGCTATCACAGCAAAATGGTGATGATGCTGGGAATTGGGCTCGGGAGTACAATTTGACTTGTCAGTTTATATAGACATAAAGCTTCATTGTTGTGCACAGACACAACTGGCTTTTAAAGAGTCTATTTCCCTCCTGATGATGTGGAAATCTGCTAGGCAGTCGCCCGCCCACTGTTCTGAACCCTTCTCATTTACCAGCCGGCATTTCTCTTGTATGTAAAGAGGACTCGCACGGGCACACAGACACACACACACTCCTAAATTGGGGTAATAATCTTGAGGATGCGATAGGAGAAGTCTTCCGGAAACATCTCTCTCTCTGGATGATATACTGGATTTCCAAGCTCCTTGGAACCGGTGAATTCCAAAGCCTTGGCAGCTCAAAACAGGGAATGGAGGGAAGGAAGTGTGCAAGGCTCCTGAGGAAGAAGTTGAAGAAGAAACGATATAGATAAATGCCTGCAGCAAAGCATGCTGGGTTGAAGAAGCAGTGTCCACTCTAATACTTGCCCAAGAGAAAGTGGCCATTGCTTGTTTTGACTCCTCTGGATGACTTGTTTATTGAGTACAGTGGTGCCTCGGGTTACAAACACCTCAGGTTACAAACACTTTGAGTTACAGACTCCGCTAATCACGAAGTAGTACCTCAGGTTAAGAACTTTACCTCAGGATGAGAACAGAAATTGCGCGGTGGTGGGAGGCCCCATTAGCTAAAGTGGTACCTCAGGTTAAGAACGGTTTCAGGTTAAGCACAGACCTCCAGAACGAATTAAGTTGATAACCAGAGGTACCACTGTATTTATCCCAATTTGTTTGCACAGATCTTAAGTCGAAGTCTTTATGTCCAGTCTTTATAGAGTACAGTGGAACCTCGGTTGTAGAACGCTTCGGAAGTTGAACGTTTTGGCTTTCAAATGCCGACAAGCCAAAAGTGAATGCTTCCATTTTCAAACATGCCTTGGAAGTTGAACGCCTTCTGAGGCGCATTTCTCCATTTTTCTCAATGGAACTTGCTGACTGCCCGTTGTGCCTAGGTTGTCGAACATTTCGGAAGTTGAATGGTCTTCTGGAATGGATTACGTTTGACAACCGAGGTTCCACTGTATTTGCTCTGAATTGTTTGTGGCACAGTCATACAACAATGAACAGACATCATTCTGCATTCATCCTGATTTGCTTCTACAGTGGTTCTACATCTTCCCACTAATTAATTATGTATCCCACACTTTATAGTGCAATTTCTCCATCACCTTCCTAACTGCAGAAAATCTTTGTGTGTGTGTGTGAATTTATTGCGCAACAGCAATTTAATCCACTTTAACTCTGCAAACTGAAACCTCTGGTATGCACTTGAATCTCTCTCACATAACACTGATAGTCTGGAGGCAACCTTTGTCCCAGCATGCATTGCTGCAATCTGTTATTTATTGCACCTGGCACAGTCTAACCTATTTAAGTCTGCAAAACACGCCCCGCCTTAAGATTGTAATAAACTGCTGACGAGGGCTTCCATTTATTGTTTACTTATTTACTGTACTGTATGTATTAGTCACTCAACACCTAATGTTCTCTGAGTGATGTACAGCATTCGATAAAAATAATAAAAACTAGAGAATGCAAAATACAATTCTTAAAAGCAGCTTTTAAAAAATCAATATAAAACAGAGTGAAAACAAAAACGTTATCAACTTAAATTCAGAGCCTAAAATATCCACGGAGTAAAACAGATGCAGCGGATCAGATTAAAAGTCCTATGGGAGTCAAAAGGCCTTTGCCTGACACAGAAATAAGTACCTAGGCCACATTTAAACCACTGTAACAGCCATGGCTCCCCCAATGCATTCTGGGAAGCTGAGAGTTGCCCAGAGACCCCATTTCCCATCACAGAGCGACAGTTCCCGGGAATCAGCCTTTCTTCCCAAGGAACTCTGGAAATTGTCTCTCTGTGAAAGGAATAGGGGTCTCTGGACAACTCCCAGCAACCTTAACAAGCTACAGTTCCCATGATGCTTTGGGCGAAGTCATGAAATTGGTGCTTTTGATGTATGGTGTGGATGTGGCCCTCTGAGGCCTCTCTGGAGAAGGCATTCCATAAATGAGAAGCCACTGTTGACGTACCGTCCAACATGAAAATAAGGACTCCCCATTCCATAATTAGAATTTTACTATTTATACCCCACACGTTTTACTGGGTTGCCCAAGCCACTCTGGGAAGCTTCTAACATATATAAAAACATAATAAAACATCAAACATTTAGAAAGCTTCCCTATACAGGGTTGCCTTCAGACGGCTTGGGGGTTGGATAATTCCATAGCCTCCCAACATTTCTTCAATGAAAATAGGGATGTTCTAAGGGAAAGTGAGGGATGTGGGTGGCCCTGTGGGTTAAACCACAGAGCCTAGGACTTGCCGATCAGAAGGTCGGCAGTTCGAAGCCCCGCGATGGGGTGAGCTCCCGTTGCTCAGTCCCTGCTCCTGCCAACCTAGAAGTTCAAAAGCACGTCAAAGTGCAAGTAGATAAATAGGTACCACTCCGGCGGGAAGGTAAACAGTGTTTCCGTGCACTGCTCTGGTTCGCCAGAAGCGGCTTAGTCATGCTGGCCACATGACCCGGAAGCTATACACCGGCTCCCTCGGCCAATAAAGCAAGATGAGGACCGCAACCCCAGAGTCGGTCACGAATGGACCTAATGGTCAGGGGTCCCTTTACCTTTACTAAGGGAAAGTGGGACATTCTGGGATCAAATAAGAAACCAGGATGGCTTCTCTAAATCTAGGACATCCCTGGAAAATAGGGACACTTGGAGGGTCTGTGCTGAGAAGACTTCCTTTTCTGGCTATCTGCCCAGCAACATTCCCCCCCTACATTCCCCCCCTTTCCCCCCCCTTTCTGCTTGTTTTTGTTTGTTTAAAATCTAGCCTGAAGAAGAGTAAATTCAAAAACTTGCACTCTACATCATGATCCCTGCCCCTTTTCCTGGTTCTAAGAAAGGCATTGCTTTACTCTCTATCTATGGAATTTGTTTAATGCCACCTCCCCCAATTTGGCACTTTTCAGAAGTTTTGGACTACGACACCCAACTGTCCCCCGCCAGTTTGGCCAATAGTGAAGCATTATGAAAGTTGTAGTCCAAACCTTCAGGAGCAGTGGTTCCCAATAACTGACCCAGGCAGTCTGTGTCACCATTCACAAAACAGAAACTACCTTAGAGATATCAAACTTTTCAAAAGTAGGGGCTTCATGGCTTGGCTTTTGAAAAAACAAGGGATCCATAGGACTTAGCTAATTGGGAACCACTGATCTACAGAACACCAAGTTGGGGAAAGGCTGATTTAACAGACCAGCTCAACTGCTTGTGCATTTTACATATTATTTAGAAAACAGAACTTGTCCTCCAGAGATGGATTAATATCCAGTTTATACAGATCTGAATGATTTCAAAAGTGAACAAGCGGCTCTCGCTTTCTTTGAATGCTGGCATCACTTTAATTAATTGCTGGTTATGTCCAGCTCTCTCACTCTCTCATTCTCTCAATATAAAGATCAAACACAGAACTTGAAAAAAAAAATCACTGCCAGTATTTGTTTGAAGCTCAGCCTGTCCAGGTGGCAGTGGCGGCCGTTTGTTTGGATTTGATTCATTTAAGTTCACATAGTCTAAATATCACTTTTTGCTTTCTTATCTGATATCTGAACCTGAAAGTGGGACACAGGGTGCTTTGTGGCAGTCCAGCTGCTTTTGTGCATGTCAGAAGCCAATGCTTTGTACGATTTCGGAGTTCTTTGCTGTTTCCAGAACCAAAACTTCCCACAAAAAGCCAGCTTTGAAAACCTTTCCAATCTCTTCAAACTTTCTAGTTAGGGCTAAGGTAGAAGAAAGGTAGCCAACATGGCTGCCCTCTAGCTGTTGTTGGACTACAGTTCTCATCATCCCTGGCTGTTGGGCCATGCTGATTGGGGCTGATGGGAGTTGGAGTCCAAAAACATCTGGAGGGCAGCCATGTTGGCTACCTTTCTTCTATATGCATGAGGAAGGCAGTTGCTATGTATTGAGTTCTTTCATGGGGTTTGAACCCCATACTCAGGGGAAGAAGAGAGGGACACATGGGCCTCCTCTTTAAAGGAGCTGTCTCTACTACCACATCCTGGTCCCAAGTGTGATTTCTCTCTGTCTCTTGGGGTGGAGCAAGAAGTAAGAGGATTTGTTAGGCCCTTCAGGCATTCTTTTCAACCCTTTGAGGCGTTTCAGCATTGAAATTGTGTGCTGCGTTTGAATAAACGTTCACAAACTTTTTATTGGTAACATACAGATTGATAAATTAAGGATCCGTACAATGTTATAATATGCAGAGAATAATATGTGTTGAGAAACCAGAGAGAGGAGCTGAAGGAAGTCTGGAGGGTGGGGTGGGAGAGTGGGTTTTTCCTTTTTGGGGAGGGGGGAGGGGAAAATGAGGGGGGAAGGAAGATGATGTATGTTTGATAAATGGTTATGTTGAAATTCCTAATAAAAATATTTTTTTTAAAAAAAAGAAAGAAATTGTGTGCTGCAAGGTGGCCAAATTCATTTCCAAGTGAGCTTAAGGCTCTGGGCCCATCTCTAGTACGCTCCACCCATTGCAAAACCCTCACAGGCCCCATCGATTTTAATTGCAAAGCTTTGGTTGGCATCCGTCTGTCTTGAGAGACGATGGAATGCATCTCTGGGGGTGAAGCCAAACTGCTGTGTTAGCTTTAAGTGGGTGCTTAAAGTTCTGATTTTATTATTAAATTTATATCCCACCATTTGCCCAAAGAACTCACACCCTTCTCCCTCTCTCCATTTTATCATCGCAACAACTCTGTGAGGGATGTTCAAGTGAGAGACAGGGACTGGCTCAAAGTCACTCTGTGGGCCTCAAGGCTGAGTGGGGATTCAAACCCTGATCTTTGAGTTCCTAGTCCAGCACTCTAACCACTACTCTACACTAGCTCACAGAAATAGATGCTTTGGGTGGATTGTACATTATATGTTGTGCTGATGCAATTTTTCTAACTCTCACTGCTTGCCTAAGACGTCTGGATGTTGCTGCTGCTGTTGTGTATGAAGAGCATCAATGGGCTTCTAATCTAATCTACCATCGCCCCTGCCCCCCAAAAGCTTCCCAGTAAGGCTCTCCTTTAAGAACTCCTTAAGTGAACATCAAAAAATTAGGCTTGCAACCTCCTGCAGCTTCTGGCACTTTTCTTAGCTCCTCCCTGTATGGTTCCTTGGCACATCTCTCCAGTGCCACCAGTACTGCATGTTCATTACTGTCACTCGGTCCTAAGAAGTCAATTTGCTTTCTGCGGTGGTAGAAGGGAAAGGTGAAGTTACTCATTAAAGGGATGCAATTAAAGGAAACGCCATGCCAAGTTGAGTTTTCTCTACCGAGCGCCACCCTGGAGGTTGCTCAAACTCAATTACTCATCACCCTGCTTGCTAGGGAGAACAATGTGTTGTACAGACCCTAGCTCCAAGTGACCTTGATGGCTGCGTTTTTATACTTGCGTGGCATTTCCAGACTCACAGGGGGCTCATGACACATGATGCTGTCCTTATGGAAGTAATCCCAAATTAGGCCGTTCCAAGGTGTGTGCTGTAGGTGAAAGTCATGTACCTCATATGCTGTGACTTACACAGGCAAGAAGAAGAGTTTGGATTTGATATCCCGCCTTTCACTCCCTTTAAGGAGTCTCAAAGCGGCTAACATTCTCCTTTCCCTTCCTCCCCCACAACAAACACTCTGTGAGGTGAGTGGGGCTGAGAGACTTCAAAGAAGTGTGACTGGCCCAAGGTCACCCAGCAGCTGCATGTGGAGGAGCGGAGACACGAACCCGGTTCACCAGATTACGAGACTACCGCTCTTAACCACTACACCACATTGGCTCTCCAATAAGCTTTACAATAAGCTTTACAATCTTTACAATAAGCTGTAGGAGTGAGGGTTGATTTAAAACAGTCACTGCATATCTACATTCAACCTTCACAGTGCCTTCATTCCAGGAGCTGTAGATTATGGAATACCATTTATTCTGTTGATTTTGTCACTGACTTAGGGGGTGGCCTCCCTGTGTGATACACCCATGCATCGGGTTTGTTACTTTATTGTTGCTGTTGTAGATCTATGTATCGTGAGTTGTCGAGGCCCTGGTGATGTCCTCCTGATGTGAGGATGATTCTCAAAGTGTCTTAGACTTGGGAGGTGACGTTGCCTCATGATCCTTTAGATCAGCCTTTCTCAACCTGTGGGTCCCCAGATGTTGTTGAACTACAACTCCCATCACCCCTAGCTAGCAAGGCCGGAGCTCAGGGATGATGGGAGTTGTAGTCCAACAACATCTGGGGACCCACAGGTTGAGAACCGCTGCTTTAGATCCTGGAAATGTCAGCCTTGGATCTGGTACGTTCTGTCATGGTTCGCTTCCACTCAGGTTCCCAGAAGTGTCAGGTTATAAGGGTTTGAGAGAGAGTCCCAAACGTGAGCCTTCAGAAGCCCACCATCATCCCAACCTGCTTGGTAGCTCAACATGGCTGCTTTGTCTTTGATTTTTCCACCTCTGTGTAGCATTTGATACACCAGGGCTTGTTAAAAGATTGCAATCGATGAAAAATGAACGAGAAGGGAAATGAGAATCAATGAACTCAACGAGATCTTTTATTAGCATTATCCTGTATCAGTGATCACCCTCTCCCTTCTTCAGCGGTGTATAATTTAATAATTGCATCCACGCCACACCATTAACGGTCTTTTCTCTTTCCGTGACCCACGGATCATTTACTCCTCTACGAATGTAGGGTTCTGCTAAAGAACTATATAGATTTCACATTTTGGTTTCATCTACCACATTACGGCAAATGGGAGTTGATTAGGATTTTCCATAGATCATTAGCAATTGTTTTCCACCTTGCAGATAGCACCATTACAAGAAATCTATCATATCACCGAGAGCCTATCCTGCCTGTTGTTTGTGTGTGATTTATTATACTCACAGTGGAAATGCTGTTAGTGAACATTGGGGAAGCAGTGAATATATTGAGAAATATCAATGTATCCTCATGTTCTAGCTGGTGGTGACAGTCAGTGATCCATCTCCCTGACACTTACCTTGTTAACATTTTGATCAGATGGCAAATTTGTCATTTTTCATGGTAACAAGTTTGCACAAAAATTGCAGATAGATGAGGAAGATTTCTATTCTCCCCCCCTTTTTTTAAAAAAATACCTTCTCTTAGAATCCCCCCTCTATTGCATGATGTAATCGGTAATCTTTCAGGAAAGTGAAATAATTACTTTTTGGAAAGCGTATCCACTGGAAAATGTACCGTTTTGAGAGAGCTCCAATTTCTCTTCATTTGAAGAAGCAACGACCTCCTGCTTTTGACATTACTGACAGTTTGATTAACAGGCCAAACCTACATGAAATGATAATGCACCACCAAACTCTCTCAGGGCCAATATTTCTCTGTATATTCGTTGTTTTAAGCGTCCGGGTGCTTTGGGAGTAAAATGGAAGCTCTCTTTGCAGAGCTGGTGAAACGCCACGTCCTGGCCGTCATATAATCATTAGCTGCAGCCTCAGGATAGCAAAGCACAGCCAGACATCAATTGTTTTAGGGATGCTTCCCAAAGAAATAATTCTTTGCTTGCATTTCGAAGTTCTGGATTGCCTGGTTTTGTTTTTGAGGTGGAACTGATGCATTAGGAATCCTCCATTGTTCTGCTTTATTTTTTTTATTTCTTAAATTTGTAGAAAGTACTGTGCACATGCAGTAAGCCACAGATTTCTGTTCCCTCAGTTCATTTGGAGGTCTTCCCTTCCTCTGTTTCACAATTGCACAAGCAAATTGCACAATTGCACCCCAGAATTCAAGAGTCCTTCTCACTCTGTTGGCTTTGGGTGGAATGGGGCTGGGGTTGATTTCCAAAGCTGTGTAAAATTTGTTCTGTCCCAGATGAGACCATATATCCTTTTTTAAAAAGAGAGAAGAAATTGCTCTCTAAGGAGGCCTGTCGACAAAGGAACAATCCCTGGGAAAGTAACTGAATAGAGAACTAATAGATACCCTTGGTGGACGACCTCCGAGATCAAACCAAAACGTGGATAATTTCAGGTCTTAGTGGTTTTTCTAAGATAAAAGTTTCCCAACTTTCACTGTGAAACTCTGGACAATAGTTCCTGACAAAACAACGCCAGATAGTTTCACCTTCCAATACTGTGCTGGAATATTTGCTATTATCTGTGACGGAGAGAGGATATCTTCTCTTCTGGAACGGAGATGGGCGGCGGAGGGGGGGGGAGGAATGATCTTCACAATGTAACGTCTTGGGCAGATTCCACAGAGAAAGGAAAATAATGAAAGATAGTGCTCTAGTAATTAAAGTTTCAGGCAAGAGGGGCCAAGTCTGCATCATTCTTATGAAACGAGGAATAAATGGGAGATCATAGAACAGCCTCATACGATGATGGATTTTATTATTATTATTATTATCATCCTTCATCAGAACAGCTGGGTTCTACCCCGGGGCTGTAGACTGTGTTCCTAGTGCTTTCTTTGTTAGATGTAATTCTGAGACTTTGAATCCTCAATAGGCAGAGCAATATCGGCAATAAATCACAGAATGTAGGAAAAAGCCTAAAGTAAGATGAACATACGGGGTGAGTGGGTTGGGTAACAGGAGTGGAGGTTAGGTAACATAAGAAACCAGAAGGATGAAGTAGGGGATTTCAGAGTCCCTGGGCACTCCCTTCAGAGAGGGGGTAAGGTGGGGCTCAAAGTAGGAACCCCTCCACCCAACCAAATCGTGTGATGATTTGCCAGGGAGAGTGTAGCAATGCTAGAAAACATTCAGTGACTCAGAATGTGGGAAGATTCAGGACAGAAAAAGATGGAGTCTGATAGGATTATTTGGTTGACCAAACATAAACAGAAAGCCTAGTGCAAGAACATAAGAGCCTTGCTGGATCAGGCCAAGGACTCATCCAGTCCAGCATCCTGAGTAAAATGGTCCTAGTCTCTGGCCAGTGTAGATGTGACATATTGCCTGGCCACTACAGAGGCTGATGTTGCAAATCCTATGTACACCTAGAAAGGGTTCTGGAGCTGAAGAAATCCCGTCTATGGTAGTATTTAAGGCTAGGCCACAGCCTCAGACTATGATGCTCATAGTGCAAGCCCTGCGTATTTATTTTATGTTATGTTATTGAAAACGCTTAGATACTGCTGATTCTTCGGTGGCAAATTGTGTACTGCACTGCAGCCAATGCCATTTTGGCCTGAAAATTCTACATCCTTTGGATTACTGTGATGGTGTCGCATAATACAAATTTGGCATGGTCTGTTGATGGCGGACTTCACAGCTCTCTTCAAGGAGGGACCATGTCGTTGATTTTGGAGCTTGATGGGAGTTGTGGTCCAAATGTTCACCAGCCCTGGTCTAAATGCTCATTGTTAATCCACTCCCCACACAATTCAAGTAGCACCTTCAGTTATCTGGCTCCATCACATGGGCCTTAGTTCACACTGTTTGGGGAAATGATAGAAAATATCTATCAGGGATCATGGAAAATACAGTGGTACCTCAGGTTACATACGCTTCAGGTTACAGACGCTTCAGGTTACAGACTCCGCTAACCCAGAAATAGTACCTCAGGTTAAGAACTTTACCTCAGGATGAGAACAGAAATCGCATGGCGGAAGCAGGAGGCCCCTTTAGCTAAAGTGGTACCTTAGGTTAAGAACAGTTTCAGGTTAAGAACGGACCTCCAGAATGAATTAAGTTCTTAACCTGAGGTACCACTGTACAGAAAATAAGGACAACTAATAAGCATCATAATTCAGTTGGTAGAGCACAAGACTTTTAATCTCAGGGCCGTGGGTTCGAGCCCCACATTGGGCAAAATATTCCTGCATTGCAGGGGGTTGGACTAGATGACCCTCGGGGGGGCCTCCCATTATATTCTATGAATCAAAGGGGAATGAAACACTCCATTAAATTCAGAGAAAGATGAAGTTTTCAGGACTATTTCCTTTAAAGAATTATGAGTGTGCCTTCAGTAGTTTGAAGAAGAAGAAGAAGAAGAAGAGTTTGGATTTGATATCCCGCTTTATCACTACCCGAAGGAGTCTCAAAGCGGCTAACAATCTCCTTTCCCTTCCTCCCCCACAACAAACACTCTGTGAGGTGAGTGGGGCTGAGAGACTTCAGAGAAGTGTGACTGGCCCAAGGTCACCCAGCAGCTGCATGTGGAGGAGCGGAGACGCGAACCCGGTTCACCAGATTACGAATCTACCACTCTTAACCACTACACCACACTGGCTCAGTGTGGTGTCAGAAATGTGCAGCTGTACACATCCAAATATTTTTTTTAAGACTTGCAGAGAAATCTGTGTGACTGAAGATGCTTTCAGAAGATTGCATTCCAGCAAAACATGGCACCCAACGGATGGCTTGATCACTATTTCAAACCCAGAGCGTCTTGTGCACTTTGTGAATAATGAATGGGCATCTTCATGTCCCTTCCTCCTACATCAGATGCTGGAGAGGCGTATAGCATTCTCTTCCTCCCCTAGGCTACAACCAAACAATGGTTTTTTCTTCTTCTTGTTCTTCTACATTCACTCTGACCTTTCTGCTGTTTAGAAAACAAAGGCCAGTCCCAGCTTCCATATGCCAATCTGTGATTTCCACACACACACACACACACACACACACACACAAACACTGTGCTTATTGTCAGCCTAGAAGTAAAAACAAGACAAAACCCGACAAAGGTTATTTCAGATATATGGTTTTTGGCATATATATTTTTAAAGCCACATTGTCTTCCCTTCTTTCCTCTTAGTTACCCTGTTGCATTTGTTAAATGGCTGTGACAAAACAAAAATGTAACAAATCTCAGCCTTGGCACTTGGGGCTTCTTCTTCTTCCCTGGCTGTATTTTAGCAATGGCACATGAATAAAGAAGGAAGGTTTTGTGCCAGTCCAAGGAGACTGGGTCGAATGTGTTGGAGGCAACTAGTGATATGTAGCACAGTGGCATTATATGCGTGTATATCTTCTATGCCTCAAGCAAAGGGGCTTAAAACCATTGCCAATAAAGAACCATCTCCCCACCAAATCCCCTTCCAAGCCCTGCAGAGTTTTCAGAGTTCGACCTTGACAAAAGCAAGGCAGGAAGCCCAAAGAGCATTCCAAACAAATATTGACTTTTCTAAAGCCATTGCAAAGATCCACAGCTGACATATAAGGTAGGTTCAGTGACCTTTGATAATGTCCATTTAGCTGCATCCTATGCCTTTACCCCGTTCTTTTTTTGCAACAATGGCTTTATCCTTTAGAGCAGGGGTCAGCTGTGGGCCAGGGCACTGTCCCTCAGACCATGTGGTGGGCCGGACTATATTTTGAAATATATATATATATATATATGCAGGTTTTGGTGTCCTCGGGTGTCTTCCCGTGTAAAAGTTGGGGTGTCTAGGCGACGTTTCGACGAGGTCTCACTCGTCATCTTCAGGCTGGTGCTTTCGGCTTCTTGTTACTGGAACAGAGCAGGATCTCAGTGTTTGAGTTCCTATAAATACTGTTGAGGAGGTGTGGTGTATAGCCTCCAATGTACCGGTACACCGGTCATCGCAAACCTGTACATGGAACACTTTGAAACCAATGCTTTAGACAAGTCAGAACACAAACCCAAACTTTGGCTCAGATATGTTGACGACACCTTTGTAATTTGGCCACACGGGAAGGAAAAACTGGACAGCTTCCTCACACATCTCAACAGCCTACACCCCAAAATACAATTCACTATGGAAATAGAAGCCAACAACCAACTTCCCTTCCTTGACGTCCTAATCTACAAAAAACCTGATGGCTCCCTAGGACACACTATCTACCGGAAAAAAACACACACCAACCGCTACTTACATGCACAATCACACCACCACCCTGCACAAATAAACTCCGTAGCCAAGACTCTCATCTCCAGAACCAAACGCCTGGCTGACAAAGACCACTTGACAACTGAGTTACAGAATCTCTCAAATGTGTTAATTGCCAATGGATACCAGCAAAACAGGGTTACGAAGCTAATCCAAAAAGAAACACCCCCCAAAAACCAAGACACAGAAGAAAACAATGGCATGGCCCTCCTTCCTTATATCAAGGGCACTACAGATAAAATTAGCAAAATCCTCCATAAACACAATATCAAAACAGCCTTTTGCGCCAACCAAAAAATAGCCAATATCCTCAGAAACCCCAAGGATAAAATCCAGTTGGAAAACCAAGGGGTCTATGAAATACCCTGCAAAGTCTGCCCAGCCACGTACATTGGACAAACAAACAGACGAATAAATGCACGTATCGCAGAACACAAGAATGCCGTCAAAAAAGAAGAAAAAACTTCCTCTCTTTTCCAACACATGAAAGAAACAGGACACGAAATTAATTTTGCAGATTCCAAATTGCTCTCTAACATGGAACATCACCACAAGAGAATAATCATGGAAGCCATCGAGATAGAGAAACACCCTCACAACATGAACAAGCGTGACGACACATCCCGCTTGCCAGACATCTGGAAATTAGCCCTCCCCACAAAAACTGACACCAGATCCAGAGGCACACAGAACGCCATCACCAATCAACCACACCAGACCCAAACCCAGACCCTCTCCACAGATAAATTACAGACACCATCCAGTAGCCAAACCACGATGGCACCTCCGGATGCTGCACCCCCCCTGCAATCCCTACACAGATCTGGCTGGCACAGGCCACAAAACCACAGCTCGCCCCTATACACGAAGCCAAGCCAGAGCACAACAAAGCAGTACAGCCATCTTCTCAGAAAACTCTTCACAAAGTTCAAGAGGTCAAGACACAAAAGCTTTAGCAACTAATCCACACCTAATGACCCACCTAAGTGGTACTCAGGATATCACTCAAGAAATCACTCAAGATATCCCTCAAGCAATTAAGGAACAAAAGAAGAAAAGGCACACTAGCCTGGGAACTTCCTCTCTGCCCAGAACATTGGAGGCTATACACCACACCTCCTCAACAGTATTTATAGGAACTCAAACACTGAGATCCTGCTCTGTTCCAGTAACAAGAAGCCGAAAGCACCAGCCTGAAGATGACGAGTGAGACCTCGTCGAAACGTCGCCTAGACACCCCAACTTTTACACGGGAAGACACCCGAGGACACCAAAACCTGCATTCCTGTACCCGTGAAAATCTACGAAAGCATATATATATATATATATATATATAAACGAATTCCTATGCCCCACAAGTAACCCAGAGATGCATTTTAAATAAAAGCACACATTCTACTCATGTAAAAACACACTGATTCCTGGACCGTCCATGAGCCGGATTGAGAAGGTGATTGGGCCGCATCCAGCCCCCGGGCCTTAGGTTGCCTACCCCTGCTTCAGAGGGCTTGATTTCATCACAACAGGACAGCTTACTTGTAAACTGCTTTAAAAGGTAGGCGGAACTGCAGTTTCCGAGCTAAATTATTTCTCCCCCGCCTCCCCCCATGCTTTAACACAGGGATAAAGCCCCACATTTGGACTTGGAATGTGAACGTAATGAACATTGGCAGGAGCTCCCCTTAAATGGGATTTCCGTATCATGGAAATTGGTCTCTCCTCTGTTGCTCCTGGCACCAAGTCGCAAAGCAAACAAAGACGTTAATTGCTTTCTGAGCAGTGGAAGACCCCACGCCCGTCGGCGTAGCCCTGCGGTTCCATTCTAGATGTTAACTGGATCCCTGTAATAGGATCATAGGGAAAAAATTGAGTGGCCTTCTGGGGCTAGCACAGCTTGCTCGCTTCTTTCGCTTTCTCTGTGGGCTAACAACTCTGTATAATACGAAGTGAAACATTGGCCACTTCTGAGAGCGATTGTCAGGCATCATGCCGCTAAACTGGCTTGGCTTGCCAGCAATTATGCATGCTTCTCCTTCGCTTTTTTGTTTTTAGAATTCAATTCTGTTGCTATCGTTGCCTCCCCGGGATTTTACAATTAAATGTTCTCCTTTCCTTGCTTTCCTTCTTTTCGTTCCCCTTGGCACAATCCACAAGGATTCGGCTTTTTATTTTATTTTTTGCTAGCATTGTTATTCACCGTTACATAGCTACATTTCCTTTGAGTGCTCCGACCAGTACTAAGGCCAGGGAAACCCAGGTTTGAATCTTCATGCAACCACAAAGTTTGCTGGGTGATCTTGGGCCAGCCACTTTCTCTGACCATATCCCTCTTCCTCTGAGCCTCTGAGCTTAACCTACTGCATGGATCTGTTGTGAAATAAAAGGAGAACAACTGTGTTGGATGCTCTGAACGCTTTGGAGGAAGAGCAAGTTTATAACTGGTGTTTTTTATTTTTATTTTTTATTTGATATCCCGCTTTATCACTACCCTAAGGAGTCTCAAAGCGGCTAACATTCTCCTTTCCCTTCCTCCCCCACAACAAACACTCTGTGAGGTGAGTGGGGCTGAGAGACTTCAGAGAAGTGTGACTGGCCCAAGGTCACCCAGCAGCTGCATGTGGAGGAGCAGGGAAGCGAACCCTGTTCACCAGATTACGAGTCTCCCACTCTTCACCACTACACCACACTGGCTGTTGCATTTCTGCACAATGTGAACATAGAAGATGTAAGCAGGGCTTTTTTTCAGCCAGAATTCGCTGGAACTCAGTTCCGGCACCTCTCAGGTGGGCGCCATTATCATTACAAGAGAACAAAGAAGACATTCATTGTGAGTTCCGGCACCTCTTTTTCTACAAAAATAGCACTGAAAGTAACCTAATGTCAGGGGTTCCTCCCATTGGGGTTCCAGAATGCCATGTTAACTTTTGTGAGCAAAGACACCTGGTGAACCTTTAGGGTGACACACTTCCCATCATAGGACACCCCCTGCTAAGGCTGCTATGTCCTCTTACTACATGGCCTGCCACTGAGGCAATTAATCCCAGGCATCCTCAATATCCTTCTGTAACCACCTTCTCATCCCATCGGAGGTCAGCAGAACTGGCTGGCTGACCCTTCGTTGCACCAGATTTCTCTTTGGTTTGTCACCGAGGTTTGTACCTCTACACATCATGAAAGGGTCTTCTCAGTGGTGGCTCCTGGTTTTGGATTGCCTCACTCTTGAAATCCGGCTCACACCAGCATTGTTTTTTCTATCTTTCTTTCAGAACCAGCTAAAAAGTCACCCCTTTAGCTATGCTTCTTATATCTCAAGCCGGAATAGCTCAGTCAATAGATCATGAGACTCTTAATCTCAGGGTTGAGGGTTTGAGCCCAACTTTGGGCGAAATATTCCTGCATTGCAGATGGACTGGATGACGCTTGTGGATGACGCTTGTGGTTCCATCCAACTCTACAATTCTATGATTCTATATCCTGCCCTCCCTCCCTTAGTGATTTGACTTATTAGTTTGCTTAACATGTTTATTAACTGCCCTCCACCAAATGGTCCCAAGGTAGCCTACAAAATACAAAAAACAATATTATAATTCACTATAATTGAACAACAGCATCAAAAGAATTACAACCACAAAACCACGAGCAGTATAAAATAACTACACAGGATGATTGTCAATAAGTCAGAAGTGATGTATTAAATGATTGACTTGTGTTAGTTAGTGGGTTGTTATACTGATTGTTTTCATATTGTTTTGATGCTTTTACTGGAATTTTATTGTTAGCTTGATGTTTTATTTGATGTACCCCATAGTGGAATCACTTGATTGATGGAGGGTGAATAAAAAAAAGTGGAATAAATCTGGGGCAAGTCTATAAATACATACATAACAGATTGCTTTTCAGCTGATAAATTTATTTTATTTTGCCAAAGACCCCATAATGGTTTTAAACAATAAAAAACTACTATTAAATATATGCTACAATCTATGTCACAAGCTGAAAACAAAAGTGCATCATCTCTGAGATAAGAAGGAAGTGTGTGTTGATTAGAGGAGAGGAAATATTCTAGAAAGAAGGGGAAAAGATTTCTGTGGATTCTGCTATAGAACTTAATTACATGTTATATAGAGCAGATTTATTTTCCTGTAGGGTAGAGATTGCACATTGTTATTACTTCCAGGCTAGTATGTAGTGCTTTGATGATTTTGCCCAAATTACCATTTTTAATCTTAAAATGAGAATGTGTTTGGAAATTTAACAAGGGTCAGGCGGGTCCTGTTGAAAAACAAAGAGAAGGGCTGTAGCTCTCGTAAACTCTTATCCATGGGTAATTATCTTGTTATGTTAAAGTGGTTCTCCAGAATATTAAAATAATTAGGACCAACAATCTCAGCCCTGCTTTCCTCAGATGCTGTAATTGGCAAGGGGTGTTAGCTAATTAAACGTATTTATATTACTGGTTGGCTAAAGAAAAGGATGAAGCACTTGTAATTACTGGAATTCGGCGAGATCACGTACTTACTACAGAGAATAAACATGTAGATTATAGCATTTGTGATGGGCTAATAGCTGGAAACAGCAATCTAAACACAGCATATTGACATATCAGTCCAGACAAGATGCAGGCACCATTAGTGGGTGCTTCGTCTGCCCAGGTGAGTGGTGTTCAATGTGTTTTAGAAGGAGTTGCATTCTCCCCACCACACACATCCCAATTCCATGTACAAAAGCTGATAGAACTAGGAGCTGAAGTTTGCTTGGAGACTGCCAAGGTGCCGCATCCTGCGCCATACCTGAGGGCAACAGGCTACCTTAGGGACTGCAGGGCGGGCTATGTGACACCAAAGCTTTGCTCCGCTGTATCACAGCCGCTCTGGGTGCCTCTCAGGATATGCCGCCTGAGGCACCTTCCTCATTCTGCCCAATGGTAGGGACAGACCTGAATGCAATGATTCTGAAACGGCTCTGTTTGCTGTGTAAACCCAGCTCTATGTGGGGCTTCCTGAAGCATCCAGTGGGGTTCAACAAGGTTGGATTTCATAGCAAGGTTTATTAAGGAATCAAGCTGCCCTCGTTGCAGTTGTGTAGCCCAGCTGCAGCATTTACCACACTCCTGTGGAGGCGTGGGGAGATAGGTTCATCGAGTATACAAACGGTAAAATGTCAATGGTACAGAGGCTCCTAAGACAGGAGCCACAATTACTACACTGTGATCTGACTAGTGTTAAAATTGCCACAAGTTCACCAGTCTTCATGCTTGCTGCATGGTGAACCATTCTGGAAATGAGACCTCAGCAGGCAGGCTTTGGACTTTGGGCTTTCAAATGGCAATGCCATTTCATACTGATATCTTCCTTGTCTCTGACTGGCAACTTCTGTGTTCCTGTAGACTATTTCGGCTGAAAAAACCTACTGAAAAATCTCCTGGAAACATTGTTGCTGAAGAAGCCCAATGGGTGAAACAAGGGTGTATCCTGAGAACTGGTCTATCATCAGCTGCCTTATTGTTACTAAGTAGTTCTATTTGTTACACTCTCAAGACATAGGACTATGCAGAAGGAAGCTATCAGTATGAAATGACATTGCCAACAGGAACTGTACGTTGTAATCGTTGGACTTGACAATCTTTGGACTTGACTATTTGGACTTTACGACAATAAAAACATATAGAAGGTTAATAGTAAGATGATATGTTATTGCCATCAGAAACAGTACTTTGCAATTTTTTGATATGACGATTAGACTACAGTTTTATTATATACAGTGGTACCTCGCAAGACGAATGCCTCGCAAGACGAAAAACTCGTAAGACGAAAGAGTTTTCCATTTTTTGAGTCGCTTCGCAAGACGAAGTTCCCTGTGGGCTTGCTTCGCAAGACGAAAACGTCTTGCGAGTTCTTTCGAGTTTGTTTCCTTTTTCTTAAAGCCGCTAAGTACCGTTAATAGCCGTGCTTCACAAGACGATAAATCCGCAAGACGAAGAACCTCGCAGAACGAATTAATTTCGTCTTGCGAGGCACCACTGTATAATGTTATGTTACTTTATAGCCAGTTACGTGTATGTTGTGGTATTGTGGGCTTATGATAGGCATCTGGGTGGTCACTGTGAGAACGGGATGCTGGACCTGATCCAACAAGACTCCTACATCTGAATCTGAGCAGTAGGTAGTGGATGGGATAACTGTTGAACCAAGATTGAAACACCAGAAAGGAACATGAGCCTGTTCAGCTGAGAAATCCAGAGAGCGCAACTTGAATCCCATGGGCGCCTACTGGACATTTGTATTTCCGCAGCACTTCGAAGAGGCTGAAACTTTAGGTTTTGATTTCATTTCATGTCAAAGAGCTGCTCCTTGCTATCTCCGAAAGTGTCATGCTCACTGTCTGCCCTCTCTTCATTCTTCTAGTTTATGGCAGACTTCTTCTTTTTTTTATGTAACAACAAAAAAAAGCGCAAGCATACAGCTCGCTATTGTGAGAACCTATGAAGTAATCAATTTTGGATTCAGACCCTTATAACTGTTTGACATTTCAGGGTCAGCGGGACAACTTTTGGAAAGATTGAAAAGCGACGTGGCTGAGCCCACAATAGATTATAAAGCAGGGGCAGATGAAAAGATGCTTCAAAACAGCTCACTTTTATCTTAATGGCTGTAGAGGAAAAGCAGCAAGAGGACTGCCGGAAAGAGGAGGGCTGGCCCCAGACAATAGAGACTCTATTTATTTGTACCATGCTTCTGAAATAATCACAACACTCTGCGGTTGTTTTACAGTGAAAGAGATGCAGTCACCGAAGAGCCACCTAGGAAATGATAAATCAGTTCTGACCCACCAGAGTACATTAAAAACGGGGCCCCTGCTTTTGAAACAGTGTCATGAGAAACTTGGTTTGTAGGTATGCGGGCCTCTGCTTTTTCAAAACTACGTGAAACACTCTTATATACTGGAACATAGGAAGTTGCCAGTTGGTTCATATACAGTGGTACCTTGGGTTACATACGCTTCAGGTTACATACGCTTCAGGTTACAGACTCCGCTAACCCAGAAATAGTACCTCGGGTTAAGAAATTTGCTTCAGGATGAGAACAGAAATCGTGCTCCGGTGGCACGGCAGCAGCGGGAGGCCCCATTAGCTAAAGTGGTGCTTCAGCTTAAGAACAGTTCCAGGTTAAGAACGGAACTCCGGAACGAATTAAGTTCTTAACCCGAGGTACCACTGTAATTCAATATTGTCTTCCCTGACTGTCAGCAGCTCTCCAGGGTTTCAGACAGGGAGCCTCTCCCAGCTTCAACAAGGGAGGCCAGGGATTGAATCTGGCCCATTGGAGCAAGTGGGGCACTGTCCTAGCAACCTTAATCTGTCCCCCGGAAAGCCTCCATCTGCCTGCCATCTTGCTTACAGCTAGTTCAGGGGGTGGCATTGGCTGCCAGCTTCCTGCAAAAGCTTGTTGGAAGGACAACAAGGAGGGAGCAAGTCTAGCTTCTCCAGGGAAGGAGTTCCAAAGTTCAGGAGCCACCACCGAGAAGGCCCTCTCCAGTGTCCCCACCAAGTGTGCCTGTGAGGATGGTGGGACCGAGAGAAGGGCCTCCCCTGAAGTCTTCAAAACCCAGGCAGATTCGTATGAGGGAATATGGTCTTTCAGATGCATGGACCTAAGCTGCCTAGGGCCTTATAGGTCATAACCAGCACTTTGAATTGTGCCTGGAAACAGACCGGCAGCCAGCGGAGCTGTTGTGACAAGGGAGTCTTATGCTTCCTGAGTCAGGGACCTTTCGAGCAAATGCTCTAATGCTGAGCGATGGTCTTTCATGCCTTAGAATGTAGATGAAATCTCATTTCCCTCTGTCACATTTTGGACAGCCTGCCAGGGCTCCTGTGGGCAGCAGTGGGCATCCCCAGCTCAGAGAAGGGATATACTCGGTTCCGATTCCGGTGTGCCTGCACACCTGTTTTCACTTGGGAAAGGCAAGCGGTTGGGTTAACCAGCAGGGGCTGGTTAATGTGATGTCAGCTCCCAGCAGCAGCAGCAACAACAAAAAAGGCAACGTCAGCCTTATCAGCCACGGCATCTGAAAAACCCATTTGCTGCTTCTGACAAATCTCTCTGTTACTTTCCGCCCTCCCAAATAAATGAAAAATTGAATCCGTTCAGAAGAACATATGCTTAGAATCCCACAGCTTGATGGGTACATGTGTACTGGGAGAAGATGCCAAGATGAGGACAGTCATGTGTCATATTTCTCCCCCAAGAGCATCTCCTCCTCCCTCCTTCTTTCATGTCAGAATCCCATTTGGCCCCTGAAAGCATCTCGATGTCTCGATTCTACCAAGGTTGTTACTACACTCTGTAATCCTGCAGGGAGGGATTTTTCTCCCCGTTACCCTCCTCCCCATTTCATTTATGCACAGTAATAAAACTCGCATCATGGCATCAGGCATTAGGATTAGCAATGCCGCAGCTTAAGGCTGTTTCAAGGCTGCGAGTCAAAGCGTCTAGAACTGCTAGCATGCAGCGCGCAATTATGTTGGCTGCACGGAGAGGAGGATTTATGTTTAAACACTATTAATATTGCAGGGACATCTGCGGCATAAAAGGAATTTAAGTTAAATAAAAGATTGGATTCCCTTTCTCTTGTAGTACTAATCTGGCATTATTAATTGATTTTAAGGTTCTTTTCCCCCTCCCTCTCTTCAGCGTTGATGACCCTGCTGGGCATTTAACAAAGGGAAGTGTTGCTTCTCAATTGAGTATTTTCTTTTCTTTTGTGTTTTATTGTTTGTTTGAGGAAAAGAAGATTGGAACTTTATGGGGGAATGCTGGTTTGATTTTGGATGCTGCGGGGAGGGAGCCTTCAAGGTGACTTGATTGTGGTGGATAAGTGCCTTCCTGGGGAGAAACGAAGAAGCGTCTAAAGGGATGTTTACTCTTGTGGCGGAATCAAGAACATGGGCAAGCAGCTGAAACTTCTAAAGACATACAAAATCCAAATTAGAAATAGGGACCCGATCCAACAGCCTGGCCCTCACCCATTGCCACGAGCCTGGCTGAAGCTACATTCATCAGAGAGAGGCAATGGGCACCGTTGTTAATTTTAATAACTCTCAGAGCACTTCTGGTTTGCAAAGCGCGTTGTAATTATATCCTTTATTGGCAATCTTTGGAGCAGTAACACCATGAGACAGAGTGGTGTTTTTTAAAATATTCTGATTTTATAGATGGTGCACTGTGGCTGTGAGAGCATGACATGCCCAGGGTTAAAATGATCAGTCCATATGCTTAGTCTTGCACACTGTATTAAACCTCCCGAATAAAAAGGCCCATATTCTTTTAATAGAAAATCCATATTCCATAACGGGAACAATATTTTTTTGCAGTGAAAGCAAACCAAAAGGAACCATTTATAGGTGCAATTCCTCATTCTGTTTCTTGTGCATATATATCCATTGGGCCGTGGCATCCCTCAACATGTTCTAGTTCAACAGGGATGTGGAATCCATGGACCTCCAGGTGTTTCTGGACTCTAACTTCCATCAGTCACAGCCAGCATGGGAGCTGTGGTCCAGCACCACCTGAAGGGCCACAGATTCCCCCATCCCTGTCCTAGAATAACAGCTAAGCAGAATCCTAGATTCTACCAGGATGCAGGTCCTGGAAATATGGAATCATGGGAGTCCAAGATGGAACAAAGGATGGATAGATAGATGGATAGATAGATAGATAGATAGATGATAGATAGATAGATAGATAGATAGATAGATAGATAGATAGATAGATAGATAGATAGTTGAACACATTAAAGTATATAAAACTTGTTGTCCCTACCCTGAATGAATCTAGGATGGCAAACACCCTTTTCACTACTTGAACTTATGCTGTTACTACCTAACAAGGTAGAAGCAATGGGGGAAATGGAATTTTGCCCTTATGATAAAATTAATTTCCACACTTTGCACCATTAACGTGATTGTGAAGATTCTGCATACAGCTTTTGACCTTTAAAGAATAGTCATGGAAACCATTGTGTCCTAAAGGTAAATTAGAGATAGACTTGCGGAAGATATTTGTGTGTGTGTTTCTGTGTCATAATAGGAGCTCTTTTGCCAAAATATGGATGGATGGTGCCAGTTACCCGCTACGAAGGTGCGATTGTGATATAGTGGAAATATAAGTTGGAAGGGTTTAATTTTTGGCGACTTGTTAGCAAGATGAGAATTTTGCCAACTCTGAGGTTTAAAATAAGAACTTCGTATTCTTTCTTCAGTGCGCCCCATGCTCCCAAAAATAATAAAATGTTAATGATAGTTATGCAGTCACATCAAAGGAGAGTGGGCTCTTTCATCTCAGTGAAATCTTGTTCAAATAATTAATAAAAGTAGTTGTCTAGAGAAGACAGAAAAAAAGAATATCAATAAATTCCTTTGTAGAGCATCTAAGTGCTTAACCCCCACCCATCACCCTGAGGGAATGGCTCGTTGAATTGAGGACAGCTGGAGATCACACTGAAATGGCTTTTGCAAGAGAACCTGCACTATGAAATGTGTACATGTTTTCAATGGCTATGCCAAGCATTTTTAATAATAATAATAATAGTAATAATAATAATAATAATAATAATAATAATAATAATAATAGGCCCTTCAAATAACCATGGGCAAAATCCAATGTGCTTATTCCTTTAGTGCAAGGATATACACATTCCCAGCTGGATTTCCTCCCCTCTCCTCCACCTGTACATGCCCCCACACCCTACACAAATCTGCTCTGGCGGGTTGGGGAAACCCCTAGGACAGATTTAGGGGACGTGTAGGAGGAGGAGAGCTGGGGGAGTTCTGCTGTGCAAGCATCAATCCTTGTGCTAATGAGATGAGTTTCTTAGCACTACATTGGATACAAGCCCTTATATCTTATTTTGCCTACCCCCACAGCTAGAGTGAGCTGAAAGCTACTGTGATGAATGGTTAGGGTGTCAGCCTAGGACTGGGGAGGCCGGAGTTCAAATCTCCACTCCGTCATGATGCTCCTTATTGGCTGGATTCTAGAGTGCTGCTGTGGAGCAGTGAACGAGGTGTTGCAACCAGGGCTGGTCCTACCATTAGGCAGAGTGAGGCAGCTGCTTCAGGCAGCGGTGGAAAGTGGCATGTGTGGCATGCAATGTGCCCTGCACCTCCTAAACTACGCTGTTGCCTTTAGGTGTAGTTTAGCGTTTAACCCCATCAACAGCATTGAAGTAAGATTGGTGCTAGTCCATTTGGTTGGAATGTGGGGTGCCATCTTTTCCTTTGCTTCAGGCAGCAAAATGTATTGGGCTACCCTTGGTTCCAAAACAGATCTTGTATCCAGTTTTCATTTCAGCCATGGTATCAGGGCCAGGTTGGTGTCATGGATATCTGGACCCAAAATGAAACCTTCCAACTCAGGGTTCCTCAAACTGGTGGCTTGAAGTTCAAGAAGCAGATAGTACTGTTTGGCTGGCAGAAGGCCAGGCATTTTGTATGAAGCCAAACCTGATCAATCCATTTGGATGACATTTCTATCTTGCAGCAGCCCATAGTATTGCTGTTGAGTGACCACGTGATAGACTTGCTTGAGTGACCAGCACACGGGCTTCATGCATCTGTTTGATTGCCATGCAAAGCTGTCTAGAAAGGATTTGGGCAGTGGGATTTGGCGTGAGCACTTTGAACACACAGCCACAGTCAGCACCAACTTGTGAAGTTTGAGAATGGGCACTCAACTCTACAATTATTTTTTTTGCAGAAAACATAACCTTTGAGTTTTCTTTAAGAAGGAACGACTTTTTAAAGCTTTGAATACAGGAAGAAATTACTTCCTGGCTGCTACAAATTAAATAATTCATACATGGTTTGCAGAACTCGCTTGATATAATTTTTTAATTAGAAAAGCTTTAAAAGAGGCAATATCGTCCTACTGGGCTGATGGTTTCTGTGGATCTGTTTTTGACTCATGTAATATTTATTAAAACACCATTAAGGTGTAAATGAGAAGCAGGAATACAGGTATGTGAGTACCGTGTGGCTCCTAATTGGAATGTTCCCACTGTTTCCCTCGCCCCCTCCCCAAATTCTTTAAAGTAATTTATGGTTTTCACACCATCGCAAGCTAGTGGGAGGCTTAATCTTGCAGCAGTTAGTAAAAAATAACACCTCGTTCCCAAAACAAGCTTGTAAATGAGGATCCTATCATTAGGCAACTAGAAAGACTTTCTGTTTGCATTTGGATTTGGGAGGTTGCTGTTTTCGCATGCATTCTGCACCTGTCACTTTCCCCCGTAGTTTGATGAAGTTTCAGCTGCTACTAGCAAAGTCTCTGTCCTTAGGGTGGGCAGGGTATGTGAAGAGGGAGGGCTTGTATTGACCAAGGACCACGGGGCTACAACCACTTGGGGATGGGGTGCCTGCCAACAAGGCCACTGTCAGTGGTGGAACACAGGTTTTTCCTTCATCAATGGTGGCGTCCCCAAGCACTGGGCTTTTGTTGTCCCCATAGGAGTGAGTGGAGACTATTCAATTATATGGGAGAAGGTGACAAGGCTTAACTTGAACATCATTGGGATGGTGGCTGTTTCCTGTCCCTGTTGAGAACCAAGTCTGCTCCTCTCTGCAGAGCCTCATCCTGCGTTTTCTTCCTTGCTCACATGAGATGGTAGAAAGTGGGGACCTTCAATAAGCAGGAACCTAAACCAGGACTCTCCTATCAGGTCCTACTGATACATTATAACATGTGGCAGTGCATCACCAGCCCAGAGCACTCTTATTAGGGAGAGTATATTAGCTGTTAGAATATTCCGTTCCACCTTAAGAGGAACAGGCATGGTTGTTGCCTGTTTACAGTCCAGCACAGCTTGCTGGGAACTTCCGTTTGGGTATAGCTTTTGCTTATGCTGCTTGCTTTTGGACATAAAGGAGAGAAGACATGTTTTCCTTTTGTCCTGATGTATGCTGAATAAACACCTTGTAAATATGCTCAACACAGCCTCTCCCTGCCACTTCAGTTGCGCAGGGTTATTTACTTTGCTGAGTGTGCGTGCCCAGCTTCTGAAGGTCGCAGTTTCATGCTGATCCAAGAACTGGAGGTCGCTCGGCACACCGGCCAGTGGGCTGGGGCCAGCTGCGGGCCTGCCAATTGCCCCTGATTCCTTGGCTGCATCCCAACAACAGCTGCCTCCAGCAGGAGTGCTCCGATTCAGGGATCCATCCAGCATAGAACAGGAACCTTATTTTACACTGTTTGCAGAGGACATCTTGTTCTAGCCTTGAGCCAAAGGTGTCCTCTGTGGCCAACAACTATTTGACACTGTGATTTGTTGTAGGTTTTGTGGGTGGAAGTACATGTTCCCCAAAGACTGAATTAAATGGAGTAGGTGGTATAGCCTAAATATTTGGAGGGGGTTGTTTACCTGTTACTTATGAAGCGCCTCCCCATTTGTGGAGTGCTCTCCCCAGAGAGACTCACCTGGTGCCTTCTTTACATATCTTTAGGCACCAGGCAAAAACATCCCTCTTCTTCCAGGCCTTTGGCTGATTAAACTATCTATTGCCTTTTAAACTGTGTGTGGGGGGGTATTGCTTTGTTTGTTATGGTTTGTGTATTTTTGTGTTTTGATATTGTAAGCTGGCCTGTGATCCTCAGATGAAGGGCGGTAAGTAAATTTAGGTAAAGTTAAAGGGACTCCTGACCATTAGGTCCAGTCGTGGCCGACTCTGGGGTTGCGGTCCTCATCTTGCTGTATTGGCCGAGGGAGCCGGCGTACAGCTTCCGGGTCATGTGGCCAGCATGACTAAGCCGCTTCTGGCGAACCAGAGCAGCGCACGGAAGCGCCGTTTACCTTCCCGCCAGAGCAGTACCTATTTATCTACTTGCACTTTGATGTGCTTTCAAACTGCTAGGTTGGCAGGAGCTGGGACTGAGCAACGGGAGCTCACCCTGTCGTGGGGATTCGAATCGCCGACCTTCTGATCAGCAAGTCCTAGGTTCTGTGGTTTAACCCACAGTGCCACCTGCATCCCACAAGTAAATTTAGTAAATAATCATCATCATCACACTTCAAGCAGTGGCTAGTCTGCTACATCCCTAGAACAGAATGCCTCTGGGAATGCCCACTGTTCTCGGGTGTGATTTTTGCAGGAGGTAACCTCCCCGTCCCCTACAACACAAAATCACTTCAATTCTGTTTGGCGGTATTGGAACAGTGGTCCTTGCTTTATTGAGTGCCCCATCTTTGAATGCCCACAACACCCCAAGGAGGAACAACATGACTCCATCACTCCTGTTGAGTGCATCATGGCTTGCGCACTCCCCACCCTCCGACTACCCTATATCTGCTGTGAAGATACGGGCGGGTGCCTCATGAGCAATGGCTGTGCAGCATATAGCTGTGACAATGAGCACTCTTGAGACTCCCATCCGAGGAAAGCTCTCAAAATGCCCTAAATCCAGCTCTATAATAAGCATTCCTATTTATTACGGTATCCTAGGGATCGGTTTGCTGTCAAACTAGCGCATTTGCTGGCTTCAGGGTGCCCTGAACCAACATCTTAGGAGCAGGAGATTGTTCTGAAAATCTGCTTAAATATCCCAGTGGCCTGGATTAGCTGATGCTATGCATGGATTGTGCATTACTTTGAATATGTAAGTTTCACACCCATGGCCATTTCAGCTGCTGGTGGTTACCGAAAGGCTAACTTGCCTGAATATTCAAGGCTTTATAGAAATGGGCAGGTTACACAGAATTATTTTCTTTTTTTTAAAGCACGTCTCCTTTTGCTATCAGAAAAGCAGGGGTAAAAGGTGCATGAGCACAAAATCCATCTCATTGTTGACTCTTCAGTTCTGCCACTTGTCAATGTTAGGGAGAGAAAATGTTCACGTTTTCCTTTGGAAAATGCCACTGAGTCTGTTTTCGTTCCATCTGAAATCTATGGCACATCTTGTCTTTGAACTGCAGCGTGTCAGAACAGAATGATTATGGATCATTTAGGCCTTCCCTGCCTTTTTCATTAAGCAACCCGGCACAAGTGGCTGTCTCGTGCGCCACAGAGACTGTACGCGTAAATTCCTTGATCGGATCAAAGTGACTTGATTTACAAGAGAAACGTGAGGCTGGGTATTTTAATTGGAGTCTTAATTAAAAAGGTAAAAAAAAAAAGCAAGTCCATAAGTTATAGGCATATTTTTTAGTCAATAACCTCTGAGGTTAGAGTAGTTGGGCCATGAATGGCTCATTAACTATAATAGCTTAGCCTCTGTATTGTCTGATGAGCTTTAACTTTACATCTCTCCTGTAATTTCTGAAGTGACATCGACTCCATTTTTATGGAGGGCTGAGGTCTTCCAGTAGTATAATGAGTCTAACCAGGATTCCACTTGTCAAATGCTATGCAATTAATGGCCTTCGGCATTTATTTATACACTTGCAAATTATAGATGAAAGCGATACATTGCTAAAGATGCTTCACTTTGGCTTAGAAATGCGTGCCACATTTCCAATTAAAATATGTGTCCGGATAGAAGAGATGGTGACAGCTTCATCCGATGCTACTATCCTAAGTCTTAGCATTCCTCATCTGCATGTGTGACCTCCCCCATCCCCCAACAAAACTATACTAAAATTGTCATAGGAAGCACAGGAAGAAGCCTTATGCTGAGTCCAGGGCCGGATTTAGGTTTGATGAGGCCCTAAGCTACTAAAGGTAATGGGGCCCTTTGTATGTCCAGCTGTGCTTTGTCAACAACAAATTCTCACTGTTTTTTGTGTTGAATATATGCTACATGGTAATTTATGAACCTAATAGGTATCTAAAGCCATTTGCACATATTGCCCTGCAACCAGTCCATGCAGAATGTAGGCACCCTATATATAGAAATGAGCAAACCAGTGATATTTCAGGGAGCAGGCTAGCAGGTGGGGCCCATTACCTACATCATAGGAGCCTACACAACACAAAACACTATTGCTGTATGTAGGTTTTATTTTATTTGTTTTTTATCTTATATTTTGGAAATGTACATACAGGGTTTTATTCTTTAAATTTTTGGGGGGCCCCCAAGAGAGTAGGGCCCTAAGCTATAGCTTGTTTAGCTTATACGTAAATCTGGTACTGGCTGATTCACACTTTTGGTCCCTCTCGCTCAGTATCGCCTATATGAGTGTACTAACAAGTACTCAAAAAAGATCAAAAAGCCTGAGAAAATGGAAAAAGTATTAAATAAATATTAGGCTAGGCAGGTATTACAAAAAAATAAAAAATTAAAAAATGCCAATAGACATTTGTGAGGAAATTGATACTGGGAAAGACTGGGGCTTCCAGTCATTCAAATAAAGTAGGGGGAATGGAACACAGAATAGTCAAATTGGAAGGCACCCAAAGTGTCATGTAGTCTGACCTCCTGCAGTGCTGGAATCACAGCAGAAGAATCCCTGCTTAAAAACCTTGAATGGAGGAGAGTTCACCAGCTTATGCCAATGTACTGGAAGAAGCAAAGATCACCAGTGTTATAGGTGAGACCCTTCAATGCAACAAAAAAGTGAAAACAAATTAAACGTGATCCTGGTTTTTTTTTATTATTATTTTGCACCGTTTGCATGGCTACGATATAGGTTTTTAAAACTTTTTGATCTTTTGAAGTAAACACTAAAAGCTAATTAAGGCATGAAATTAGCTGAGCAACTTAATAACTTAAATAATTCACGCTTTTTTGTAATATTAATAATTTATGTACATAAACAAGGCGAAAAGTTATCTGTCTCAATTTAATCTGCACCATGCATATGTGTTGCTGCTGACTTCAAAGCGGTAGCAATTATTATCAAAACCAGTCATTTAAACTTCTCCGACACCCTGGTCATAGACATAATGTGCCAATAATATGCCAATGGAGATGCGGGTGGTGCTGTGGTCTAAACCCCTGAGCCTCTTGGGTTTGCCGATTGGAAAGTCGGCGGTTTGAACCCACGCAACAAGGTGAGCTCCCGTTGCTCAGTCCCAACTCCTGCCAACCTAGCAGTTTGAAAGCACACCAGTGCAAATAGATAAATAGGTACCACTGCGGCGGGAAGATAAACAGTGTTTCTGTGCACTCTGGCTTCCGTCACGGTGTCCCATTGCATCAGAAGCGGTTTAGTCCTGCTGGCCGCATGACGCAGAAAGCTGTCTGTGGACAAACGCCGGCTCCCTTAGCCTGAAGCGAGATGAGCGGCACACCCCATAGTCGCCTTTGACTGGACTTAACCGTCCAGGGGTCCTTTACCTTTTTTAACCTTTAATGCCAGTGTGTCTGCCTGGAATGTGGTTGTGGAAGGATGTGTTGGGCTTCCTGGAGCATGTGTGCACATTAGCTGAGAAAGCTAGGCAGGAGAAGTGACAGGAGACACATGGCCGTTTGATGGTGTGTGAAAGGCTTTGTCAGGAGCGATTCGGAAGCTGCTGAGTGGGGAAGATGCTTCCCCTTAACCCACCTGGCTGTTGGGGTCTTCAGGAAGGAGAGGAAGCCATGTCTTGAGCTGCCTGAGGCAATATAATTTGATGGGAGGAGGCTTCAAGACCAAATAGTTAGGGCTAGTACCAGTTTTGGGAGACCTTCGGTAGGAATGGGTGAATCTGCCCATTTCAGTTTATCTCATTTTTAAAAAATCTTAAACTTTGTTCTCCACATTTCCACATCAGTTTGCAATCATCATCACCAGTGCTTTTTTCTGGGGGGACACATACCTCTAAACATTTTGTGAATCTAACAGGAGAAGAAACTAAAAGTTTAAGAATTTTTAGTTTCTTCTCTAGCATGGTGAATTATCAGTTCCGTTGCTACCCAAGATGGCGGCCTCATTTCCTGTCACACTGTTTCCTGAGTCTCAGACGGAAGCGAGCGTTTAATGTGTGAAGCAGTGTGGAATGTGGATGTGTAGTGTTTTACTGGTGAAAGTTTGGCCTCATTGAGGGGCAGTATTTCAATATGAGTAGGAAAATAGCTTGAGTCAAAGTGAGAGTACCCCTAAATTTATTTATTTGGGGGGGGAACACTGATAATAATAAAAATTATCCAGCATTTCACTGTGAATTTCTCCCAATAGGCTCATTTTAGGGAGCAATTTCCACTAACCTTTTGTGGTGGGTACCTCAAGAACAGACCTTAACAAACATGCAAGTCTCTGCTGAAGTTTCCTGTTTGCGAGTGTTGAGAGCCATGCTCTCCCTCTCCTTTTTAGCAGACGTCTTTTTGATGCTCTTCTTCCCTGCACCTTTATTGTACTTTATTCTTCTTGGCTTCCTTCGTCCTCTGCCTCAGTTGCCCACATGGCCATTCTTTCATCCCATCAGCTCAGCTGAGATTTCTATGTGTGGATGGTGTCACAAGTCCATATCTAAAATAAGGACGTCAGGGGAGCTTGTAAACAAAATCATTTCAGTCAAGTCAAATAATTATTTTTAAACCAGTCTCAACATGCACATGTGCACATAGATCATAGAGTTGGAAGGGACCCTGAGCATCATCTAGGCCATGGGTAGGTAAACTAAGGCCTGGGGGCAGGATCTGGCCCAATCACCTTCTAAATCTGGCCTGCGGATGGTCCAGGAATCAGCGTGTTTTTACATGAGTAGAATGTGTCCTTTTATTTAAAATGCATCTCTGGGTTATTTGTGGGGCCTGCCTGCTGTTTTTACATGAGTAGAATGTGTGCTTTTATTTAAAATGCACCTCTGGGTTATATGTGGGGCACAGGAATTCGTTCATTTCCCCCCCATATAGTCTGGCCCCCCACAAGTTCTGAGGGACAGTGGACTGGCCCCCTGCTGAAAAAGTTTGCCGACCCCTGAATTCTAGGCCAACCCCCTTCAATGCAAGACTATGTAGGTGTCCCATATGGGAATCGAACCCGCAGCCTTGGTGTTATCAGCACTGCACACTAACCAGCTGAGCTATTCAGGCTCTCTCTCTCACACACACACTCATGAAGTTGAAGAAGAACTGGACAAAGTGCAAGAAGCTTGTTCTCAGTCCAGGAGCAGCTTTGTAGGACAAATCAACAACAACATTCATTTTAGTAAGCATCAAATGGTTCCAGTGGGCTGTGTATGTGCTATTCAACATGACATGGATACCCACAGGCTGGTGAAGAACAACAGCTTCATTATTAATGTCACTGTCAGAGGTTACAGAGACCCCTGCAGGTACCCAAAATGTCTGAGAGTTTCTACTTCGCACCCTTGGCAGAGTTCTAACTTTCCTTGCCTCCCCTTCCTTTCTTTATTTGTAGCTTTTTGCCAAACAGAAAATTGTGTGTGTGTGTGTTATTGTGTGTGGCTCCCAGAGGACAGCCAATTGCTCTCAGCAATTCAACCCAGAATACACTGGGAGGTCAGCTGGAAAAGTTTGCTTTAATGCTTCCGTGCACTTGGATGTTTAAAGACACAATACCCATCTTCTGCTGAGATGTGCAGATGTATTCCTAACAGATGAGCACCAGGCTCGCTGAACTGATTTAACTCAATTGCCATTGGTGGGGCCAGTGTTTTCGATTGCTGGCAAGCTGGCCCAGAGGCCGTAAGTGGTAGCATAAAACCTAACACATAAGGTTTAATCCATAGGGTGATATTCAGTGGAAGACAATGAACATAAGTTACCCAAATCCATCAGTTTTAAAGGGTCTACTTAGGGATGGATGAATTTATCATTTTCAAATTTATCAGTTTCTCCCCCTGCCCCATCTTATGTTTTCCACTTTGCTGCATCAGTTCGCATTTTAAAAGGAAAGAAGTTCCCATGGAAATTTGTCAGCATTTTAATGTATCAGTCTCCTAATATACACATTTTTGCATGAAAATTTTCCTTACACATTTTAGCAAGCAGATTTCCTTAATATAATGTGTGTTCTTTTCACAAATATATTAACTGTTATTATGTCACTATATTAATTAAGTTGCTTTCCTCACAAAGGTGACCTAAAGTGACTTCCCAAAATAATATAAGCGCACGTGCACGCGTACACACAATGTTTATTCATATAGATAAATACATTAGAGCAAACACATTCAAAAAAGCCTAAATACACAACTATGCAGACCAAAGACAGGTCTTGCAGATCCCAACCCACTAAAAGAAGTCTCAAAAATACATGCATGTTTATGCACGCTTTCCCTAAATATATGCATGTTTATGGACACATTGGCTGGAGAACTGCATCATGCAGTTCACCTCGGAACATGAGCAGAAGAATGCTATTGCTCTCATGCCCTGATTGTGGACTTCTGATAGGGAGCAGAATGCCAGACTTCTTGGCTTGCGGCAGAAATAAAACAACAGTCCAGTAGTACTTTAAAGGCTAGAAAATAGCTTGTTGCATAACCTTTCATGGATTTTCAAGAATGACGAAGCAGACCCTAGCCCAAGACACCTTACGCCATAATAAATTTCTTAGCCTTTAAGGGGCTAGAATTGTTCTTTTCGTTGTTTTGCAAAAATTGCACCTCTGATCTACTTTGCGGGGTTTTTGTGAGGCTAAAAGGGATTGCAGTAAATTTTAAATGCTATTGCAGAAAGTAGGACGGTACCGATGAGAACTCAGTGTGCAGAGCCTATATGTGGCAAAGGATCATGAATTGCACCCTGCCTGCACATTGCACCAAGGTAAGCAGACATAGTACTCATGGGTTTACTCTCTCAATCCATGTTTTCCTCACAGCAACCTTGCATGATAGGTTATTTTATTTTATTACAAGTGTACATGGTTCTCCCCTCCTAATTTCATTCTCACAACAACCCTGTGAGGGAGGTCAGGCTGAGAGACAAATGACCAGCTCAGGGTCACGTTACCTCTGACGTCCCAGGTCCTAGTCAACGAAATATCCCTCCGCCTTGTTCCATGTTCTGGGGAAACAATGTAGAAGTGAATAAGCTGAAGGAGGTGGATAATTGAAATTGAAATACTTTATTGTCACTTGTACAACATGTATACAGTGAGATTACACGAGCACCCCCCCTTCAGCTCTCTTAGTCTTAATTCCCCTTG
Source organism: Podarcis siculus (assembly GCA_034642415.1). Taxonomy (NCBI): domain Eukaryota; kingdom Metazoa; phylum Chordata; class Lepidosauria; order Squamata; family Lacertidae; genus Podarcis; species Podarcis siculus. Next base: position 22,441,515 of record JAXCMG010000002.1, read on the forward strand.
TTTACTGACACACACCACCAAACCCGAAAATCAGTTGTCCTGTTGTTATGTTTTCATTCAGCAGCCTAACAGCCCATGGATAGAAGCTGTTCTTTACCCTGTTGGTGTGACTAATCATGCTTCTATATCTTTTGCCTGAGGGCAGGAGATCAAGAAAGTGCCGGCCAGGGTGTGAATCATCCCTGAGAATTTTCCTCACTCTCCTGAGGCAATGTTCTTCCGCTATAATATTTCCCTTCATGTCTGGAAATAAATGGGGTCCCTTGTTAACATCCTTGTGTGACATCTTTAAGATGAACCAGTTCAGATTGCAGTCATATGCATATTTATCAGGCAGCAATCCTCATGGAATTAAGTGTGGCCTGCTTCTGAGTAATTTAGATATTGTGGCATGAACCCCCATGTTGTGACAGCAGAGAGCCCTTCTGCAATAAGTTAAGACACCTTTCAGTTCAGTTAGGTGCTGAGTATCTATGAAACCGCTTATAAAAATGCTTGAGAGTCCACAGTACCTTTGCAAAGGAGGGCAATGGGACAAAAACCTGAACTATTTTTCCACCCTGTGACATCATTGGCTGCAGGCCCACCAGCCACCACAGGCCACTTTTCTCTGTTGTACAATATACGAGCAGGATTAAAGCCAAGAATTACATCTCCTATAGATCAAAGGCCTTTGGCCAATATTATAGCATGAGGGACTCAACTGTGGCATTAATTTGCTGCAAGTTATTGATACATAACAGAAATGTTCTGTATGATCTTTCTTCTAAGCCTGATTACCCTTGCCTGCCAGAATTTTGGGGAAGACGAAGAAGATTATATCTCCTGTTTTGGTATTGTTATTCACGGAACTGCCTTTTTGTTCTCTGTAATCCTGTCTTTTTTGAAAACACCCACCCACACATATACCACACAGAGGGCATCCTCCTCCTCCTTTGTTGTTGTTGTTTTGCAAAAACATCAAAGGAGATTATCTGGAGATGCAGGTACATTGAGCCTGAAAGCACGCTCCAAAAATATTATGAAGCTGTGTGTGTGTGTGTGTGTGTGTGTGTGTGTGTGTGTAGGAATTGGTTGCTTTCATAAGCTTCCAAGCCAGAATGTGGCAACATTGCTTCAGTTGAAACGAAGAAATGAAATGTGACATTTTAAAACATACATTTGCAGTTGCATATATAGAGGTACAAAGGGAGATATCAAAGGCTTGCTCATTCCATTGGGCTAAATGGCTGGGGATATTTCAAGGATTCATACCAGCTGTCTCTTTTCACACATGCAAAGGATCTATTTAGGTTCTTCTAAGACACTGCAGGTGGGGCCACCTAACTCTGTGCTGGCTTGCCAGTGCTGATAAGTAAGAGTGCTATTTACATGGGTTTATGATGGTATGGGGCTACTTGGGGGCAACTAGCGGGTTCAGGTAGTTTGTTGCTGTTTTTTGCTTTGCTGAAGTGTAACAGGGTTTGTTTGTTTTTAAGAAGGTTGGGTCATTGTTCTGCATTTACAGGCCCCTGAGACACAACAAGTTCTGGCTGTTGATGTCCATTGGGAGAATATTCAACCCAGGAGGAATAGATGTTGCCTTGGTGTGTTCTTATCCATAATTCTGTTCTTTCCATTTCAGCATTAATCTGTGATTTTGAAGAGGGGAAAAATCCCTCAAAATACCTATTTAAATGCACATATTTTCTCTTAAAATATGTCTTTAAATGCACATTTTGATGCATTTAATATGTTGAGAACTACATTGCAATTTTCAGAAAAGTGCAAAATGTGGTGGGTAGTTAAGTTTTGATCTGCGCATTAGTTTGAGAGGCTCAGATCATTCATTTGTTTTGCATTTGGGTTCCCAAAAATCACATTCCCCCCTAAAACGCCCCCAGCTTTACAAAACAGTAGCTTCTCTAACAGGCTGGGCTTCTTATTTTTCATGATGGCATCATAGGAAATTTGGCTTCATAAAGGCAGGGCTATGTATGCCAGTGTACTGGAGTAAGAATTGAGTCAGCCCAAATCTGGTTTATTCCACCAAATCAGGGGCAGGGAATTGGGTCTGGACAGATTAGGGATGGATCCCTCATTCCTTCCCTCTCCCCTAGGCCAGCTTTGACAGATGGATAGGACAGCCCACCTATCAATCATCTGACATCATCACCTGACACCTGTCAGAGTTCAAAGGAAGTCACTGTAACCAACGATCAGGTGGTTGGTGTTTACAGGGAGCCTCTGTATCAATTTGGAGGATGCGAACCAATAGTTCCCTGTCCAGGTGTATTGATTGTTTAACCACTCTGAGAACTGAAGGGAGTACCACAGCATCTCCAAGGCATTTTGGCCAAACTGGATGCCCCACAACTGTTCTGTGGGGTGGGGTGGGCTGTTTCATCTCCACATGTGGTGAATAGCTGCCATGAATAGATAAATCGACAGAGCTACCTAGTTCTAAAACAAGCTATGTCCGTTGGCCCCCATTCCATTTTAGAGAAGTGGGAAGGAAGATTAAGATACCATGCATCACATTCCATGCATTCCTGGGTTTACAATGTAGCTTTTTAAAGATCTTCAGGGGAATTGCAATTAGGCACAAGAAACCGCTCCTTTTTTTCCTAGCTCTATGAGGGTGAAACTACGGTTCCTCAGATGTTTTTCTTCAAAGTGCTTTAAATGTTTGGCAATTGTACTTTATGTATGGTGAGGATCTGCCGCAGGATTCACACTCTTATTTGTTTTCCCCAAATCACAATCTCATCTTTGCTCAAATACTTTCAAAGATTAGATTAGATTAGATTAGATTAGATTCTTTATTGTCATTACACAAGTGCAACATTGCACAAGTGCAACGAAATTGGATGCCATCCCTTAAAAACAACAAAAGCAAAACAACAACAACAACCAACAAACCACATTCCAGCCACACCCACACCCACACCCATCAATCTCCCAGGTCACACTATCGAGTTACAGCATTCAAAAAGGCCACAGCTCTTGGGTAGAAACTGTTTTTCAGTCTATTTGTCCTTGACTTGATGTTTCTATATCTCCTGCCAGAAGGCAGTAGTGCAAACAGACTGTATCCCGGGTGAGATGAATCCTGCAGGATGTTGTTTGCTTTCCTAAGACAACGGGAACCGTACAGTTCTTCCAAAGATGGGAGAGGATGACCAATAATCCTTTGTGCTGTGG
>JAXCMG010000002.1:22464115-22551468 GCA_034642415.1 Podarcis siculus
TGTCCATCCTCACCCACTTTCACCACTGTCTCATAGCTACTTTCCATTACCTATTCACTGACAGACCTCTCCTTCCTATGTGCCCAACAGGTGAATATTTCTGTTATCTAAAATGACCTGGAATGGCTTAATATATGTCTTTTCTTCGTGGACCTCGGCTGCTCCAGCTGTTCCAGCTATTGATGATTCAATCCTAAGCACTTTCAGTCACAAGGAAGGAAGGCCTTCCGTGTTAACTTACTCCCAGTAAGCCTGCATTAGTAATGAAATAAAAATAGAAGCAAATTTACAGGGATCTTTGAGAGTCGCAGTGAGTCAGTGCAGAAATGCCAGTTTGAAATGGGGGCTAGGCCATTAGCTCTCTGCTCCACCTGAGAGGCACATGATTATAAGGACCTTTGCTGGTTTTCTTAAAAGCTCGCCTCTTTATTATTTTTCTCTTTCGAGAAGCTTCTTTGATGAAATAAATGGGAAGTTACTGCCTGTCGAGGGAAAAGTTGTTTTGTTATTAAAGATGACCCACAAAGGCTACAGTCCTGGCATTTGGCATGCTACCTTTGTGGGTGTCTTTAATGGCTTTCCAGATGATAAACTGTGATTATTATAGTCTGAAGATTACTTATCTAAATTATGAGAGAGGTGGATGCGGTCTTTTAAAAGGAACTGCTTTGTTCTTGCAGTGCTTTCTGAGAAAAAGTGTTTTCCCACTGTGTGGTCCCCATATATTTTGCACGCGGTAATGAGACATGTGCCAAGCAAGATTTTTAAAAGGCTCTTTTGCTGTGGTTGGGAGCTATATCTAACACAGTCCCCCTTTTTCCCCCATCAAGGGGAGCGTTGCCTCTCAAAGAGATACGGAGCAAAATTCCTTATCAAGCTCCACATTATTGCATTGAAATAGATGGCAGACTTTGCTCTGCGCGTGTTATAAGTAGCTCATTAGTTCTCTATACATCTCAGCTTGTGGAGAGAAATTGATCTCATTACAGTGTATGCAAATCGGTACGTTTTGCATTTTGGAACTTTTACAGGCGTGCTTCAGTTCCAGCAGACAATTTCTCAAAACTCATGTCCCCTTTGATTAGCAGGACAAAGGGACCTCCCTCCTCCCTCTCTGGACTAAATCTGTCTATTGTGTGAGGTGCGCTGTAACGTGAGCGTTCGTATTTATTTATTTATTTTAATCATTTTACACATTTCACGACTTTTAAGACCAAGCCTACATTTCAGATGCATGTGTATATTTAGTATGCATAAGAAAAGAACCAGCTGGATCAGAACAAAGACCCATCTATCCCAGCATCCTGATCCAACAATGGCCAACAAGATGCATGTGGAAAGCATAGAAGCAGGACCAGAGTGGGACATCACTCTCCCTGCTTGTGATTCCTGGTATTCAGAGTCATACTGCCTCTGACAGTGGAGGTAGAACATAGCCATTATGTAGTAGCCAACCATAAGCCTTCCCTGCCCCGCAAAATTAATGTACATCCCAGAATTAGTGGTTAGTTCAACTGCGAGAAGTGAGGTTACAGGAACCAGGCAGAGGGCCTTCTCAATAGTGGCACCGGCCCTGTGGAACGCCCTCCCACCAGATGCCAAGGAAATAAACAACTATCTGACTTTTGAAGGCAGACCTGTTTAGGGAAGTTTTCAATGCTTGGTGTTTTATTGTGTTTTTAATATTCTGTTGGGAGCCACCCAGAGTGGCTGGGGAAACCCAGCCAGATGGGCGGGGTATAAATAATAATAAATTATTATTATTATTATTATATTATGGAATTGGCCCATCATGGCAACGTCAGAAGGTACCTGGGAAACGTTATATTCCTCAAGATTGGAGGTGGGGAATGAAAGTGCACCTTCAAAGCAGGACTGACCTGCTGGGAGCCTGAAGGGCCCACCCTGCTTCTCTCCATCTGGTTTGGGGTGGCACCTGACAGACTCCATAAAGGACTGCTGCTACTGCCGCTGCTTTTGTTTTTTAAATTGCTCTTATTTTATTTTTTTATCTATGTCATTTTAAATTGTGATTGATATTAATGCTGTATTCTTAGCTTTGGATTTTACAATTTATGCGGAGATTGTTTTCCATTTGGTTGTGTCCTTTTTGATGTGTTTTATTTATTGTTTATGACTTTTGTTATGTTGGTAATTATGTAAACCTTGTCATGTTGTAAGCCGCCTTGTGCATTGTTTTAACTATGGAATGGCGGCATACAAATAAAATGATGATGATGGTGATGATTTCAAAGGAGACTAGGAAGCTGCCTTTACATAGACCGATGATTGTGTCATAGAGCTGTCGGGCAAGGAATGTCCAGAATTGAAAAGTACAAGTTCCTGCCCATCAGTCTCACATCTCTAAGCTGCTCCTAGGCATGCACTCAATGAGGCAGTGGCAGCAATGGAGAGGCCTCAGCTTATGTATCTCTCCCACCCAAGCTTCACACAAGCAGATGAATAATAATAATAATAATATTAATAATAATAATAATAATAATAATAATAATAATTTATTATTTATACCCCACCCATCTGACTGGGTTTCCGCAGTCACTCTGGGTGGCTTCCAACAAAATATTAAAATACAGTGGTCTGTTAAACATTAAAAGCTTTCCTAAACAGGGCTGCCTTCAGATGTCTTCTAAAGCCTGGTAGTTGTTGTTGTCTTTCACATCTGGTGGGAGGGCGTTCCACAGGGCGGGTGACACTACCGAGAAGGCCCTCTGCCTGGTTCCCTGTAACTTGGCTTGTCGCAATGAGGGAACCGCCAGAAGGCCCTCAGTGCTGGACCTCAGTGTCCGGGCAGAACGATGGAGGTGGAGGTGAAGGAACGATGCTCCTTCAGGTATACTGGACCGAGGCCATTTAGGGCTTTAAAGGTCAGCACCAACACTTTGAATTGTGCTCGGAAACGTACTGGGAGCCAATGTAGGTCTTTCAGGACTGGTGTTATGTGGTCTCGGCAGCCGCTCCCAGTCACCAGTCTAGCTGCCACATTCTGGATTACTTGTAGTTTCCGGTCACCTTCAAAGGTAGCCCCACATAGAGGGCATTGCAGTAATCCAAGCGAGAGATAACTAGAGCATGCACCACTCTGGCGAGACAGTCTGCCGGCAGATAGGGTCTCAGCCTGCGTACCAGATGAAGACTACGCCTGCATGTAGTCTGCATGTAACTGCTTCTGCTCCTCCCTCTTCAGTCCTCACCTAGTCCTGGGGTACTGTGGAGCAGGAGAGGTAAGGGCAGGAAGAGGAGGGGTGGAAGCCCTTGACTCTATACCAGCCTGACCTACCTCTCTGTCCTCCTGCAGCTTCTTCTGTGATTCTCATCTCTTGGTTGATGCAGGCTCCCCCAGATCACTAATCCTTTCTTCCAAGTCAGTCTCCAACCCCCTTTCTCCTGGTGCCCACTCCTCAGTTTCCATTCAGCCCTCCACAGTGTCCAGCAAGTCCCTGACACAACATTGGTTCAGCTAGCTCTGCAGGATTTCAAGCAGGGTACATTCTCAGTCGACTAAGAGCCTTATATGTAGGACCAAATAAAGGACACTCAGCGACGTCCCTCGACAGCCTCATATTCAAGGCACGTGCAACAATACCCCTGTACTCCCTTGGTTAATAAGAAAACTGATTGCATTCACAAATTCTCAAAGGGGAGACACAATTTTGGAGAAATCCTGGTGGAAAGCAGTTTTTTTTAATCAACTGAGAATTGTGTACAAAATGTTCAGCACAGCATCACTTGCCACTTTCTAAATCAGTGGCAGGGAATCTGTGGCCCTCCAGATACTGCTGGACTACAGCTCCCATCATCCCAGACCATTGACCATGAATAATAATAATAATAATAATAATAATAATAATAATAATGTATTATTTATACCCCGCCCATCTGGCTGAGCTTCCCCAGCCACTCTGGGCGGCTTCCAACAAAAAATTAAAATACTGTAATACATCAAACATTAAAAGCTTCCCTAAACAGGGCTGCCTTCAGATGTCTTCTAAAAGTCTGGTAGTTGTTGTTCTCTTTAATATCTGGTGGGAGGGCGTCCCACAGGGAGGGCGCCACTACCAAGAAGGCCCTCTCGGTAGTGTCTGCCTGGTTCCCTGTAACTTGGCTTCTTGCAACGAGGGAACTGCCAGAAGGCCCTCGGAGCTGGATCTCAGTGTCCGGGCTGAACGATGAGGGTGGAGACGCTCCTTCAGATATACTGGACCGAGGCCGTTTAGGGCTTTAAAGGTCAGCACCAACACTTTGAATTGTGCTGAGGCTGATGAGAGTTTGAGTATAACAAAGTCTAGAGGGACACCCATTCCCTAACCCTGTTCTAAATTTATGTGGTTTTCTTTTAAAAGCACAAATCTTCAGGATGCAGCAGTTACAAGTTCCCAGATGAACTGAAGAAAGCATTTCTTGGCTTTCTAAAACTCCTCACTTTGTATAATTGTGGCAAAAGAGAGAAAGAGTGTGTCCAGTACATAAAATGCCCAGAAATATTTATAGCTTATAGCTATCTGCCTTTCTTCGACATAATAATATATATTGTTTAAAAAAAACCTCTGCTGCTTGTTTCAGTAATTTTCGCTTTTATTCTGGGTTTGCTTTCCCCCCGCCAACCCTTTTAGCATAAGCCAGGTGTCAACAGAAGGCTCGGCATGTTTGTGATCATTAAGCAGCATTAAAAGCTATCACTGAGTCACAGAATGAGACGAGAACATTGGGTAGTCCTGCTACCTGCAAAGTAATTATTGTCTGACACATTTACAGTCCCTGAACTAACAATCCAATTTTTACACAGAAAAAGGTACATTGTGTTACATTACAAAATCTTGCTGCGATGTTCATATTTAGCATCTGCATTAAGATAATTTAATTTAAATGCACAGAGAGGCATCCGGTTGCGGCTCTTATCATTATAGCAAATCTCGCAGCGGAAAAAAAGAGAGCTGCAGATACGGTTTTGCAAATAATTTGGCAATGTGGTGTGAAATCCTTTTTTTTTAAAGAAAAGAAACTTCTCTGTTCTATTAACTCTCACCAGGTTGTATATGAGTAAAGCATACACAGAGTAGACCCACAAATGTCTAGGTATTGAAATTAGTCATCACTAATTTAAGTTAGTTGATGTATGAGTCAGTCAGAAAGAACATATTTCGTGCCAACAAATTCTCAAGTCGTGCGTCTATCTTATATCTAAGAAAGGTTTTTCGCCTGCTTCAAATATGATCTAATATTTTCCTATTATTTCTTCTTCAAAAATGATTGTTGTTGTTGTTGTTGGTTTTAAAAAGAAAATGTTAGGGGACCAAAAAGGAAAAAAGCACCCAGAAAAGGACTTTTCCTCACAGGAAGCATTTATATATTGGAGATCAATTTTCTGATAGGATTCCCTACTCTGAGAGGATATCTTGTAATTTTAGCAAACAGAAATGCTAGAAATAGGGATAGATATTCAGGACTCGAGGCGTGATTTATAGGCCTTTTAAACGAATTTAAAGATTTCCATTACTTTCAGAAGGCTGATAGAGCCGAGGAATAAGGATCTGTTTCTCTGGCCATTTCCTTCGGTAAACGCAACTCACACATACTTGCATTTGCAAAGTTCAGCAAGTGCCAGGTCCCAGTCCGGTGATCTCCTCTGAGTATGGGATCTCTAATATGTTCATGCATCTTCCCCACCCCCCAACATGCAGAGCAGCATCCCCATTCATTACAGTGAAGAACACATATGTGCTGCAGTTGTTAGGCACAAATATAGTACCACCCCTGGATTCACAGAGCTACCAAGCACACACGAGAAATCTGCGTGTGGCTGTCTGAGTGAAAATGAGTCCAGATTCTCGGTCCATGAGAAAGCAGAGTTTTATCTAGCTGAACAATAGTCTTGTACAGCTGGAAGACATGTTCATTCGGCTGTTTTGATTTGCTTAAATTTGTGCTTTCCACTTTTCCAACAAGTGTTGAGATCAAAGCAGATTATTATTATTATTATTATTATTATTATTATTATTATTTAAAAATTAGCAAACACTCTGATCACCATAAGCATACAAAAAACATCCAATTAAGAACATAAGAAGAGCTTACTTAATCATCATCATACACTTCCCATCTGGCAGGCTTCCAGAACACATAAGGTCAAGGTCAAGGACCCCTGGATGGTTAAGTCCAGGCAAAGGCGACTATGGGGTTGGAGCGCTCATCTCACTTTCAGGCCGAGGGAGCAGGCATTTGTCCACAGACAGCTTTCCGGGTCATGTGGTCAGCAGGATTAAACCGTTTCTGGCACAACAGGACATCGTGATGGAAGCCGGAGTGCACAGAAATGCTGTTTACCTTCCCGCCACCTATTTATATACTTTCACTGGTGTGCTTTCAAAGTGCTAGGTTGGTAGGAGCTGGAACAGAGCAACGGGAGCTCACTCTGCCACAGGGATTCGAACTGCCGACCTTCCAATCGGCAAACCCAAGAGGCTCGGTGGTTTAGACCACAGTGCCACCCGCATCCTTCCAGAACTTATAACAGTGGCCTGTCTAGTCCAGCATCCTGTTTTCACAGTGGCCAATCAAATACCCATGAGAAGCTTGGACCTGAGCACAAGAGAATACTCTCAGCCTGCATTTTCCAGCATTCAGAATGCATACTGTCATCATTGACCAGCATTGGCTCTCTGGGGTTTCAGACAGGGCCGTTTTAAACCTGGGGATGTTAGGGATTGAACTGGGGACCTTTTACATGCAACCCACTGAGCCACAGCCCTTCTTTCAGGGCCAGCCCTACCATTAGGCAACACAAGGCGCCTGCTTCAGGCCAACAATTTTGGGCGTTGGATTTTTATTTATTTTTTAGTGTGGAACTGTTGCATTTTTTTCTGCCAGGGATGGCCAGAGTCACTTACTGGATTTTTTTTCCTGCATCAGATGCCAAAATAACTTGGCAGGCCTTGGGAACTCTGCACCTTTGCTCAGGGTGGGTATCATTTGCTACAAAAAAAAATGTGTTGGGCTAGCCCTGAGGACACCCCGAACCTCCCTATTCCCTAGAAAGAAATTTTTCATCAAAGACAAGAATAATGAAATTGGCTTTCTGCATATAGATATTAGGGAAGAGAGTTGTGGTATGTGTAAGTAGCCTAGATTTGTATTGTAAGTTCATATCAGAGATTACTATTTTCTTTCAATGGTTTTTCTCTTGCAGATTATCCTTTCCACCTCTTTTTTTATTAATTTATTGCATAGGTGCCTTGAGAATTTAATACTTCCCACTAGTGAGTGTTTGTGACAGGAATTTGCCTGATATGGAAATTCTGGAAGCGCGCCATGCAGAGTGGTTTAGTGAGATAGAGGCCCCGTGTGAGTATTGCATTATCCATGCCACAAGTACCATTGGTGCCTGCTGGCAGATGCTGTACAAAGGGAAGCCAACTCTCTAAACCCAGTTGATGTTGCTAACTAATAGGCGACACCCTTATTCTCCCAACATTTCCTTTAAAGTTAAAAAGAAGAAGAAGGAGAAGCTCCGTAGAAATTGGTCAACTATCAGCCATTCACAAAACTTGTAATGATTTTAATTGGCTTTAATTCCATTATTGGTTCAGTTAATAAAAAATGCTCTTTGTGCCATCCATGTTAAAAAAAAATAAAATCCGCAATATTTAATTCTGTGGATTACTTCCAGAAGAACTCTATTAGTTTTCTTCCATTAAAGTAGCATTATGGACTTTTAATGAAGCCTATCATTGTAATGATTTGTGTTGACCCCATTATGAATGAACGTGGGAAAATCATTTGCAGCATCTTAAGAAAAAGAGAGAGAAGTAGCAGATTTTCCTCTAAAGTGAGGCTTACGTCAAGCGGGAAAGTGTCTTTGTATATTCTGTACAAACATACACAAAAGTTGGTGTCAGGGGTTCAGGGAGAGAGGCACAGGTGAGGGAGGAGACTGAGAGCGAGGGGGAAGAATCCCAGGACAGCGAGGAAGAGGATGACGATGACTTGAGGGATTCCATGAGTCTTTCAAGTGAATCGGAGGATTCCCAGAAGGGGGCGTCTGTGGTCAGGCCAAGGGAAGTCACAGGGGGGACTCGTCAGGAGCAGGGGAGCAGCAGGGGAACCTAAAGTGGGAGTTGGGAGTCGGGACCGGCTTCTCCGCCGGAGCGCAGTGAAGGGGGTGGAGATTCCAGTGTGACAGGAGAAGCAGGTCAGAAAGCAGAGAGGGAGGGGAGATCGGAGCAAGGCATCCTCCCGGAAGGGGAGGAGAGTAGTACAGGGAGTAGTGTAGCTGTCAAGAGGAAGGTCAGAGGTAGCGAACGCGCGCCAAGTTCAAATGTGGAGGCGCGCGGAAATACAGGGAGCCCGGAGGAGGAGCCAGGTCCCAAAGCACGCAGGAGGGGGGAAGAGTTGTCTGGGGATTCAGCGTCAGGGGAATCCAGGAGGGGCGAAACCCCGGGGGGCAGGAAGACCCTGCGGAAAAGGAAAGAGAGGAAGAGGTGGAGCAGCACAAGCCTCTTAAACTGGTGCAGGGGAGGGACTGACTCAGAGGGGACTTCAACGGTCTAAGCGTAACAGACGTGGGGCTGCGCGCCTCGGCTGTGGAGCGTACAATGTACTGCAATAAATATCTTTGTATATAAGACTGGACTTGGCGTTGGTCTCTTGTGAGCTGGGACCTGAGGCAGCCCTGACAGTTGGTTTTGCCATAAAGTCAAGAGTGGCTAACCTATGGCCTTCCATAGATCTAGTTGGATTCCAACTCCAATCAGCCCTAGTCTGAATGGCTGATGGTTAGCTATTCTGGCAGCTGTCGTCCAGTAACTAATTCAGTATAATACCCAGCCTTCTGACATTGTTGTTGTTGTTGTTGTTGTTGTTGTTGTTGTTGTTTTCAACTACTAACCACAAACAAGAAGCAGCCAGCATGTCTGATGTCCTCTAGTGGGGTTACAGAAATTTCTTCTCCTTCTTACTAATAGGCTACCCAGCCAAAAAACGTGTAAGACTATTAGCCAGCCTTCTGGCTTCGCCATGATGGTGATGATAATGATAACCACTCTGGATCTTTTTAATGTCAAATAATATTCCCCCCCATCCTCACTCTTGAGGGACGTGGGTGGCGCTGTGGGTTAAACCACAGAGCCTAGGACTTGCCGATCAGAAGGTCGGCGGTTCGAATCCCCGTGATGGGGTGAGCTCCCGTTGCTCGGTCCCTGCTCCTGCCCACCTAGCAGTTCAAAAGCACGTCAAAGTGCAAGTAGATAAATAGGTAGCACTCTGGCAGGAAGGTAAACGGCATTTCCGTGCGCTGCTCTGGTTCGCCAAAAGCGGCTTAGTCATGCTGGCCACATGACCCGGAAGCTGTACGCCAGCTCCCTCGGCCAATAAAGTGAGATGAGCACATAACCCCAGAGTCGGTCATGACTGGACCTAATGGTCAGGGGTCCCTTTACATTTACCTTTACCTCACTCTTGGCTGCTGCTGGCAAACTATATGACAGCTTCTTTTTTTGTGAATAAATTTTCTCATTGCTGACAATCAGCCCCTCAGAAGACTCCTGCTTGTATTTAACACACAAACACAATGTTATAGGCATAGTATAGATACACGTCAGATGTGCAAGCAGGGACACATTTGCACAGGCATACAAACCAGTGTCCCAGGTTTTCCGTGGGTGGGGAGTAGAGGCAAGTTAGCAGGGCTGGGGAGATCTTTGAACCTGGCCCTTTCTCCTGGAGAGTTTTATAGCATTGCACACTGTGATTCATATTCAGCTCATTATGTTTTTATGCCCTTTAACAATCAGCTCAAAAGGTCAGGTGATGAATTATTTCATTTGGAAAGCAAAGTACATCACAGATGCAATGCAGCCTCCTAATGTTTGCTTGCGGGGTTATTTTTAAATTCAGGATTTGTTTACATATGCAAATAAACTGTTCTTTTTTCCGAAGCCATTTTGCATATAGATCAATCAGGTTACCTTATTTGTTCATTCAAAGAAGCTGTGTTGTTTGGGTATTTTTTTTTTAAAAAAAAGGATATTGTATAATTTTAATAATAATATTTTCTCCATTTTGCAACCAGGCCTGTCATACTTGACAGAGCTACCCAGTGACTTCTGTGGCAAGCATTTATTAAACAGCCCTCACAAATGACACAACAAGACTCCGTCTTTGAAATGCATGTCATCAAATAATAACCACTTGGCATTAAATCTCGAGGGAGAGCTGTCTCATTGCTGAGGAAGGAGCATCCTCCGTAAGGGAATCGCACGTATCTGTGATTTATTGGGGCTTAAAATTAAACACCTGACGCTGAATTAAAAGCAGGTGTTTGGCAACTATATCTTCTGAAGTTTCCACTTACTGCCAGCTAGCTGTGGGGTTATCTGGGGAGCAGCTGCCTTGTAGAAATTGAATTCCTTGAACACCACTTAATGTTCAAACTTGAATACACGTGGGATTTAAAGGTACGAGGCCTCATTTGCCTGCATGCTGATCGGTTTTTTTCTCCCTTATGAATGCTGAGTGACTGACCAGTCTCAAAAAACTGTTTCCGATCTTGTATTTCCAGTACATTATTAATTTAGGGCTTTGGTGCCTAGGACTGTTTGGCGTGGTGTAAAAATTAAATGTTAAGATAGCAACAGCAGTCAGCTTTAAGCTCTCCAGCATTTGCCGCTTTCTGCATTTTTACGAGTAGCTGAGGGCGAGCAGGACTGGTGAGTTTAAATCACTTCGTGAACACCGCCTTACTCACTGTCTCTGATATTCCTGTTTTTAAAAAGGCAATCTGTTGCAATCATCTAGCTCCCATTTCCACCACTGCTGAGTTGCCCATGGTGTATCGCTGGACCATTATCTTAACCCTCTTGGATGAGAACACACCACATATGTAAAGCATATTAAAGGTAAAGGGACCCCTAACCATTAGGTCTAGTCGTGGCCGACTCTGGGGTTGCGGCGCTCATCTCGCTTTATTGGCCGATGGAGCCAGCATACAGCTTCCGGGTCATGTGGCCAGCATGACTAAGCCGCTTCTGGTGAACCAGAGCAGCACACGGAAACGCCGTTTACCTTCCCGTCGGAGCAGTACCTATTTATCTACTTGCACTTTGACGGGCTTTTGAACTGCTAGGTTGGCAGGAGCAGGGACCGAGCAACGGGAACTCACCCTGTCATGGGGATTAGAACCTTCTGATCGGCAAGTCCTGGGCTCTGTGGTTTAACCCACAGCGCCATCCCTGTAAAGCATATTACTTGCCCCCAAAGAATCCTGGAGACTGCAGTTTTCCCCACACAGAACTACAGTTCCCAGCATGCTTAACAAACGACTGTTCCCAGGATTCTTGGGGGGAGGTCATGTGCTTTAAATGTGCTCTAAATGCATGGTGTGTATGCAGCCTTTGTGTCATTATCTTTCCATCTGCAGGAGCTCTCCTACTTCCTTAAAGATCTCATCAATCTTCCCTCCCGTCAGCACTTTCTTCTATAGATTAATAAAGCAGCATTTAGCCTCTTTCACATCACACAGTTTCCCCCTCTCCATATTACTGGCCTTATGTCTTCAGTAAGTTAATTTAGTCATTGAGCGCTGTCTTTGCATTGTTGATTTCCATCATTTATGGCATATGATGCCTGCTCTGATGTGTTCTTTAAATACGGCACAAAGTGGAGCGATGCTGTACGGTTTTACTGCAGCGTCGGCTGCCGTGTGCAAAGGGCCTAATCTGCCAAACTCCACTGTGGCTCGGACTTCTTCCTGCCTTCTGCTTTTGCTGTGGTAGGTGCTTGTGTATTATGCAGAGTAAGCAAAGTTGCCCACTTAGATAAATGACCCTGCAAATGTAACTCTCTGGAGCCCGCAGAATATGCATGAGTCTCTATAGATATAGATTAAAATCCTCTGCTTTGCCACAAACTTCTGTGTGACCTTGACTAAAGACTTGAATCTCCATTTTTGTGACTGCGTTGGAAAGTGAGAAATGTGTGAGTTATCATTATGTACATATATTATATGCCCATTTATCAAACATATTCCCATCAACAATTGTATTCGCACGCACCCTAAACTAGTGTTCCATCAGTGTTCCCTTGAAGATGTTTACCAAGAAACTGTTCTCAACGAGAAGCCAAAGGAAAGTGGCTCATTAAAAAGCGGTGCAAACAAAGTTATAGATTGCTAGGCTAATGGAGCTAATTTATGGAGAATATTTTTGCAAAGACATAAAGCACCAATGCAGCTGATGGAGTCTTCCAGGCATCTTCTACTGCTGGGACGCGGGTGGCGGTGTAGTCTAAACCACTGAGCCTCTTGAGCTTGCCGATCAGAAGGTTGGCGGTTCGAATCCCCTCAATGGAGTGAGCTCCCATTGCTCTGTCCCAGCTCTTGCCAACCTAGCACTTCAAAAGCACACCAGTGCGAGTAGATAAATAGGTAGTGTAGTGGGAAGGTAAACGGCGTTTCAATGCGCTCTGGCTTCCATCACAGTTTTCCAAAAGAGATTTAGTCCTGCTGGCCACATTACCCAGAAAGCTGTCTGTGGACAAACGCCGTGGACTGGCCCATGGCTAAATTTTTTTTTGCCAACCCCTGGTCTTGACCATGAGCATGATTGCAAGAGGCACAATGGATGCCTAAGAATGGCTTAGTTAGGCACATAGCAAGTCAGAGAAGGATGAGGTTTCAGGACCATGGATAGCTCCGAGCAGACCACTTGCTTCAAAGACACCTGAAGCCTTTCTCTGCCTTGGGCCAGAGCTACTCTTCCAAGTTCTTTCCCCTTCCTGAACAGTCGAGAGCCCTCTGGCCTAGAACCGAGTGCTCTGTCCATTGATATAAGCTGCACCGGGTGTGACGTTAACATATGAGAGTGCTGGAGGTGGATTAGTTAAGCAAGTTACCCAATCAGAACCCAGGGGGGTGGAGTCAGAGGGACTATAAGACCAGCTCTGGGAGGGGCGAAAGGAGAGTTCGTTGGGAGTTGGGTGGTTGGTTGGAGTGGGAGTGAATTGGGATAGAGTCTGTGGGTAGGTTGAGTTAGTGTAGCAAAATGAGTTGAGTCAGGAACAGTTAGGAGCTAGGAAGACAAGTAAATATCTGAGAGGTGGTTTAGTGAGTGAGAGCAGGTAGCGGAAGTTATAGGTCTGGATAGACACCCTTGTATTGTAATTGACCGATACTGTTTATGAAGTCACACGCTTGTTAAACTGCAATAAATAAACAGAAGTTTGTGTTCCAATTTAAACCTGACTGGACTCAGCATTGTACCAGGTAGGGCTTGGGTGGTGGCAGCGAGAAATCAAGTGGTGGCACAGGGATCAATAGACGGTGAAACATCCAGGGACCCTGTGTGATCACCACACCGGGTCACAATAATTATCAGAAAAGCAGAATAAAAATGCAGAAAAACTCAAGAGCCTTGCTGAATGAGACCAAAGGCCTATCTAGTATCCCAGCAGCCTTTTCTCCAAAGTAGTGACCCAGATGCCTCTGGGAAGCCCAAAAGCAGGACATGAAGGTAATAGGCCTCTCCCACTAGTCTTTACCAGCAACACATAATTCAGAGGCATAATGTTTCTGAAATGAAGGTTTTATTTGCCACCATGGCTAATAGTCCTTGATAGATGTACCCTCCATGTTGCCGCCTCAGCCCCATTTCAAGCCGTCTAAACCAGCAGCCATCATGTTGCAATGAATTCCATAAATTAATTATGTGTACTGTGAAGATTTCCCCCCTTTTTTGTCTGTCCTGATTCTTCTGCCAATCAATTTAATTGAGTGACCCTGAGAACAACTATTATGAGAGGAGAAAAAGAATCCTCTCCCTTCGCTTTCACCACCCCATGCATAATTGTATAAACTTCTATCATATCCCCCTGTAATCCTTTTTCTCTCTCTTAACTAAAAAAGGCCCCAACCACATCAGACTTTCCCTGTGGGGAAGGCCTTCCAACCTCCAAGTCATTTTGGTTGCCTCCTCCTTTTTGCAGTAGGAAATTTATTATAATTCTTGTTCTGTTGTTTAGGAACTGGAGCTGACATAAAGGAGCCTGGTTCAGGCATTCAGGAGCTTATAACTTCTTCTGCATGGCTGCTAAGATCTGGCAACAGGGACACACACAGCCAGCACTCTGCTTTCTCTAAACCAGTGGTGTGGAACTGTTTTCTAGCCAGTGGGTCAGATCCTTATCACCTCACTGAGGCAAATTTGGTGGCTGCCCATTTGTCAATCATCTGACATCACTATGATATCAGGTGATGCTGTGTTTTCAAGTCCTGATTGTCAAGACCTCAAAGTTGTATTTCAGTTGATTGCTGAATTTTATGTCTTAATGTATTTTGATGTTAGCCACCCTGAGCCTGGTTCTGGCCGGGGAGGGCGGGATAGAAATATATTATTATTATTATTATTGTTGTTGTTGTTGTTGTTGTTGTTGTTGTTGTTGTTGTTGTTAGCTCAGTTTGGGGCTATTTGAAAGCCATTTTGCAAACACCCCCATGTTGCTCTTTAAATCTTGCAGGGCAGCAGCTGAAGCTTGCAGGGCAGCAGCTGAAGAAGGAGCAAAAGGGTTTTCTTGTGTGTGTGTGTTTCTTTGTGGCTGATTAGCTGCTCTCCCTGTGCAAAGGTCAGAGGGGGCAGGGTTTCTGTTGAGGCAGGTGATTAGCTGTGGGAGGAGCTTATCAGAGCTTGCAGGGCAGCGGCGCGCGCTTAGCGGCGCGCACAGTTTGATCCATCTTTTAGATTTAGGGGAGCTAGTCTCAAACGTTTGTTGAGGGAGACCTAGGTTTTTTGAGGGGGGGAGTTATTTGTCCTGTCTTCACGCTTTTTATGATGGAGGACCGCTGTAGCCACCCCCAACGACACGTTCTCAAGATGGAGGGTGAGGGAACAGCTGCAGTCACCTGCGGTTCCTGCGCAATGTTTGCCATCTTGCCAAAGGTTGCAGGCAGCTTTACCTGCAGCAATTGCATGTTGATTGCCCTCTTAAAAGACAAAGTCCAGCAACTGGAGGAACGTGTAGCTACGCTCCAAAGAATTAGAGAGCTGGAGCTCTTCTTGGAAGCAACAGAGCACACCGTCTCCACCAAGGAGGAGACAGGGGACTCCCCTGAGAAGGAGGCTAGTTCACCAACACAGGAGCCAGATATATGGAGAAACGTGACTCAAAGAAGTAGGAGGCCCAGGGTTCGCTCTGATTGTTTAGAAATACACAATCGCTTTGAGGTCCTCTCCCCTAGCATGGAAGAAGAAGAGCAGACTCCATTGGAGGATCTCTCCCTCATTACAGTCGATCAGGTATATGAAGGCGAGCAGCAAAGTCAGTCCTCAGGGAATGTGCAGGCAACCTTGGAACGGACAGCTCATGGAAGAACCCCGACCAAACCTAAGAGGAGGCGTGTAGTGGTGATAGGGGATTCCCTACTGAGGGGAACAGAAGCAGTGATCTGTGGGCCTGACAAGATGTCTCGGGAAGTGTGCTGTCTCCCCGGGGCTAAGATCCAAGATGTAACTGAACGACTGCAAGGAATCATAAAACCCACTGACAAATACCCCTTCCTCTTGGTTCATGTGGGAACCAATGACACTGCAAGCAATAGCCTCCAGAAGATCAAAAGAGACTATGAGGCTCTGGGCAGGAAATTGAAGCAATTAGATGCACAAATTGTCATCTCATCTGTCCTCCCAGTTGAACGACGTGGCCCAGGGAGAGAGGGAAAAATAGTGGAAGTGAACAGCTGGCTTCGCAAATGGTGTAAACAGGAACGGTTTGGATTCTTAGATCACGGACTGCAGTTTCTTGAAGATGGACTTCTGGCAAGCGATGGGCTGCACCTCACAACGGTTGGGAGGAATGTTTTTGCCAAAAATCTCAGAAACCTCATCAGGAGGGCTTTAAACTGACTAATGTGGGGGAGGGAGACAGTGCTCCTGAAGGTAGGAGTCTATCAATTGATGAAGATGATCATCCAAATGTCATAGACCAAATGGAGCAAACAGCACGCAGACCTAGTGGTGGGAGGAAAAGATCCTTAAATAAGAGACACGGGGGAATGATTAATGGACTTCAGTGTCTGTACACTAATGCACAAAGCATGGGAAATAAACAAGATGAGCTTGAGCTCTTGGTACAGCAAACTAAATATGACATAATAGGCATCACTGAAACCTGGTGGGATAAGTCCCACGATTGGAATGTAATAATGGAGGGATACAATCTATTTCAGAGAAACAGACCAGACAAGAAAGGAGGAGGAGTGGCATTATATGTCAGGGATGTGTATACCTGTGAAGAAATCCAAGATTTAGAACCTCAAAGCCAAAGTGAGAGCATTTGGGTCAAAATTAAGGGAGAGAAGAATAACAGTGACCTCATTGTGGGAGTTTGCTATAGATCCTCAAGCCAAACGGAGGACATAGATGATGCCTTCCTGGAACAGATGGCCAAGCATGCAAAAAGAAGGGAGATAGTAGTAATGGGGGACTTCAATTACCCGGATATTTGTTGGACGTCAAACTCAGCCAAGAGCATAAGGTCAAACAGATTCCTCACTGGCCTTGCAGACAATTTCATTGTCCAGAAAGTGGGAGAAGCAACAAGAGGAACAGCCATTTTAGATCTGGTCCTAACCAATGTTGATGACCTGGTTAGTGGGGTAGAAGTGGAAGGATCATTAGGCGCGAGTGATCATGCTCTTCTGAAGTTTACTATACAGCGGAAAGGAGCAGCCAAGCATACTAGGACTCAATTTCTTGACTTTAAGAAAGCAGACTTCATAAAACTTAGGGAAGTGCTGGGTGAAATCCCATGGACAGTAATACTAAAAAGAAAGGGAGTTCATGATGGCTGGGAGTTTGTTAAGAGGGAGATAGTAAAAGCACAACTTCAGGCAATACCAATGAGACGGAAACATGGAAGGTGCCTAAAAAAGCCAGGGTGGCTATCGAAAGAACTTTTAACTGAGTTAAGTTTAAAAAAGGATGTGTACAAAAAATGGAAAAGGGGGAAGCCACCAAAGAGGAATTCAAGCAAATAGCCAGCACGTGTAGACACAAAGTTAGAAAAGCTAAAGCACAGAATGAACTCAGGCTTGCTAGAGAGGTTAAAAGCAACAAAAAAGGCTTTTATGGGTATGTTTGTAGCAAAAGGAAGAACAAAGAAACAGTGGGGTCACTCAGAGGAGAAGATGGTGAAATGCAAACAGGGGACACAGAAAGGGCTGAACTCCTCAATGCCTTCTTTGCCTCAGTCTTCTCCGATAAAGAAAACAATGCCCGACCTGAAGAATTTGGAGCAAATGATTCAGTAGAAGAAACACAGCCCAGAATAACTAAGGAGATAGTACGAGAATACTTGGCTAGTTTAGATGTATTCAAGTCTCCAGGGCCAGATGAACTGCATCCAAGAGTATTAAAAGAACTGGCAGATGTGATCTCAGAACCACTGGCAGCCATCTTTGAGAATTCCTGGAGAACAGGCGAAGTCCCGGCAGACTGGAGGAGGGCAAATGTTGTCCCTATTTTCAAAAAGGGGGAAAGAGAGGACCCAAATAATTACCGCCCAGTCAGTCTGACATCAATACCAGGGAAGATTCTGGAGCAGATCATTAAGCAAACAGTCTGTGAGCACCTAGAAAGGAATGCTGTGATCACCAATAGTCAGCATGGATCTCTGAAAAATAAGTCATGTCAGACTAACCTGATCTCGTTTTTTGACAGAATTACAAGCCTGGTAGATGAAGGGAACGCAGTGGATGTAGCCTACCTTGATTTCAGCAAGGCATTTGACAAGGTGCCCCATGATATTCTTGTAAAGAAGCTGGTAAAATGCGGTCTTGACTATGCTACCACTCAGTGGATTTGTAACTGGCTGACTGACCGAACCCAAAGGGTGCTCATCAATGGTTCCTCTTCATCCTGGAGAAGAGTGACTAGTGGGGTGCCACAGGGTTCTGTCTTGGGCCCGGTCTTATTCAACATCTTTATCAACGACTTGGATGATGGAATCAAGGGCATCCTGATCAAATTTGCAGATGACACCAAACTGGGAGGGGTGGCTAACACCCCAGAGGACAGGATCACACTTCAAAACGACCTTGACAGATTGGAGAACTGGGCCAAAACAAACAAGATGAATTTTAACAGGGAGAAATGTAAAGTATTGCACTTGGGTAAGAAAAATGAGAGGCACAAATACAAGATGGGTGACACCTGGCTTGAGAGCAGTACATGTGAAAAGGATCTAGGAGTCTTGGTTGACCACAAACTTGACATGAGCCAACAGTGTGACGCGGCAGCTAAAAAAGCCAATGCAATTCTGGGCTGCATCAATAGGAGTATAGCATCTAGATCAAGGGAAGTAATAGTGCCACTGTATTCTGCTCTGGTCAGACCTCACCTGGAGTACTGTGTCCAGTTCTGGGCGCCACAGTTCAAGAAGGACACTGACAAATTGGAACGTGTCCAGAGGAGGGCAACCAAAATGGTCAAAGGCCTGGAAACGTTGCCTTATGAGGAACGGCTAAGGGAGCTGGGCATGTTTAGCCTGGAGAAGAGGAGGTTAAGGGGTGGTATGATAGCCATGTTCAAATATATAAAAGGATGTCACATAGAGGAGGGAGAAAGGTTGTTTTCTGCTGCTCCAGAGAGGCGGACACGGAGCAATGGATCTAAACTGCAGGAAAGAAGATTCCACCTAAACATTAGGAAGAACTTCCTGACAGTAAGAGCTGTTCGACAGTGGAATTTGCTGCCAAGGAGTGTGGTGGAGTCTCCTTCTTTGGAGGTCTTTAAGCAGAGGCTTGACAACCATATGTCAGGAGTGCTCTGATGGTGTTTCCTGCTTGGCAGGGGATTGGACCCGATGGCCCTTGTGGTCTCTTCCAACTCTATGATTCTATGAAATCTCTTTCAGAGGTTCAAAGAGCACTACTGGGAAGGAGAAGCACTGAAACTGCTGCTAAAATAGGTTGTTGTTTTTTACTCCAGTTTAACAGTGGTTTCAGTGGAAGCCACTTGCCTCTCCTGGTGCTAGGAATGCTCCCACCATCCATCAGCTGGTAGGAACATTCAGGAGCCAAATGAGGCATATGTCTCCTTGTGCCTCATAGGTGGACCAGCCATGATCGATTGGTCCTCACTGAAGCCCTCTTCACTTATTATCAGCTCCATCTCATCACCATCGTAGGACAAAAGTGGGGACAAGCCCATTGTCCTGCACATCCACATCTCTTGCAATTTCTTGTGTGCTGCAGTCTGAATGTCTGCAGTGTCTACAACAGTTGGGACTCTATGCAGTGTAGAATCCTGACCTCCCAGGGTTCTGCATTGCATGACAAACCTACAGTATTTGAGAAATCTGTTTGTGGGCGGGGGCCAGAGAATGAGGGAACAGGGCTTATATGAAGGATCTGATTGCTGACCCAAATGTAAAAACTAAAGTTATAGTGGTTTCTGCCATATGGCCCATCCGACCGTGCTATAATTTGCAGCATGGTATCTGGTGGTGCTGTGGGTTAAACCACAGAGCCTAGGACTTGCAAATCAGAAGGTCAGTGGTTCAAATCCCCGCGATGGGGTGAGCTCCCTTTGCTCGGTCCCTGCTCCTGCCAACCTAGCAGTTCAAAAGCACATCAAAGTGCAAGTGGATAAATAGGTACTGCTCTGGCGGGAAGGAAAACGGTGTTTCCGTGCGCTGCTCTGGTTTGCCAGAAGCGGCTTAGTCATGCTGGCCACATGACTGTACACCAGTTCCCTTGGCCAATAAAGCGAGATGAGTGCTGCAACCCGAGTCGGCCACGACTGGACCTGATGGTCAGGGGTCCCTTTACCAACTCTCCAGGGCTGTCTCTAGCATATGCGCCCCCGGGGTGCAAAGATCTGCCCAGCGCCACCAAAATTTTGTTTAGCTGCCCCCCCAAAATTTGAGGGGTAAACTCAAAGTTGTTGACCTTTTTTGGGGGAGGAAAATCGCTCACCTGTAACAATGACGCAGTGAAAAGAACTGCTTTTGTTTCCTGACTCGTCGGGAATATTTGCTGCTACAGAGTAACAGAGCGATGGAGGGGGGCGGGCAGGGGCTTTCACTCCATTGCTTTTCACTGCTGATGATAGAGAGGGACTGGTATACAGTAGGTATACATTTGGCGCCCGCCAGAATTCGGCGCCGGGGTGCCCTGCACCCCTTGCACCCCTTGGTAAAGACGGCCCTGCAACTCTCTCAGATCCTTTGGAAGACTTCCTTAGTCTCATCTGTCGATCAGTAAAGCATTGATAATTTTATTCCCTGATTCAGAATGCAAATGTACACATTAAAGCTCATGGGAAGCTTACATATAATTATGGTAATGAAGGGTCATATAAGTGCCATAGAGAAAGTGAAATAGTAGTGAAAACTTTTATTTACTTCCGTTTCCCCTGCACCCAGCTGTAACTTTCACGAATTCCTTTCCAAGTTGGACGGGAGGGGGAATGAATATAATGCTGCTATTTAAAAGAAATCCATTTTAATATGAGGTTTTAAAAGTGTGTAGTTATGAGACAGTTGTAACCCTTGCTACTTTGTTTGATTGCTAATGAATACGCAGTATTAATCTTAGCAACAATCATGGGGGGAGAGAGGGGGGAGAGGTGGCATTTTGCATTAAATCAAGGAAATGAGCAAGTCACTCAGGAGGGGTTATGGTTTTAATTTTCTGAATGCAAAATGTGCTGCTCCTGGAAGCAAAAATCCATGTGCCTTGTTTTCACACATTTCCTCATAAAGCATGCATGATATAAAGATTGCTTAATATATTTAGCCCTTTCCAGGGAGTCCATATTTTTTTTTGCACACTGACTTTAATTGTTGAAAATGAAATTCCCCTGTTATCCCGGATTTCTTTCTTTTTCTTTTCTTTTTTAAACACCCTTAAAGGGATAGTTCAGTCAGTAAAGCATGGGACTCTTAATCTTGGTATCATGGGTTCAAGCACCACGTGGGGCAAAAGATTATTGCATTGCAGGGTGTTGGACTAGATGACCCTCATGGTCCCTTCCAATTCTACCATTCTATGAGTCTGCTCACAATTTGGTTCTCATTATGCACTTCAGTATGCTTAGCAAAAATGATTGACACTTCAGTATGCTTAGCAAAAATGATTGACAGTTGCCAGAACCATTGGAGTCCTTTTCAGGCTAGCAAACTGAGAAATGGTAAAGGTTGAAAAACTGGTGAACCAGCCCAGGGTGTTGAGAGCCCAAATGTTACTGCTCTCCACCTTCCCCTAGGCTACTCTTCCACCACCAAAGACAGAGAGACTATGTGCATGCGCTCGCACACAGGCACCCACCCACACCAATAATGCCAGACCAATCTCATCTCTTTTGTTTCCTCTCTTTTCTTGATGGAATTACAAACTTGGTGGATCAGGGGAATGCTGTCGACACAGTATATCTTAGTTTCAGTAAGGCTTTTGACAAAGTCCCCCATTATATTCTTGCGAGGAAGCTGGTAAAACGTGGGTTGAATGAAGTAACTGTTAGGTAGATTTGCAGCTGGCTGGCTGACCGAACCCAAAGAGTACTCATTAATGGTTCCTCATCAACCCTTCCAACTCTTCAGTCCTATGATAAGACCAGGTTAAGTCGTAAGAACATAAGACAAACCTGCTGCATTAAACCAATGGCCTGTCCAGGGTCCCTGGCCAGTGGCTGATGAAATGCCTGTGGGAAGCCTGATAGCTGGACATGAGTGCAACAGCCACTCTCTCCACTTGTGTTTCACAGCAACTGGTTTTCAGATGCATAATGTCTCTGACAGAGGAGTCAGAGCATAGCCATCATGGCTAGTGACCACTGACATATTTCTTTGCACAGGCATTTAAAACAGTTGTGTTGCTTTAGTTCTGCTCTGTGGTCTTTGCCCCTGCCTTTGGAGCTAGTTTTAGAGCATATTTTCCTTATTGTATTTCATATTGTGCTTGAGAATTTATATACAGTCATACCTCGGGTTACAGACACTTCAGGTTGCGCGATTTCGGGTTGCGCACCACGCCAAACCCGGAAGTACCGGAACGGGTTACTTCCGTTTGTCGGTGCTTGCGCATGCGCAGAAGCACTAAACCGCGCTTTGCACATGTGCAGAAGCACCGAATTGCGACCCGTGTGTGCGCAGACGTGGCGCTGCGGGTTGCAAATGTGCTTCCCGCATGGATCACATTCACAACCCGAGCGTCCACTGTATTTGCTCATTGTAAACCACCCCGGAATTCTTGATGAAGGACATTTTGGAAGCATTTTAAATAACCCATTGAGGGCTCCTCCAGACGACCTGTATATTGAGCACTTGTCCTGGTTTCCTCGCAAAAAGGCTATACAATGCCTGCTCTTTCCAGAGCATTCTTTGTGTTTGGTCCTGCCAGGGAGCTTATGTGATGATAAACATGGGTCCCGATCTGCTTGCGTTGAAGTTATATGTCTTCTCAGCAATCAGCTTCTCCTGCAGTTGATGAGCAACCTGAAGCTGTTAAAGGGCACCCCTAGGCACTGATGTCACCTGCCCCTCCATTGAGAGCCCTGGATCTAGGAGAGCCCCTGGAAAGATGGCACACCCCCATCCAGAGCAGCTCTGTTTCCTAGCCAGGCCTGTAGGTCTTCCTGCTAAAAATGTACCTCTCAGTTGTCAAAGGCCGGCGTACAGAGGTGTGTCTTCAGTTTCATCATGAAGGAATGGGTTTCCCAAACCCAAAACTGACTGTGCAGGAAGTTTGAAACTGCACCAAAATCCCTATTTTTCCTTAGCTAAAATGCTTTAACTTGAGCTCTTGAGTCAAAACCCAGCTGCATAAACAAGTGCTCAGAGCCCTCTCCTTTATCAGTTTGTGACGGCAAGGATGACCCTGACTGTACCAGTAGAACAGGGAAGACACGTCTGTGCCTTATCTTATATCCTGACCACAAAGACGCACAGACCTAGTCTGGGAACAGCGCCAGAGGGAGATGGTGACCTCTTGCTCCAAGATAAGAGTAGGAACAGGAAGATCCTTTTATGGTCAGAAGTATAGGAAGGAATACCCTTTTATGGTTAAGAGTGCCGGAGCAGGAACATCTGTGATGTCAACCTGCATGTACAAGCTGACGTGGCTGGATTCCTGGGGAAGGGGGAGAGGGTGCCTGGAGGATATATATACTGCATGAAATTTCTCATTTCTTTGGACTTGCTGTGGACACACCATGCAGTTGCCTTTCTGCTGTTCCGGAGAGCAGAAATAAAGAACTCTTTCTCTGAACCAACCCTCAGTGTCATTTGACTTCCTTCCTCCTGTCTGGGAGCAACACAGAGCCCACCAATCGGTAAAGTCTAATAAGGCTACAATCAAACGATGTTTAATGAACATACCAGAAGTACCTCTACAGGGAGGGAGTTACAAGGCTTAGGAGTTGCCACAGAGAATGCCCTCTCCCAAGAGAAGGAGGTGGTCTTCCAGGCATTTGGGACCTGGGTCATTTAGGGCTTCAAATACAAATATTAGCACCTTGATTTGGGCCCAGAAACAAACTGGCGACCAGGTTGCGCAGGTTGGCTACCATGTACCTTGTGTTCAGTTTATACGGAGCATGATTCACGGGCCTGTGTTTTGTTTGTAGGTGTCTAAACTGTGACCAATAATAATAATCATCAAAGAAATCATTAAGCCATATCCACCTGAGAAATATTTATTCCTTCCATGAAATGGTTCTGCTTTCTTTCTTTTTTTTAGTCTTATAGTTTTATATTTTCATTGTTGTTCAAACAGATTTCCCGAGGGTGAAACGAGAGCTTGCTGCTTTGCTTTCTGCCTTATTTTCTAGAACTCTTTAGGGGCCACTTGAATTTAATTGCATGTGAGCAGTGAGAAGCAGAAAGCATGGCTGATTTTTCCGGGAGGGTGTGTGTCATAAGCCTGGGTTGCACAGCCCCTCTTTTAAATCAGACCTCTCCATCCAGGTCTGCGCTGTTGCTTTCTTTCTCACAGAGATGCTTTTTCTTGCTGATCCTTCAAACTTTCCCATGTTATTTGCGACCACCGCCACGCCAGCCATGATCTGACTTTTCTAGTATATGTTTAAGGAACTAACCCATTTATTCAGTGAAGGCCGAAGGAATGTAGCAGAGAGAACAGAGTGTTCCAGGTGAAAGGCAGAGCCTCGGGCAGTAATCCTTGGTGTGAGAACAGGGATGCGAGAAATATAAGCCCTCTTGTCATCTGTAAAATGCTAGAAGTTATTAAGGGAGAAATCCTGCAGCAAGATCTGCTAGGGTGACTGGGTTAGGATGCAGCAGATCTCCAGCTGGCCTGGGACCCAGTGGATCGCCCCCATCCTGGCTCAGCTGGGACCCAGCTTGATGAGGCAAGCCTAAACCAGCATAAGTGCTGGAAAGGGGCTTGTACATCATGGGTGGGGTGTTTTCAGCTATCTCACCCCTTTCCCTTGGAGGCCTTGCAAGAAGCCACAGGAGAGGGATTCTGAGCAGCATCATGGGAGGAGTGTTTCTAGGACTAAGGTGGAACTGTAACTGCTCCCTTGTGATTTTTGCGATTGGGTGCTGCATGTGGTTTAAGGACTCTTGTTATATTTATTATACAGTCGTACCTTGGTTCTCAAACAGAATGCATCCTGGGAGTCCATTTGACTCCCCGAATAGTTCAAAAACCAAGGCGCGGCTTCCGATTGGCTGCAGGAGCATCCTGCAGCCAATCGGAAGCTGCGGAAGCTGTGCCAGATGTTTGGCTTCCGGAAATTGTTCAAAAACCGGAACACTCACTTGTGGGTTTTGTTCGTTTGAGAGCCGATTTGTTTGGGAACCAAGGCATTTGAGTTCCAAGGTACGACTGTAGTATTGAAATTTGGGGTTTTGTTTGTATGTATATTTGCTCTTGTTCTGCTATGTTATTATGAAATAATTTTTGTTTGAAATGTATTCCTGTTTTCTATGTTGTAAGCCGCTTGGAGCATGATTTTTGTCAGTGTGGAAAAGTGGCATACAAATAAATTGGATGAATGAATGAATGAAAAGGGGTTTTTCCAGGGGTGTGGCAGGACTGTGGGGCAGGCAGAGGACATAGGCTAGATCCTAAGCCCGTTCCGCTTGGTCACATCACCTTGCAACCTGGCATAAATTAAACTGGGGGAAAGGGTGCTTGCTTTCCTTCTGCCATGTTTATGATCGCTGAGCCAGGAGTAGCCTCACTGCTGAATGAAGCTTGCATCTGGTTTAACTCTCCTCTGGTTTAACTTGCACAGGCTTGCATTATGCCAGCTTCTTGTGTATAGGATTGTTCCTTAGATAGATTGCCTCCGGACTAGGGATAGGAGAAAATTTTGATTCCGTTCATATTTAAGGTTGAACCTACCTAATTTGCACTTTCTGAAACAATATGTGAACAGAAACACAGCGATCCCTGGAAATTCACACTTCTCCATTTTGCTGTTCAGTTCTCCAGTCTATTAAAATACATATATATGGGTAAAGTGTGCATGAAGATAAGTAACTTACAAAAAAGAAAAATAACATACAAAAATGTGTTGTTTATGGGAAAATGCTTTGCAAAAAGTGCACATATTAGGGGGAAATTACATGCAAACTTGTATATTCAGCAATATGTGCACTTAAATGCTGATGAATTTTCATGAGGACTTTAAAAAACCAAAACTGATGGGGAAACGTTGAGAACTGAAAGTACAATTGGAAAACGAGAAACTGGGATAAAACAAAATTGTCAGATTGTCAGTATTTTGCAGGAGGGATTCAATCACATACCAGAAACTGAGATTTGCACATTTAAACGGAATAAAATGCTTTGTCACAACATTCTTTCTTTCTTTTAAAGGACCTTTTTACAGTTAGAAAAGCAATGGATAAGCGAAAAAGTGTGGGATAAACGGTTGATAGGAAGATATGTAACCTCTGTTACATACCTCTGCAAGCCAGGTTGAATGCCCATTGTCATATTATCCGCCAAAGACAAGTCACGACAAATGCTCAATAGGAGACTTTGTATAACCTCTGCAAAAACTATCTGCAGCAGTGGCTGGTACTTAGGTTTGTGTCATGAATGAGCCAGCTCCCAGGGAAGGTTCGCAGCCAGCTGAAGAAAGCGGCCAGGAACAGAGAGGGTTAACTGCCATGCAGGATGAGCATCAGCTAGTGCCAACTCCCCCGCCCCTTGGAATGCCGGTTGATAAGGAAAGGGCTGAGAGCAGACTAGAATGCATTCAAAGCTCGCTGGAAGAACAAACAGGCAGGAAAGAGTTAAGAGACAGCCTCTCAGAGAATGGGAAAGAAGCGGGAGCTGACCCATTCAGTCCGAGGTCTCGCCGAATAGGAGGGCTGCAAGACAGGAAGCAAAATGAAAGATGTATGAAGCAAAAGTTGCTCCTGGTCTCGCCGGAAGCAGTCTTCAGAAGGATCATCATGACTGATGATGCCGGAGGCTCATTACAGCCGTCCAGAGTTATCTGTTTGTTTTGGTAATAAAGCCTCCTTTTAAATTACCCACGTAATTCAAGCTGAGAACCTGGACTCCTGACAGTCTGCCCTCACCCAGCACCCACCTGCCTCTCTTTTTACTTACAGCCAGTACAGTAGGTGTCACTGCCTATCCCTTGTAGAATTCAACAGGGAAGAGGGTGGGACAAAATTAGGAAGAGTAGGCACTTTCTGTCATTGGTTCTGGTGCCACCTGCTGTTGGCCACTCTGTCTTCTGCCCTTCCAATCTTAATGGGCACTAGCCACCCATGTGCAAGCAAGCCAGATTGAACACTCCATTTTGAGCAGCTCTTTGCTATTTAAAGTGCTCCCCTTCGTTCCAGGCAGTTGATAATGACCATGAATAAAATTGTTCATATGCAAGAAATTAAACAGAACACCTTAAACAATAAAGCTATTCTAAAGGTAAAGGTAAAGGGACCCCTGACCAGTAGGTCCAGTCGTGATCGACTCTGGGGTTGCAGCGCTCATCTCGCTTTATTGGCTGAGGGAGCCGGCGTACAGCTGGTCATGTGGCCAGCATGACTAAGCCACTTCTGGTGAACTAGAGCAGTGCACGGAAACACTGTTTACCTTCCCGCCAGAGTGGTACCTATTTATCTACTTGCACTTTGACGTGCTTTCGAACTGCTAGGTTGGCAGGAGCAGGGACCGAGCAACGGGAGCTCACCCCGTCACAGGGATTCGAACCGCCAACCTTCTGATCGGCAAGCACTATGCTCCGTGGTTTAACCTACAGCGCCACCTACTAGCTATTCTACCAGCTGCCAAATCAAGGGTGCTACAGCAAATGTTTGAATGAGGCATGCCACATTGCGGCTTTGAAATTACATCTGCACTGTTCTGTGATACCACTGCAAACAGCCGTGGCTTCTCCCCATGAATCTTGGGAACTGTAGCTTTCCCAAGAGTTGTTAGGGGACCCCTACAGTTCTTAGAGTGGTTTAACAGTACATCACTCTTTGCAAAGAATTCTGGGAATTGTAGCTCTGTGAGAGGAATAGAGGTCCCCTAACAACTCTCAGCACCCTAACAAATGGCAGTTCCCAGTATTCATTGGAGAAAGCCATGACTGTTTAGATGTGACAGTGCTTTAAAGGTACAGTGCTGATGAGACACGAGAATATTTTCAGTCATGCTAAATCCTATCACAGGGCAGTAAATGCCAGGTATGTGAGAGAGTTCCTGCTATTTCATATTTAATAATTGCCGTATTAAGGTGGTTGTGATTGCTACCCCCTCCCTCACCCGGGTGGGGAGGAAAATGAGGACGATAAATGATTTGTAAATCATGGGATTTGCTCTAGTCTGTGAGCCAAGAGTTTATTTGTGAGACATTTATCTCCTTGTATACTCACCAGGAAAAAATAAAAATCAACATTTAATTAATAAGCTTAAGAGCCTTGAGGTGATCTGATCAATAAATAAAAAAAAACCCAGAATGATGGTAAGCAAGGAATATCGAACTGTCTGTAGTAAAGTACAAGATTTGCTTCAGAATTGATTGTACCACAACACTGTTGTTTAGCTAGGAGCGTGTGTACAAAGATGTTGTCCTCTTTTTCCTGGAAATCAGAGTGATGAGAGCCAAGGCGGATCAGTTAGGAATCAGAGGCGAGGGACCCTGGGGAGCTGAGTGGGGTAGTTTTTGCTTTCCACACGAAAACTCCCAGGGTCAAACACTGGCGTCTCCCAGTAGAACCAGGAGAGGCCATGTCTGAAACCCTGGACAGACAGGTTAGGCCATTGTGAGCTACATGGAGCATTGGCCCTCTCTGAGTTAAAATGTGAGCCCAATGGATCGTCCGGGAAACACCCAGTTCTGAAGCTAAGTGATCGTAAGAGCATAAGAACAGTCTCCAGTGGTCCATCTAGTCCAGCATCCTCTTCTCACAGTGGCCAGCGCGTTGCCCATGGGAAGCTCACAAGCAAGATCTGAGTGTAATGGCTCTCTCTCCTCCTGCAGTTCCAAACAGCTGGCATTTGGAAGTGTAAGTGAATTAGCTGCTTATTCCTTTAGTACAGTGTTTTCCAAACTTGGGTCTCCAGCTGCTTTTGGACTACAACTCCCATCATCCCTAGCTTGCAGGCCCAATGTTCGGGGATGATGGGAACTGTAGTCCCAAAGCAGCTGGAGCTCCAAGTTTGGGAAACACTGCTTTAGTAGCCTGAATTTGGGGACTACCAGTCACCCTGCCTAAGAGCAAAGAATAATAAGTATGATAAACCTTTTTTAAAAGGAACAAAAATGGTAATCCACATGCAAGTCCTAAGCACACTTACTTAGAAGAAAGTGCAATGGGGATCCTTGAAAAACTAGTGATGTCTTCTTTTTGAAAATTGTACTGTTCATTTTATTTCTTTCTTTAAACGTTCTTAATTCAAATATGAATATAAGATATTGCAAGGCAGCATACAACCTAAAACCAGTAAGAACTACAGGGAATTTCTAAACACAAAGTTTATTGACGACTGGAACAAATTTATGGTATACATTGAAGGAGATTATAGAAACTTAAAACTACAGCTGGCTTGGTATAGATCTTATGATGTGTAAAACATTAATAATCAATAACTGCAGGTAAAAGAAAACATTGTTATTAAGAAGCCCGAAATCGGGAGGGAAGGAGGTCAATAGGTGTGCAGAGGAAAGACTTAAATAACTAAAGATACAAATATTTAAGTGAGAAGACAAAGAAATACAATGAAAAATGGTGTTAATTTTGTAATATGTTTGGATATTTTTATGAAATTGTTGATTTGTTTTTTCTTTTGGTCAAATATTCGAAACTCAATAAAAAGAGATAAAAAAAAGAACTACAGGGAATTTCTTTTTTGAAAAAACAACAACACACCAACCTGTTTTATTGATATGCTATTGGTGTTGGTAGCAAAGTTATTGTAGTAGTAATTTTTCATGTTTTACGCTGCCAATTTGCTTTTCTCTGAAAGCATAGCTTACAAGTATTTAAATTTTAAAAATCAAGCAAGTATTCTAAGTAAGCAAATAAATTGTAGGATATGGGTGTGTGATTTGTGATGGTGCATTTTACAGTGGAATATTTTTGCGACATCCACTGTTCCATTTCAGTGCTGTGAAGGGAAATTATAGATTAAGAAAACGTGTTGCATCACTTTGCTGAGCAGTTGGGGGGAAGCAGAAAGCCCCACACTGAATAAGTGTCTGCTGCAATTTGAAAAGGTTGATATTGTTTTGTGATGCTCTTTGTATGTTTTGCTAGAGTAACTCAATGATTATAGCACTGCTGCGCTGGATTGTAAAATGATTTTTTTAAAAAACAACATTCTGAGCTAGAAAACAGTTTGGATAGCTGAGTTTCTCTGGCAATTCGGCCCTGTGTAATTTATTACTGGCAGTGGTTGCCTCTGTCTCCTTTTCAGTTCTTCTCCTGCAGCTGAAGTGCCTTCCCTGTCATTCCTCTTGAGGTCCAGAGCGTTAAGTCAGGATATCCTTTGAAAAAAACACCTAGCTATAGTCCCTGATGGTGACCCAGACTTAAGGGAGCTAGATCTTTTCAGTACACAGTACACAGTAGGGCTTCTCTCAACCAACTGCAGAGTAAACAAGTGAAGTTGTATATTTGCCCAGTCTTCCTAGGAAAAGCAAAAACAAGCCATTGGCTACAGTGTTTTGTGATAGGTAGGGAGCCAGATGAGATCTTCCCACCTTACGTTTTATGATGCCATCGTCAGCTGCTTAGAGGGAGATGTTGGCATGAGGAATGTAGATTTCATTACCGTCCTCCTACCTTTCCCCATAGGGACGCGGGTGGCGCTGTGGGTTAAACCACAGAGCCTAGGACTTGCTGATCAGAAGGTCAGCGGTTCAAATCCCCGCGACGGGGTGAGCTCCCGTTGCTCGGTCCCTGCTCCTGCCAACCTAGCAGTTCGAAAGCATATCAAAGTGCAAGTAGATAAATAGGTACTGCTCTGGCGGGAAGGTAAACGGCGTTTCCATGCGCTACTCTGGTTCGCCAGAAGCGGCTTAGTCATGCTGGCCACATGACCCGGAAGCTGTCTGTGGACAAACGCCAGCTCCCTCGGCCTATAGAGCGAGATGAGCGCGCAACCCCAGGGTCGGTCACGACTGGACCTAATGGTCAGGGGTCCCTTTACCCTTTTTACCTTTCCCCACCCCAATAATTTGACTGCAGCAATTTGGCCCATTTGTTGATTTTCCTGAAACCTGAAATGTGGCTGCATGTCCCATGTAGTTCAATGGGATTTGCTTCCTAATGAGAGCCCGGTTAAGCTTGCCACTCCTGTTCATATTTCACTCATTGGTATTCCTGTTTGTGTTCATTTCACTCCTGTCTGTTTTGGTTTCCATGGAGTCCTAGAATCGCTTTCCCCAGGGCTTCCTGGATGCCCAGTCCCCTGGGTCCTTGGGTCCCTTTGAGCATACAGACATCCTTGCTGCATAGTTGGGAGATTCCCTAAGGAATGGCTCTCGTTCCGTTTTGATTTGAAGACACAGAGGCTTAGCAGAGACACAGCAGACTAACATAACCGCACGATCTGTTTGTGATGTCCCTGCAATCAGCCTCTTTGTTTATTTGTCGTTGGCTCTGTGGGTGGTGCTCCAGGTGCATGGCATCACCAGTCCTGCATGGTACATGCCATTTGTCCATCTATCCCCGTATGGGCAGCTGCTCTCCTGGGTTTCAGGCTTTGTTTCAGAGGTTTGTTCCATCATCTGTTAGGCAGAGATTTGTCCTATCGCTGATGCTTCTGGCTGGAGATGCCAGAGATTCAACCCGCGCCTTCCAAACACAAACCATGACATATACTCGGAGTCGAGTGTGGATTTCATGCTCTTTATTCAGCTCATAGTAGTGAGGAATGAAAGTTCTCCCAGAATGTCTGCTTTATATACATTATTTACACAATGGGCCACACTTGATTGGCTAATCCTGGAATTCTCCTGTAGGCCAATCACGTTGCGGATTCACTTCCACCTGGAGCTGGATTGGGTGGCTCCTGCGGACCAATCAGACTGCTGCATTGTTCTAGGACCACTCAGACTGCTGCAATTTGGATTCTATTGTTCTAGGACCAATCAGACTGCTGCATTTTGGATCCTATTCAACTCAGTACATAACAAACCACGTTCTCTGTGGCTACTCCCCAGAGCAGCACAAGATGCAGGAGTTGTGGCTTCTTATGAAACATAAATTCCCCCCCTCCCATTTTGCCTTCTCCTGTGAGGTAGCAGCTTCACTGTGCCACAGCCACATGAAGAGGGATTGTTAAACCACTTTGGAAATTGTCACTCTGTGGGGGGACAAAAAGTCTCCTAACAACTCTCAGCACCTTTAACAGCTCCTAGAATTATTTGGGGGAAGCCATGACTGTTTGAACTGGCTTTAAACATAGTGCTTTAAATGCACTGTGAGAATATGGCCTAAGTGTGGCAGTAGGATTGGTTTCGAAGTGGTGGGCACTGTGGTTTCTAAACATCCTTACCACAGCAAGGATGTCTTAAGCAGAATGCTCCAAGCTTAGACCACGTGGGTTTAGCAAGC
Source organism: Podarcis siculus (assembly GCA_034642415.1). Taxonomy (NCBI): domain Eukaryota; kingdom Metazoa; phylum Chordata; class Lepidosauria; order Squamata; family Lacertidae; genus Podarcis; species Podarcis siculus. The sequence continues at coordinate 22,496,174 of JAXCMG010000002.1, forward strand.
CACCTTTGTGTTTCTATAAAAATAGTTTAGAAACATTTGCCACTTTTTGAAACAAAGTTGTACTGCCTGACTTTTCTTGCTGCTGTATGGAAAAGCACATGAATCTGACCTTTGAAAAATCTGTAAGTAAATCATTTTTACTGTAACTTACCAAACACATGGCTTCTTTCTATGCTAAGGGCAGTGGGGAACTTTGGAAGCAACTTAAAAGGGGATATTTGAAAAGGTCTAACAGCTTATATTTCCAGACTTTATTTTGCTGCATGTTTTATGATTTTTTAAATCTCTGCTGGGACTCTTTCACCAAAGTGTACTTGCCCCAAACCTGGATCCAGGCATCCAGGGAATTCTCTTATATTCTACTTTACCCAATATTTTTAAACCAAATACCAAAATATTAAAAACCGACCCAACTCACTCAAAATTATTTGCTAAAGAAGAAAAAGGAAAGGTTTTCACCAAGTGAAAGTTCAATGGGAAAGGGTATTGGAGCCTATCTTGCAGAATGAGGGTGCCACCACAGAGAAGCCCCCTTCCTTTCTACATCCATAATATTAGGACCTTTCAGAGAAGGTCCTAATGTGAAAATATAAATATAGCTGCATGCTGCTCTGTATTCATTTGTTACTAAAAAGGAGGAGGAATGTACATTTTTATAGAAATGTGACTATGCCATTCATGCTGCTTGTGTGTTTTTACTTTTTGTTTTTTGTTTTGATGAGCAGAGGGGGGTGGTCATTTAATTTGGCAAATATCTGTGGGAGTTTTTCCTAGCGGTGCTCACAAAACAGGGTATGGGGGATACAAATGCCAAGCTCATCTGCAAAATGCAATGGAGCCAGGCGTGCGAGGCGAAGCCTTTGTTTGGCAGGCAGCTTGCCTCAACCTCAGATGCCTGCCTATCTTTCTTCTTCGCTTTGCACACCCACCACTACAGCTGCACTCATGTAGTCTTTCTGTATGACATCTTTGTATTGGAAATGAAGCCTCTTCTTGGCTGCAAAGGTTAGATTCGCCGTGGGAGTCTGCTGGGACAAAGGGAATAAAATGTTAAAATGTCAAGTTTCTTCCAATAAAGACTCGGAGGCACCGCACGATAAAGGTAATAATGAAACCCACCGTTTCTAACAATGCTCAGCTCCTGGGCCTGCTAGCCTAAATAGATATTTCCTCTGCTGATTATAATAGACTTTCTCCCATTTTCTGGGATTGACTTTATTTAAACTTGATTTAGGTTTGAGAACCCACTGTAGGGTGCCCTCAATTTGAGAGGCAATCGTGAAAAATGTAGTCTCTGCAGTAGACTGACTCGGCTGCCAACAAAGTTAACGGCACTTTGTATAAGAATTGGAGCTGCAGCTTCTCTTAATGAAAACATCACCGTTCAAAGCACATTTTCACTTGGGTAACCAAGTAAGCCACATTTGTTTCAAAAATGAATATACTGAATAAAATCTGTTTGTGTAACCATACAGAGATAACATTACGCTTCTGTCCCTGTGTGCGAAACCTTATTATAATGACAGTCACTGCCGGCTCAGGGAAAGAAGCAGGGAGGTGACTGTGTCTTACTTTCTGTCAAGTTTATTCTAGAGACAGAGGAAGTTGCCACATCAAATCAGGCGTGGCTCTATCCAGCTCAGAATCTCTTCCCTGGCTGGAAGTGGAGCTCCAGGACTTGAGGCAGGAACCCTTTCCAAGCTTACAGGAAATGCTGGGGATTGAACCTGGGACTCTCTGCATGCACTCTATTGAGCCGTGGTCTTTCCCATTCCCTCTCTTTATGTCTCTCAGACACACCCATAGCTTTTGATTCATTCAGCAATACATTGCATGCATTGTGGTGATAGAAATCTTGATTTTTGTATAAGTTCCAGTGTAGCAAGCCATACATACTGTCTACCTTGTGGTGCAATGATGGGCCAGCTTGAATCCATCCCACCCTCCCACTTGGGTATGTATATGTCAGGGACCGTGCTGAGGAGGGCTACACTGAGGAGGAATGGTGGGAGCCATATCCTCCCCCTGCTCCTGAATCTTCCCAGGAGCAAAAGGAAAGTATAGATTTGGAATAGTGGTTTGCAGAGGGGCATAGTTCAGAAGGCAGAAGCTGGGAAATACTGGATGGGGAACAGCTAGGAGAAGAAACACCGGAAGAGAGAGGGTTAACAGATCCACAGTCATTGGACAGTATTCCTCTGCCCCCCCCCCCAAGGTTGAGAAGAGCTCAGAAAGTCTCAGAGCAGAAAGCACAGAGGGTACAAACTCAGATTACAAGACGTAGGAGTGACATACATTAGTAGGGATGGAGGGAGTGTGTTCCTTAATTGGGAGGACCGCCATTCTAGGAGACGTGTTCTTTGTTCTCTCACTGTGATTATTGAAGATTCTAACTGGTAAAACGTTCCTTTCATTTGATCCTTTGTTTACTGCCACAGGGGAGGAAACCGGTTCCCCAAAGCCTGACAGAATGCATGTATAGATCACTTTGGAGTGTTCCAGAGCAGTGCCTGCTCCAGGGTGTTGTTGTTTTTTTTTTGGGGGGGGAGGTCCTTGGGCAATGTGCCTAAAGTGGAGTCCACTTTTATGGGTCCTCCTCATCCTCTCCAAGTCACAGCTCCCCACTGACTTTCTCTTTCCCTCTCAGCACAATCCACGCAGCCACTCAGAGGGAGAGCATAATGGATGGTGAAGCTGCGGCTCCATTTTTTCCTCTCTTATTGCTTGCATGCTTGGACGGGGCAGGTGGATGGGCAGTGACACCAAGGAGAAGAGGAAGAGGAAGCTCTGCGTAGTATAATAGGCCCCCTAGTGGGATGTGGGCCCAGGGGTGGGGAGAAATTTGATTGGGTTCACCTTTCAGGGCAACCCACACTTCCTGAAAGGATATGCCAACACAAATGCAGCCATCCTTCAAAACGTGCACTTCCCCAAATTTTGCAATGCAGTTCTGCAACCAAGCACCGTGTGCAAAAATGAAAATGCATCTAGCGTGCATAAAAGATGCATTATGTTAGGCAAAAACTGCATACTCAAACTGTCTACATGAAGATAAATTTGCACTAAAATGCTGATTAATTTTCATGAGGACTCTTTTTCTTTTCTTTCTTTTCTTAAAGTGGAAAACAGAACTTAAGACTGGAAATACAGTCATACCTTGGCTTTCGAAAAGCTTACTTCCCGAACATTTTGGTTCCCGAATGCCGCAATCCCGGAAGTGACTGTTCCGGTTTGTGAACTATTTTTGGAAGCTGAACGTCCGATGGGGCTTCCGCGGCTTCCAATTGGCTCCAAGAGCGTTTTTGAATGTTTTGGAAGTCGAACGGACTTCTGGAATGGATTCCATTCGACTTCCAAGGTACGACTGTATGAGAAAGTGAGAGAACTCAAAATTCTCCCATCCCTATGTAGGCCTCAACCCTAGACTGTGCAATGGTTTGCAGCTGCAATTTTTATCCTTCTGCTACATTCTGTCTCCCTCCTGCCATGTATGAGAGAGCTAGACAGATTGCTGCAAAGCCGACAGGTACAATTCATTCCTTTGACCTTTGGGTAACATCAGTTTGCTTACAGATTCTTGGAGACACTATGGAATCCCATAGTGTCTCTCTCTCTCTCTCTCTCTCTCTCTCTCTCTCTCTCTCTGTGTGTGTGTGTGTGTGTGTTTTTAAAGGACCAACACTAATCAATCTTCAAATGTAAAGCAGTTGCGTGACATCCAGTTTAAATCTTCTTGCTGTGAAGAGTTGTGTAAAAGTTGCTCCTTTTCAGTCCCTGCAGCCTTTTTCCACACCGGATCATTTCCAAGCAATTAATATGAGGGAAGTTGCCAGACATTCTCCCCTCCCCCCGCCCCCCTCTTTCTCCTCATATATACATCTCAGAGGCTACAGAGTCAGTGTAAAGGAAATGGTTTTAATTGGTTTGGGATATTATTGAGAAACGGCTCCCCCACCTTCATTTGTAAAATAAAAGCGAGAGAGAGAAAAGGTGGCTGGGCTATTAATTTTGGGGAAGGATTGTATATTTCAGCGGGCGCAGCCACTCATGTGTGGAAAACAGAAAAATGTTAATTGAGGCAGACTTGCAAAATGAAATTAGTTACAAGCGGGCTGTGGGCGAGCAAAAGGATTTCAAGACTGTTGTACCTCAGCCAGACTCGGAGGTTAATTCGTTAAAGATAATTGGAATGTTAAACAGTGCCCCATAAAGAGAAGCTGCCACGATGTTGTAATATTTTTATTTCAATTGAATCGCATGCTAATTACTAATATTTATAGGCATGCTATACCTCTTTGATATACCTGACCACTCTGATTACGGCTTATAACGCTGGGAAGCGTCTGCTTATGAAGAACAAGTTACGAAGCCAATGTCACCTTGAGATCAAGGTTGAACGATTCCTTTCAGACTCTTAAAATCAGCGCAGCTATCCAAATCTCTTTTCTATCGCCTTGCACTAGGTTTCCTGAATACCATTCCAGGACAATTGTAAATCACATCAAAGAATATGTTGATGGTAAACATGGAGTACTATGTTGAGCTGTAGGTTCCAAGTTTATTTCAGCCCTTTATTTCATGAGGTGTTCAGAGAACAGTACCCTCTTTGAAAGAGTCCTCAGACTAGCCGCCTGAGAAACAGTTTCTATCCAAATGCGATTTTGGTTTTAAACACAGTGTAAGGAGTCTCTATGGGAGTATATTGTATTTAAAAATGGGGTATCAGAGTTTTTAGGGGGCTAACCAGGTTGGGATAGCTGGGATAGCAGGCTTGTTGGTTTTCGAATGTCTTATGTAGATTTTTCAATTTTGTTGTTCTGTATGGGACAATGACAATAAAGATTATTGTATCATATCGTATCATATCGTATCGTATCGAAGGGCTGTCCCATCCAAAATACAGTGGTACCTCGGTTTACGAACTTAATCCATTCTGGAAGTCCATTCTTAAACCAAAGCCGTTCTTAAACCAAGGTGTGCTTTCCCTAATGAGGCCTCCCGCTGCTGGTGCCCTTCCACCATTCAGCTTCCATTCGTAGACCAAGGTAAAGTTTGCTAACCGGAACGCTACTTCCGGTTTTGTGGAGTTTGTATACCAAATAGTTCGTAAACAGGGCTGTTCTTAAACCGAGGGTTACAGGTGCTTCAGGTTACAGACTCTGCTAACCCATAAATAATACCTTGGGTTAAGAACCCATTAGCTAAAGTGGTGCTTCAGGTTAAGAACAGTTTCAGGTTAAGTACGGACCTCCAGAACGAATTAAGTACTTAACCCGAGGTACCACAGTATATATAAAAAAATGTCCAGGTGACTTGTGTGCCTTCTCAGACTGCAGTCCAAGTGTTAATTACTGATGGGCAGAGGAGGACAACCAACATGATCAAGGGTCTGGAAATCAAGTCTTATGAGAGATGGTTGAAGGAGTTGGGTATGTTTAGCCTGGAAAAGAGGAGACTGAGAGGAGATACGACAGACATCATCTCCATATATCTCAAGGGCTGTCACATGGGAGAGGGAGCAAGCTTGTTTTCTCCTGCTCTGGAGGGTAGGACTCGAACCAATGGCTTCAAGTTACAAAAAGAGATTCCAACTAAACACCAGCAAGAATTTTCTGGCAGTCAGAGCTGTTCAACAGTGGAAGGGGCTCCCTCTAGGTTTGGTGGATTCTCCTTCCTTGGAGGTTTTTAAGCAGAGGTTGGGTGGTCATCTGTCATGGGTGCTTTAGCTGAGATTCCTGCATTGCAGGGGGTTGGATCAGGTCCTTTCCAACTCTACAAATTCTGTGATTCTATGATCAAGACCATGCGTAGGCAACCTAAGGCCCAGGGACCGGACCGGTCCAATCGCCTTCTCAATCCGGCCCACGGATGGTTCTGGAATCAGCATGTTTTTACATGAGTAGAATGTGTCCTTTTATTTAAAATGCATCTCTGGGTTATTTGTGAGGCATAGGAATTCGTTCATATATTTTCCTTCAAAATATAGTCTGGCCCCCCACAAGGTCTGAGGGACAGTGGACTGGCCCCCTGCTGAAAAAGTTAGCTGACCCCTGATCAAGACCCTCCTCTCCCTTCTTCTGGGAGGGGCACTGACACCCACTAGCAGTTAGCACCTGGAGAGCAGACTGAGGAGGCACACAGGTCTCTTGGTTGCAGTCTTCTCCACCATCACGAGATGCATTGCATTTAGATTTAAAGTGCAGTTGGAGGCAGTAATGCTTCTGAATACCAGTTGCTGAAAACCACAGGAGGGGAGAGTGCTCTCGTGCTCTCACAGGGTTTCTCACAGGTGTCTGGTCAGCCCCTATGAGAGCAAGGTGCTGAACTAGGTCCAGCAGACTGTTCTTGTGCTCTTATTTCTAAATTCGCATCCATACATATGAACTAAGGTCTGACCATTAGGTCCAGTCGTGGACGACTCTCATCTCGCTTTATTGGCTGAGGGAGCTGGCATACAGCTTCCGGGTCATGTGGCCAGCATGACTAAGTCGCTTCTGGTGAACCAGAGCAGCACATGGAAACGCTGTTTACCTTCCCGCCGGAGCGGTACCTATTTATCTACCTGCACTTTGAGGTGCTTTCGAACTGCTAGGTGGGCAGGAACAGGGACCGAGTAACGGGAGCTCACCCCGTCGTGGGGATTCAAACTGCCGACCTTCCGATCGGCAAGTCCTAGGCTCTGTGATTTAACCCACAGTGCCACCCACGTCCCTACATATGAACTAGCATATGCAAATTAGCGGCCACCCTAATGTCTGCTGACAGCTGTGACTCTAACGCCACACAGAACATGAGGCAATGCTATTGTAGGCTTTGGGTTTTATTGCCAGTTCTTCCAGTGGATCTCCCTGTGGCATATACTAAACTATAACCAAGAAAGTGAAAAAGCAAGGGGGAGACACCTGAATAATATGCACAATATAGCAACCTATCCCCCCAGCTTTTCCATTCTTTCCCTACATTTATTTCCAAATATCTGCTCTAGATGACTACAGGCAATACACAAACAGGGTGCAAGACTTAAGATAAAATAATACAGTAAGGATATAGTAAGTTACAGGTGTGTTTCTTTTCAGATATGGTCTACACCAGTGCTCTTGCATGCCTTCCATTCATTTGAAGGGGTTTCACACAAAATGGCTTCACAGTGGGTTTGGCCTCTGCCGTCCGTTTGTCTTTAGAGACCTTTCTAATTTCAGAGGCATTGATAGCGGAGCAAAAATGGCCTTCCAAAATTCTTCACTTTAGCTGCCGTAAGAGAAACTGGGGCTTTGATTTCGCCTAATACTCTCTGAGCGGGTGGGAGAGGGGGGGACACAAGATATCTGACAAATATAAATGAAATTAATGAATATTTCATTTGGTGTATTAATATTGGTTATAGGCATGGGTAGCTGCTTATTGAATGTAGCTAATGAAAACTTGCGAGGACTTTAGGGATATGCGGAACTCCCCCGACAAATTTAACTAGACTTATCACATTCCCTCAAAAATTTGCTTTGGGTATAAATTGTGCCTTTACTTCATCGCAACTTTATCTGCAACAAGAATAATTTCTTTACTTAGTCAGGGACTATAGGCATACAGGGCTGGTGGAGGTGGGATGGAATAGGAGGGATCCCCGCCCCCAAAAATGTGCAGCTCCCATTAAAGCTGTGCCCCCTTTTAATTGTGGAGGTACAAGAAGAAAATGGCAGTGTCCTGGTCCATATCTCACTACAAATTGAGAAATATTAGGATTGTTGTTGTTTAGTCGTTTAGTCGTGTCCGACTCTTCGTGACCCCATGGACCAGAGCACGCCAGGCACTCCTGTCTTCCACTGCCTCCCGCAGTTTGGTCAGACTCATGTTTGTAGCTTCGAGAACACTGTCCAACCATCTCGTCCTCTGTCATCCCCTTCTTCTTGTGCCCTCAATCTTTCCCAACATCAGGGTCTTTTCCAGGGAGTCTTCTCTTCTCATGAGGTGGCCAAAGTATTGGAGCCTCAACTTCACGATCTGTCCTTTCAGTGAGCACTCAGGGCTGATTTCCTTAAGAATGGAGAGCTTTGATCTTCTTGCAGTCCATGGGACTCTCAAGAGTCTCCTCCAGCACCATAATTCAAAAGCATCAATTCTTCGGCGATCAGCCTTCTTTATGGTCCTGCTCTCACTAAAGAAGGCTGATTGCCGAAGAATTGACCCCTTCATGGATCACTGCCTTGCCGTGGTGAAAGGGCTTGAATAACTCAGAGAAGCTATGAGCTATGCCGTGCAGGGCCACCCAAGATGGACAGGTCATAGTGCAGAGTTTTGACCAAACATGATCCACCTGGAGCAGGAACCGGCAAGCCAGTCCAGTATCCCTGCCAAGAAAACTCCATGGACAAATATTAGGATACCTGTATTTATTTCACGGCAGTGGGGTGGGGCATGTTTTGCAGTGACTCTCTCTGGCCTTAGGCCCCGCTGTTGGAGATAAGAAGTCAGATTCCTGTTCTGGTGATGGAGTCAAGGCCTCTGAACCAAAAGAGGTAGGGTACACAGGGCCAAGCCACCAGATGACCCATGGGGCCTGTGCCTCTGTTTTGTTCAGTACTGCGCTCAGACTTAGATGACTCTATCTCAGAAGACCCAATGAGACCAGAGACATCCCTGTTCCATTGCAGCAGAATGCTACTGGAACAGGCTGGGCCCCTGTACTTAAACATCAGAGCCACATCAGAGGTCTGTGTTCCTAGAGCACTAACTAAGCCCCATATCCAGACTGAGGCTACATTTACACCATACATTTAAAGCACCACGATACTGGTGCTTTAAACAGTCATGGAAAGCCAAAGAATCCTGTAGTTTGCTATAGGTGCTGAGAGTTGTTAGGAGATCCCTATTTCCCAGAGTTCCCCGTGAAGCCGAATTGGCTGTTAAACTACTCTTGAGAAGTGCAGCTCTGTGAGGTGAGTAGGGGCCTCTGAACAACTCTCAGCACCTTTGACAAGCTACATCTCCCAGAATTCTTTGGGGGAAGCCGTGACTGTTTAAAGTGCCATCATAGCACTTTATATGTGTGGATGTGGTCTAAGCCAAAGCTCATCTCTAGCCTGAATCCCATCTCCTCTCATAGCACCTTGCCTTAAAAACATCCTGAGTCCTACCTGGCCTCACCTCACCACAGAGCAGGATACCCTCACTACAAAATATCTATCTGAAGGCCTGTGTCAGCCTCAAAACTCCCATAACAATATCGACTGTCAGTGAGAAGTAGCTGCCACCCATAGCACTGCTTGGCTTATGCCCTTTACAGTGGTATCTTGGGTTATAGATGCTTCAGGTTACAGACGCTTCAGGTTACAGTCTCCGCTAACCCAGAAATAGTACCTCGGGTTAGGAACTTTGCTTCAGGATGAGAACAGAAATCGTGTGGCGGCAGCGGGAGGCCCCATTAGCTAAAGTGGTGCTTCAGGTTAAGAACAGTTTCATGTTAAGAATGGACCTCCAGAACGAATTAAGTTCTTAACCTGAGGTACCACTGTATTAATATTTGGGAGGGGGGCGTTGTGGAACCATTTTGGAAAATGTAACTTCTATTAAAATCTCACAGAGGTTTGGCTTCCAAGTAGAGACCGAGATCACTTTAGGCAAAAGGCACATCTGGTACAGTAATGGGAAATGTGAGCTTTGGCTCTGTTTCTCAACACCACATCTTCTTGGCGGAGGCAAGTCAGAGAGGAGAATGTGACTGAGGTGTAAAAATTATTCCTGGTGCGAAGAAACTTCGTAGGACTTCTCCCCTCTGAACCTTAAATCACCCAATGCAGCTGGAGGATCAAAGCAGCCAAGAGGAAGTTCTTCTCCACACGGCACATAAGTTTAAAAAATGGAATTTGCTGTCCAAGGTCTAGAGACGTCGACCCATTTGAATAGCTTTCAAATGGGTTTGGAGGGGGGACAGCAGATAAAGAACCCCAAGCAGAACCTGTTAAATGGAGGATGGATTGGAGAGCAATTTTATACTTGACATGACGTCTATATACTGTCTCCATGATCAGAGGGACCATGTCTATGAAGAAGATGGTGGGTGGGCAAAGGACTGTTGGTCTCACGTCCAGCTTTTATTTATTACTTATTAATATTATATTCTGCCCAACCTCCCAAGGGAGCCTTGTGGGCTTCTCATTGGCCTTTGGATACTGACTGGAAACAGGGATCAGGACTAGAAAACCAGTTCTTTAGCCTGTTCCAGCAGGGCTTTTTTTTTAATGCGCTTAAAAGCATTTTCTGTAGATCGGGAAGTCAACGAAAACCAGTGCCAAGTTTGAACGATTTCATCTGCTTTTCTTTACTTATTAATGGTGACATAAGTCCTCTGAACATATATTTGCCTTGGCTCCAGTTTCTCGTACTGCATTTTTAATGTGCCCAGATGCCTGGTATCGCTTTACAAAGGTGACTCATTCTGTGCTTTAAGGGCATATTTGTGAACTTGAGAACTTGTCGCTCAGTTATTACCTCCCTCACTGCACCCGGGTACCCTGCCTGCCTGCTAGAAAATGTCAGGCAGTGGAATTGGTGATGTACAGAAGGCCTTTTAATTTAATAATTCATTTGTGAATTTAATAATTTAAATAATTTAATAATTCATCAGGCGCTGTGGAATGGAAACCTTTGATGTGCAATATTTGGGGATGTTCAATAGCTTTCCTTCAGAATTTGGAGGTTCAGCAGATGGTTTCAGTTCTGGTCAACTGTTTATGGGATGTTCTCCCTGGAGATAGTCACCTGACACCTATCCTGCATTCAGCAAAGACCTTTATGTTTACCTGGCACCTTCAGTTGTTTAAATTTGGTTTTGCTCACTGCTGGCAGTCGTCTGGTGTTCTTCTGTTATTTTATTCTTTTCATTCTGTTGCTGCTGTTATTTATTTGCCTATTTCGTGACAAACCTCCCTAACAATGGAAATGCAGAAAGGTGGGATGTACATAATTTAAACAGGGTAGATAAAAATGCCGTACTCTGTAGCCTAGATCACCGCGCTTGAATTTGCATAATAGGCCCCGTAACGTGGCATTCTGGGGCTGACGTACAAATAAATAAATCTCTGTGTTGAATCGCAGGACAACTTTTTTTTCAGATAAATGCAAACTTGCCAACATCCAAGGCCTTGCAATAGGAAAAGTTGAATAGAGAGACCACATTTTAGGGATCAGCTGAGCTCATGACACAAACTGCAGAATTCCGTGCATGCCATTATGATATTGGAAACGTAATTATCAAGCTTAACTTAATTAGACTAATGCATAGAAAATCTGGCATAACAGATTGCGGGAAGTAAATTATATATACCAATTAGAAGATGCAATACACAGTGAGCAAAGGCAAAAGCAGGCTGGTCACAGCCTACGCCTGTTCACAAGATACTCAAGAGGTCCGTCATATACAAAGACCCAGCAAAGGTGCTGAACTTTGTGGAAGACAACAGGCATTACGCCAGCTCCCCAGCAGAACTGACTTTATGGCCCCTCTGGGAAAACATTGCTCTTCTGTTCTATGGAAAGCAAAGCAGCAAATTCTTAGCTCACATATATAGAGGATAATGTGGCCGTTTGTCATGGTTGGTTGCTGCAATTACAAACAACACATTTTCTAGGTCAAATGTGTGCATTAAGCACCATTTGGAAGTATTCATTTGCAGGGCATCCCATCCCACGTAGTATATATATATTCCCAGCGCTGGATGCTTTGCACCCACAGCTTCTGGAGCTTTGCACTGCTGTGACCCGTAAGTGATGCTCTCAGACACAGGCACAAAGAGCCCTCTGCCAAACTCTGCCCCTGGGGTTTTTCTTACGTGGTCACAATCTTACAGATTCCACAGAAAGGCAGAAGCAGCCAGTGGTGCAGGACCACAGAATTGACAAAATGGCGGCAGCATCACTACCGCCAGGTAATGTTGGGTGGGGCAAGACAGCAGCAAAGTTGAGGTGGAGTGGATGGACTGGGAGGAGCGCTGGGTCGACTTTGTAGGTGTGTTCACATTGGTCCAACCTTGTCATCCATTTGCCTGCCTCCAGACCATCCTGGTGCCCAGCACTGATGCCACTGCTGAGACGTCAGCTTTATGACACTGCCAACTGGTGCTTCTACATAAAGGTTCATATACTCTTAAGTCAGCCTTTCTCAACCTGTGGGTCCCCAGATGTTGTTGGACTACAACTCCCATCACCCCTAGCTAGCAAGGCCAGAGCTCAGGGATGATGGGAGTTGTAGTCCAACAACATCTGGGGACCCACAGGTTGAGAACCGCTGCTCTAAGTTGGGGTGCTTTTTCTATCTTTGACTGTGAGGCAGGAAGGCTTTCAACGCACCACGGTGATCACTTCATCCAAGATCATCACAATGACAAAGGGAGCAAGATCCACAAAAAAGTAGAGGCCGAAGAGGCAGGTCTTTAGAAAGCTGGTGACAGAGGCATCCTTGCTCATGCTGTAGACGCTAATTTCTTAGTGTCACCATCACTTCTGATCAAAAAGGTTTTGTAAGCCTTTGAAATCATTTGCAATGCGCTAAAAAAAATAAAAATCTATATTTACTGGCAAGGACAGCGGGATTAAGGATGACTGGGTGTCCCCTCTTCCATTTCATTACTGTTGGCTCTGCCCCATGTTCCTTTCCACCTTCCTTCCAGTTTAACATGGATAATTTCTAGAATTAAAGTAACCGAGTCATGCATGACTTGCCACCGTTTTCAGTTCATGCCTTTTTAATATTTGCTTCCTTCCTGGGTGTCAAATTGCACAAGGACAAATACAGACATGCCTCACGTTGTTGCACTTCGTTTCCTTGAGCTTTGCAGATATTGCTCCTTAGGCAAGCAACCCAGCTGCTTCCAGGAGAAGGAAGCCCCCTGATGCCCTACTTTTGGCCACGGGAGTGGAGCCGGCTAGGGCCTGAGCCTGTTTTTCCCCTCTCCCATCCCTGAAGCCATGGGGGCTGGCTTAATAGACTATAGTATAGTGTAAGCATTATTGAATTATGGTGCTGGAGGAGACTCTTGAGAGTCCCATGGACTGCAAGAAGATCCAACCTCTCCATTCTTAAGGAAATTAGCCCTGAGTGCTCACTGGAAGGACAGATCGTGAAGCTGAGGCTCCAATACTTTGGCCACCTCATGAGAAGAGAAGACTCCCTGGAAAAGACCCTGATGTTGGGAAAGATGGAGGGCACAAGGAGAAGGGGACGACAGAGGACGAGATGGTTGGACAGTGTTCTCGAAGCTACCAGCATGAGTTTGACCAAACTGCAGGAGGCAGTGGAAGACAGGAGTGCCTGGCGTGCTCTGGTCCATGGGGTCACGAAGAGTCGGACACGACTAAACAACAACAACATAGTGTAAGCATAACTTTTATCTGCACTAGGAAACCAAAAGCATGTGTTTGACCCGCCTTATTGCAATATTCACCTTACTGCATTGGTAGGGAACCAAGCCTGCAGTAACTCCGAGGTGATGCCTGTTTGCAGTTGCACAATTGCTAATCCTAAGTGTGTTAACTCAGAAGCAAGCCCCCTTCAGTTCAATGAGATTTACTGCCCAGAAAGTGTTTATGTTTAGGAGCCCTTAATTGCAGCTTGCGCCAGGATTCCTTTGTCTGGTGTTTTAATCAATGCATCTCCTAGTAACATACTAGAAGGGGGAAATAGTAGTGGGAAATGTGCAGTTTGGGGGGGGGGAGTCTGAAAATATACATATTTGATATTTACTTAATTTATTTATTTCACAAGATTTATATACTGCTTGTTGTATTAAAACGTCATTGCAGTTTACAAAAAGTATAAAATAATGGCATCCTCTGTAAAAGAAAAAGTTAAAAACAACTACTTAATACATCAAAAAAAAAAATTAAAACCAACGATAAGCTAAAAGCTAGATTAAAAGACCTGTCAACATCCATGTGCGAGGATAGGGTTGTTTAAACACAAAATAATAGTTGACCATTCTTTTATTTTTCTGAGGTAGCCTCAGTGGCTAGATGCGCCTTTTACTGGCTGCAACTGATATGTCAGCTACAACCATTTCCTGGACTGGTAAAACTTGTCTGCAATAGTTCATGCACTCTATGTATGGCTCCCCTTAAGCTTGATCCAGAAGCTGGATCAATGCAACTTGACCCAACCCATTTTCGCTGTATGTGCAGAGTCCTCCTTGTACCTTATATGTTGTTTTTCACTCTAACAGCCATTAGTAAAGGTAAAGGGACCCCTGACCATTAGGTCCAGTCGTGGCCGACTCTGGGGTTGCGGCGCTCATCTCGCTTTATTGGCCGAGGGAGCCGGCATACAGCTTCCGGGTCATGTGGCCAGCAGGACTAAGCCACTTCTGGCGAACCAGAGCAGCACATGGAGACGCTGTTTACCTTCCCGCCGGAGCGGTACCTATTTATTTACTTGCACTTTGATGTGCTTTCAAACTGCTAGGTTGGCAGGAGCAGGGACCGAGCAATGGGAGCTCACCCCGTCGTGGGGATTCGAACTGCCGACCTTCTGATTGGCAAGTCCTAGGCTCTGTGGTTTAACCCACAGCGCCACCCACGTCTCCTAACAGCCATTAGGTTCCTCCTAAACTAGGTTCCTCCTTCTTCTGCTCAGGCCATATTCTTCTGTGGTGGTGCTGCCCACCCTGGTAACGGGTTTTACAGAATTTCTATCTCACTACAGAGGGAATGAGCCCTGGTAGTTTCACCCAGCTCTTTGACCTCCTTTGTGAGGCAGTTATGTCACGTTCTGTCAACATGAGCAGCTATCAGCATTGCTTCTTAGGAGACACATGCTCCTTTTAGTCTTACTTCTTTCTGAGCTGCGTGTTTTTTAAGAGAAGAGCATAGTGGGGAATTTGTCCTTGGCTGAGCATGGCTGCCTATAATGACACAAGGGCAGCAGAATTTCAATCGAGTTTGAATGCTGCTTGTCCTTTAGAATTTCTTTCATTTCTCAGAGGTGGAGTAAATGCCATTCATATTGGCAGATTATAATGGGAACACTGCTGTACTTTTTTTTTTTTTAACTACAGTGGAGGCCTTCTTGCCTCACCCTCTGCACAAAACATCTTTGGGATGCCAGAAGCTATTACAAGGTTAGAGTCCTAGGAAAGGCCACGGAACTTCATTTTGTGCTTCTGTGAAACCTTCATGGTATTACTCAGGTGTTGGGATTGGATTTAATGTTTCGTTGCATTGCTATCTGCGTGTATGTCTGTTCTTGATTTTTGCAGGGTGGGGAGAGCGAAAAGTGATGGAAACCAATTCATATCGGAAGCACAAGATGTTGAATGATCAACTAACAAAAGAGAAACCTCTTGTCTGCTGTTTCAAGCAGCATTGAATAATCAAAATCTTGGTCTCCCTTTATAAAATTATCCTCTTTGCAAACACGTTTGCCTTCTCCATCCCTGCTCTAGGTGGCAGGAGTCCCCGGCAAATAAATTTTGCTGCATGCAGAGATATATAGCATTGTTGTCTTTCACATCTGTAAACAACAACTACACTGTTTGCTAAGCAATATACAACAAGGCAAAATATGCAGCACTTTGTTCACAAGGTATTGTGCAAGGATTGTAGATGCAGATGAGTATAGGGGACCACCTGGGGCTATATGTGTATCAGCAGGTTCCAGATGCAGTCTGGGCTCCTCCCCATGTCCCCCCCCCATTGGATCTTCCTGCTCCAGTAACAGGACACCACACGGAGCCAGTGTGGTGTAGTGGTTAAGAGCAGTAGACTCATAATCTGGTGAACTGGGTTCGCGTCTCCACTCCTCCACATGCAGCTGCTGGGTGACTTTGGGCTAGTCACACTTCTCTGAAGTCTCTCAGCCTCACTCACCTCACAGAGTGTTTGTTGTGGGGGAGGAAGGGAAAGGAGAATGTTAGCCGCTTTGAGACTCCTTAGGGTAGTGATAAAGCGTGATATCAAATCCAAACTCCTCCTCCTCCACTCAGCGACACACATCATCCGACATGTGCTCGCAAACAGCAGAGAGCAGAAGCTGGGCTGTCCAGGAATGTGGCATTGAGATTTTATTTATTTACAGCAAATCAAAATAAAGAACATAACAGCAGTGCAAGCAGCACCTCACTCAGACATCTTTCTCTATCAAGAGAGAGAGAGCAAAGAGCGGAAGTTACAGAGGTTCACTTCCGTTCCAGGACATAACAGTACAGAAATGTAAGCACGGATATCATGTTATATCAGCAATGGGAGAATGATAATACTGAAACCCCCATCGCATCAGGGGAACAAGAAGAATACTACTTTGAGACTAGCATCACCTGCTGTTACTGATAGGTAAAATCTGACATCTGCACACTGCATATGCAGACACCATGCTGTCGGAACCTGCATTCGACCGAGCTCCTCCGAGTTCCTCCGGAATCGCCTCCAGCGTGATTAATGATCTGAGCCTCTGATAAGGCTCAGGCACATTCCCCATTCAGCAGAGTTTCACAGCGGAAGTGTGCTGGGCCCATAACCAAAAATGTTGGAACCTGCGTTCGACCAAGCTCCTAAAGAAAAATACATCCTCTCTCTGTGAGAGCAGAGAGCAACTCGAACAAAGGAACAGGAAACCAGTAAACAAGTAAACATCACATCCGTCTCCCGTCTCCCGTGAGACTTCCAACAGACTGGAATGTGTGGAATGTAAACAGAGTCTTGTGACTCCAAAGCACTGCTCAGTGGCAAACAGAAACTAACACATGGCAGTCCATGAAGGACGCCTCAGCTTCCAGAGGCATGAATATCTAAGAAGTACGGATGTGTAGGAAAAAGTTTTTTCTCAAGTATCATCTCCGATATCAATTCCCATTGATTTCAAATAAGTCGTGAGGGCAGGGAGATGAGAATCCCTCTGTGTGTCTGTGTTAAGAGGAACATGCTAAATAGTATGACTACTGTTAGGCTGTGGCGCTATGTTATGGGGATGATGCAGTTCATTGAAGACAGTGGTAAAGACCATCTGTGCTGATGATACCAGGTAAAGAATACAAGGTTGGCTCTAATTGCTGCAAAGGCACCCCCACTTGTAAGGGCATAGGAACAAACCAAAGGCCCATCTAGTCTAGCATCCTGTTCTTCTGATGGCCAACAAGGAGGGCATGAGTACAGCAGCACACTTCCGCACTCAGAGGAATTCAGACGTATTCCGCCTCCAGCTCTGGAGATGGCCACCATGGTTATCAGCCACTACTGCACGGACTCCAAAGCAGTGTCCCCCAGATTAAAAACTAACTTTCAGGGGTCAAGGCACTGCTTCAAAATCTGCTGTGCAAATTGTTCTCGGCATCCGCCTGTCTCGGGAGACAATGCAAGAGTGCAGCTTTGGGAGTGAAGTCAAATCATTGGAGCATTACAGCGCCTGCTGTGGCTGTAGAGACCAGTACAGCAGAGACATGTTTTGTTGCAGGCGTGGCAGGTGAAGGCAGATGCAACCTGGCCTTTCTCCTCTCTGCGCTCCTCCCAGTGGTCATTCCTCCTGTGGTCACTGGTATGGAAGCACAACCAGACTCTCCGTCTCCAGGCACTGCTGTCTTCTGCAAGGGATTCCCACCCGCTGGGGTTAATGTCGCTATGTAACTACAAAACAATTATTAAAGTGCTGTGGTCTTACACAGTCCCTGCGGGGTTTGGGTTACAATATTCTTGGCGTGCTTTCCACCCCACCTTTCAAATTCTTTTTGGACTGACATATCCTTCAGTGTTTACCTCTTATATTTTCTGATTTAAATGTCATGGCATTTAACTCTGAATCATTATAACAAAACGGAGTATAAAAAGAAGCAATAATGCCACCTAACAAGTAGATCCTTGTTTTTCAAAGTGAATGTTAAATGTCTGGGATATTTATTTTACTCCTCTCTCTGCCTCGCGTTTGTCAGCTTGCATCATTGCCGGCTCTGTGAGTGCCTTGTTGATTTTTGCTGTCAAGGTGTGTATGGTGATATTGAGTGGATTTTCTTGAGTAATTGCAAGAAAACCATCTATTGAGTCAGAGCCAGAAGTCCAACTGCATCCTTTGTGTGAAGTTGGGAATCCCCGTATCAGAACATTGATGCTCATTGGGAATTAAGGATAGGACATTTGTCTGTTTAAGGTACAAGGCCAGCCCTACCATTAGGCAAAATGAAGCAGCTGCCTCAGGTGGCTGATATTGAGGGGGTCAGCAGTAGCAGCTGGCTAGGTCCCCTGGCCATTCCCATTCTGCTGGAGGACAGAGCTACATAGAATCTCCTGGGCTCCCTAAATGAGTCTGCTGCTTCAGGTG
Organism: Podarcis siculus; assembly: GCA_034642415.1. Taxonomy (NCBI): domain Eukaryota; kingdom Metazoa; phylum Chordata; class Lepidosauria; order Squamata; family Lacertidae; genus Podarcis; species Podarcis siculus. Next base: position 22,514,463 of record JAXCMG010000002.1, read on the forward strand.
TCGTGGAGGACACTGACTCAATACAGACCAAATGGATTTTTCCCTGGTCCCTACATAATGGTCTGTTAATGTCTCTTAATGGTAGCTGCATTTCAGGTGGCGGTTTCTTGACATTTAACCAGCCATCAGCCTGGCCAAAGGAACTGGCTGGCCAGCTGGAATGTCATAACAAATAAACACTCATGATCAAATATTAGGATCTGTGTGCTTTGCTGGATAACAATATTGCATTTTTTTAAAAAAAGCATCATTCACCCCACCCCGCCCTAACAATTGGCGCTGTTGGATTGGCACTTCCTCAATGTTGATTTTATAGCTGATTGAAAGGCTGCCTCTCTTTTTGTAGCCCCACTTGCTGAAAAGCAGGGTGGGTGGGGGGAGCTGGGAAATTTCCAGGGTGGGAGATTTTCGGAGAGCAGATGCAGCTCATCAGAGCTCTTCAAAGCTGCTTCTGGCTAGCAGCTGCCAGTTCAGATATCTTAGAACGCACTGTTCCTAGGGACGTTTTGTAGAGAAAAGGCCTGCACGGTGTCCCCTGGAAATTGAATTAAGACCCAGAAATTGTCTATGGAAAGGTTTTGCCTTCTCTTTCATTGACAGCCCCCTTCAGCTGCCCTTTCCAAAGCTCAGCACGGCACTGGTAATTAATATCAAATGGCTCAGTCAAGGTTTTTGTGATGCTGAGGCATCCAGTCGTAGGCACTCCTGATAGCAACTTACCTTGTAGTAAGAAAGCATTTAATTAGCAGGACAGTATTTGTCATGGGGGGGGGCTTGGGGAGTGAGAGGTTGGGTGGAGGCTCTGAGCTAATATGGAAGAGGAGAGAGAGAGAGAGAGAGAGAGAGAGAGAGAGAGAGAGAGAGAGAGAAGAAATAAATGTTTTATCTCTTTGGGTTATTTCCACCATTGCAATTGACCCATGCCAATGCAATGAGAAGGTCATCAGATGTTCTAGTTGTCCACTTAGCCATGGTAAATGTTCAGGTTTTTCTTCATTTTGCTCTGGCAGCAATGGGGCAGGGATGGTTTCCACCAGTCGGGTGCTTCTGCCAGTGCTCACACATGGATTGCTGGCTAGCATCCCAAAATATTGGACCAGGGTGTGGCATGGATTCTTTTTGGATAGCAGGGCTTTCTGAGAAGAGGGGTGAGATATTTATATGCAATTGGATGACTTATCTCTTTCTTCATTGTATATGTGTGTGTCCAAGGGGGAGAGAGAGTTGTGTATACTCTCTCATATATATGTACACACAAGTCTCTCTCTTTCTCTCCCTCTCTCTCCCTCTCTCTTTCTCTCTCTTTCTCTTTCTTTCTCTTTCTCTCTCTCGAGACAGATGGATGCCAACCAACAATTTCCACTTGAAATCCAGCAACATCTGGGGGGCCAAGCGTTCCCCAGCCTGCCCTAAATACTACCAACCATTCAGAGGACCAAAACAGGATGGCTGCATTAAACTCTGTTACATTATTAATTCTACTATATAGTAGACCAGTTCCATTGTTGTTGTTGTTGTTTAGTCGTTTAGTTGTGTCTGACTCTTCGTGACCCCATGGACCAGAGCACGCCAGGCACTCCTGTCTTCCACCGCCTCCCGCAGTTTGGTCAGACTCATGTTTGTAGCTTTGAGAACACTGTCCAACCATCTTGTCCTCTGTCGTCCCCTTCTCCTTGTGCCCTCCATCTTTCCCAACATCAGGGTCCATACACCAGTTCCATACATCGTCTTACTTATACAGTGCAGAGAAAAGGTTTCATGGCTAACGTTAGAACGAGACGTAATCAAATTACCATGTTTAAATATCTGTTCTGTTTTGTGGGGGGGAAGAAATACATGCCACAAGAGATCTCTTAAAAACCATTTGCCAGGTCTACGTTGGAAGTTTGAGATGAGTAGAAATTTAAACTATGCCTAACAAGAGCACTGTTAATGCACCTTAAAATTGTGTATATATGTAATAATAATGACTAGATTCAGGTGAATCAGGCACACTGTTGCATACATTTTTTTGCAAGCTACTCTGTCAGTCGCAACACTCCTTACTCCTGCCTATTATTCATCATTTCGAGAAAAGACTCTTCTTAATTCAACAAATGAAATTTGCTAGCTGGCATAAGAGAATGGTTCTGCTTAAGATGTTACATTAGTCTTTTTCTCCAGGATTAAAGGTCAGTGTGGGTCATTTGTCTCTGTGTTGCTTTTTAAAATGACTATAAATGATAAGGCCAAGAGCACTGGATATCATTCATGTTGCAGAAATACACAATTTAAATTTTGGTAAAGCAGATTGCAGCAGCTGTTATTATTATTATTATTATTAGTAGTAGTAGTAGTAGTAGTATACAGTATACTGTATACAGTATACAACAACTTTGTGCATCCTTATGCTAGTATGACTAAGAATAATTTAATGGCCAGAAATCAAAGGATAAACAAACAATAACAAATGACCGTGCAGGTTACATAGGTATGTTAAGTTCTGTGTTACAAAAAACATAATGGAAAAATTGTTTGGAATTAGCTTATTTCAGCTGTGGAGTCAGAATTCCCAAGTGAAGAAGATTGGTTGGGATGTGTGGCTGTAGCTCAGATATAAAAGAAAGTTAGCTGTAGGCAAGGGAGATACAGAATTGGTGAATTTTAAGGGTGTGTGTGTGAATTTATTTGTATAAATGTGTTGAGAAAGCAGACACACATTTTTACAGAATAGTATAGTGTGTATCTTCTGATGCCCTGTACCGTCTAGTATACATTTTATGACATATAAAGTTCAAAATAGGTGAACAGAATAATGAAAGAAAGAAAAAAGACAGCCTGAAGAGGACAAAGTATAAAAAACATGCCCTTCACCCTTCCTGTTAGCGTTCAAAGATCTGTAACCTGGGGGGGGGGGGGATGGAGAAGGAGAGAAACCGGAAGGTATATATACTACTAATGTGATGCAGGTGCAAAATGGCAGCGGGAAATGAAGCTTTACTATTGTATCTCTTTATGGGCACAGTTTAGAAATCTTCCTTCCCATTTACTCATGTCGTAAAAGGGGCCTCTAGCCAATCGGAATGGGGAGGGAATTCTCATCCAGATCCACCTATATGACAGTAGGCAGAAACAATCCATCTGTCAACCTTTCCCAAAAGAATATGCTCCTAACCCTATAGCAGCAGTTCATGTCATCTTCTCTACAGTCCCAGAAATGCTCAGCCAGATAGAATTACAGGTCAGCACAGTCAGTTCCAGAGCACTGATTTTCAACTTTCTGTCATTGGGGAACTATTTGCACCCTTTTTTGCTGGGCAAACCCTTTGTGAAGCATTTTTGTGTAATCATCATCATCATCATCATCATTTATTATTTATACCCCACCCATTGGGCCAGGTTTCCCCAGTCACTCTGGGCAGCTCCCAACATAATTAATGTTAATAATAATAATAATAATAATAATCAATAAAACATCAGACATTAAAAACTTCCCTAAACAGAGCTGCTTTCAGATGTCTTCTAAAAGTCAGATAGTTGTTTATTTCCTTGACATCAGATGGGAGGGCGTTCCACCAGGTGGGCGCCACTACTGAGAAGGTCCTTTGCCTGGTTCCCTGTAACTTCTCGCAGAGAGGAAACTGCCAGAAGGCCCTCGGCACTGGACCTCAGTGTCTGGGCTCAACGATGGGGGTGGAGACACTCCTTCAGGTATACTGGGCCGAGACGCAGTACATTTGCATCACACTTTCCCCCCACCATGGAACTTACAGCAACACGCATGTGGTTCCCAGACAGTCTCCCATCCAGGCATTGATCAGACCCAGTCCGGCTTAGCTTCAGGAAGGTGGCTGCATCACATGCCTTCAGACTGTGCCAAAGAAGCATGTTAATGGACTGTGCATGGGAAGTATAGCGTTCTGCCCATTGTATGCTGTGGGGATGCCATCATTTGCCCAGATATTGTGTGGTGCTGCGCATTTGCACTTACCAGAAACGTACGCTTTCTGCTTAATATCTTCCCCACACTTCTGTAAGATGACATTGGGATTTGACCGTACCGTCCAAGTCTGTTATGAGCCCAACTCAGTTAAAGCATGCTTGGAGGGCATCCAGGTATTATACGTGTTCTCCTCTGGATCTATCCTCTGGTGCAGATAACACTGCTACAAATGTTTGGAAGCCCTTTGCCAAGCTAATCTTTCCTTTCCAAGAATATCATCTTAGCTGGAGCCAAAATGGAATTTGGTCAAGATCTGAGATATATACCATTCAAAGAACGGAGTCTGCATATTCAGTAGATTATATTAGATTAGGAGACTTTATTTCATATAGATCAGAAACATGATTGGCTGCATAATTTTGGAAGATGCAGAATTCTCCAGATGGCCCAGTGAGTGGATGAATGCTCATATAAGGCATTTTAGGTCCAGGCTCCAGCCAGGCAGCTGTGGGAAACATCTGGCTTCACTTCTTAGCTGGAGAGTTCCCTACCATGGAGCAGGCAACACTCAGAGGTTTTACAAACTGGAGTGGGCTTTAGAGTGGTCCACTTAGACATGGAGAACCTGCTCTTGTGTTTTATAACAATACCCCGACTGATGCTGTTACTGTACAAGACTTTTGGGTGTCCCAGGCTTCACACAACTAGGGATGTGCAAGATGAGGAGATTTCACCCCTCCCATATCCAAGAATCTGCTGATGTTCTCTGCTGATTCTCCAGAGAGGAGGGGTGGTTTTTGCTCTCTACTTATTCTGCTCCAGCTTCACATCAAAGAGTCGGAGAGAGAGAGGTTGAGTGTTAGAGAGAGATCGTGTGTATAGATAGGTTTGCTGCTAAGAGCAGCTTCAGACACTCAGTTCAGTTCAGCTTTTCAGTTTAGACCTAATTTAGCTCTGTATATAGTTGTGTATTATAGGTGTAGATAGAATAAAGAAGATATTCTACAGAGCTGCTCTCCGAGTCGTTTATGCTCTGCTATACTCTGCTATACTCTGCTGTGCGACGACTGTCTTCTTGTGGAAGTGAATCCGGTGCTCACAACTCTAAGCTGTGAGTCCACAGCACTTTGACCTGTTCCTGTCCAGAAGGTGGTCTCTGGAAGTGCTACCCAGCTCGCCTAGCCCAGTCGAGGCTGAGTGGATGGGTCCAGTTGGTGACACTGGCTCAAGGGCGATGCTGACACAAAATTCCCTTCTTTTCGCTTCTGTGAAAAGTGGTCTTGCTTGTTTGAGAGATTTAAATAAATGCAAAGGTGGGGAAATGGGGGCTCTTGGGGCAGGGGGAGGCAATCTGCTGGGACAACTTGGCAGGGGGTAGGTGAGGTCTCTAGTCAATGACTACCTAGCTCTGCTATAAAATTATGGAACTTGCTGAGACAAGTCAGATGTCTGACCGCAGCTGCAGGAACACTATCCGTGGTCCTGAAACCACTCTGCAAGGTGCTGATTTTTGCCTTCCCATGCCACACACCCCTGCCTGTCTGTAGAACCAGGAACGTCTGGCCTCCCCTTCTTTTTCAGATATTCACCTCTCCTTGGTGGTGGACAACCCCTTGAATTACAACACTTCTCACATTGGCCTGGATCAGATGATTCATAAACCATGGTTTGAGAAACCATGAACTAGCATCAGGACCAGAACTAGCATCCTCCTTTAGGGCTCTCTTCCTCACTTTTTGCGGCACAAATTCCATCTTGTATGACTTCCCTGTTACTTCCAAACTAGAGAATCTGGTTAATGTTGGCTTTGTGCCAAACCTGGAAAAGAAGCCAGGCTCACCAGTAAGGATGCACTGAGGAACTCCGGCTTAATAAACTATGGTTAGTGAGGAGAGGAGGGAGAAGTTCCATAGTGCCAGAGGATGTATGCTGCACAGAGGATGTATGATACAACCCACGGTTTCCCACTGCTCTTCAACATTTTTGCACTGATATATTTGTCAATGGTTTTGCATTTATTGATTTCAGTAATTTATAGACCACTCGATACCACAGTTCCTAAGCAGTGTTCGCATTGTTTCTGGGTTACGTTGGGAGCCAGCTTGTGTTTTAATTTTAAAAAGTGGGGTACATTTTCCCTCTAAACAGTGAAAACTTGTCTCAGTGCAACTTTGCATCTCTGCAAGCCACCCTGTTGTTAACATAGCTCTTATAGACAGGCAAACTTCAGGAGCGAAAATGCAACGGCTGAAACCAAGCCATCTGTCTTCTCATATATTGTTTGTTGACCAATAAACTGGGATTATTAGCATATCTCCATATTCTGCCCTTCCACCCACCCTTTTTATTTGTGCTGTGTTTTTCCAGATCCCAATTTTGCTGCTAGCTATAGTGCTGTGCCCTTTTTACATTTTCCTACGCAGATTTCATCCTGCTTAGGCGGCGATGTTACATTAGAAAGCCATTTCCTACCGTAGCAAGGCGTATATGATCCAATAGCTGTAGGCAAATTAACCACATTATTGTTGTTCCACTGGCAGAAAACTCATTTTCATTTTGATATTAGCTCCAGGTATGTTATAAATCCATCTTGTAACATTATTAAAAGGGGATATTTTTTTTTTTTTGTGGGGCGGGGGAAGTAAGGGTAAAAAGGCTCAGTGTGTAACATTGGCAACTTCTGCCTCCAACACTTAGGGAGGGGCTTAAAATGAATGCAAATTCCATCATATAAATTCTATGCAACTGGAAAATGGTTGAGCGAGAGGAGCGACCGTCGCTTCGGCTGCTGTTTTATGTAGCAGGGTTACAGCGGTGTGTGGAATGAATCGGCAAGCAAGTTATGGAAGACAACAGGCCTCACGCTTCTAAAACTGAGGTTCTGTCTTCAGCGAAGTGTGGGACTTAAAGGAGAAAGTCCAGAAAAGAGTAGATATACGTGCTGGGCTGCAAGGGACACCAAGCTAAATCCTACCAATTTTGTGTGTCAGGGTGTGGAAAGCTTGACACTACAGCAGATGCAGGTGAAAATGGCAGCCCTGCACCTCCTTCCTTTCCTCCACCCCTGGCAATATCCAGGGATACTCCATGTATGATATATGATGACATGTTGGTGTGGGGGCAGGGATTCTTCGGTCACAAGATGCATAGGGCATCTTGTCTATCAAAATTGTCTATCAAAAAATTGTCTATCAAAAACTTCACTCTTGTGGTTTATCATCACAACAGCTACTCACTTTGGGTTTTAGTAAAGCAAACAGTCTCATTTGTCAGCACCTAAATGAAATTGAGAGTCAGAACAACTTGGCCACAATAAGGAAATTTTGCCTATGGTATGACTATTTTCCACCTTCCCATTTCGACTCTCTGGCACCCTATCTGCATAACCTAGCAATTCTACAATATAGACGTGCTTTTACTCTCGCAAGATTGAATGTATTGCCCTCAGCTGTACTTGAGGGACGATTCCAACAGATTCCACACACAAAAAACTCATGTCCCTGTGGAGATGGCAGTACTGAATCGGTGGTGGATGCCCTTCTGGTTTGCACTCTTTATAAAGACTTGAGGAATGAGATTACCACCCCTCTTTTATTGTCCATTCTGGGTCGCCCAACCACTGCCACAGTGTGTTTTCTCTTGGCAGATCAAGGTGAGCAGGTGACAGCAAAGGTTGCAAGGTTTTTAGCTGGGGCAATCAGAATAAGATCCACTATTGATTCAAAACCCTGAAATGTATTTTATATAATTGACTTTTTATTTTTATTCTTTGTATATCATATTGCTGATTTATTGCTATGGCCGATGGCTGACTCAAACAAAGATTCATTCATTCATTCATTCATTCATTCATTCATTCATATAAGCAGCTGCTCATTGGGTTGTGCTTGTGTTCAAGAACAGACCAGCAGCTAGTGGAGTTTTTTCTTTTCCTTTCCCAACACTTGCGAGGGGTGTGGCAGAGTATGAGCTGAAGGCACACAAGGCCATCATCTTGCTAACACTAAGCATTTTTCACCTACATTGGGAAAGGCTTAGTGGTTCAATCCCCCAGCATGCCCAGGTAGGGCAGGGGAAAATTCCCTACCTGAAATGCCAAATGGATTACTGTAATGGTTTGACAGGGTATAAGGCGGCTCCCTATGTTCCAACAAATATTGCTGGCTTCAAGCTATATCTGCAATTTCTGTCCCATCTTCAAGGGCACCCATCTTATAACACTTTGCAGTGATCTAAGTGTAATTTTGTGAGTTCATGGATAACTGTGGTTAGGCTACCTCTTTTCAGGAGAGACCACAGATGGTGCAACAGCCTAAACTGGGGCTAATCCCGCCATGTGTTGGATTTGTTAGTCACACCCTGTTTCTTTGTTGTGTGTTGTTCATTCAAATCATATATTTCCCCCTTGTTGTTTAAAGCTGTTTCCCTGATTTTGTTTTGTTTTGTTTTGGGGTTTGAGTTTTCTAGGTCCAGGAAGTCATGGCACACTCCAGGGTATGATTAATAGATCATATATCTTTCACAGGACAAGAATAGTCTCTGGTTTCTGATGCCATTGTGGATATGGCTATAGAAAAACCCGCCCCCTTGGCTTATCCATCTGTAGATAGGAGCTTGAGCCAAAGACAAGAGTAGAGAACCAGTGGAGATCATGAAGGTGCAGCATGGTGTCAGAAGGGAATGAGAAAGGGCTGCATTTGCCCTTATGGCCTGGAGGTTCAACATCCCTATATTAAATAGTTATTGCCTGCCTTTAGATTTTTAAGTTTACAGACAATATAAATAACTTGATAGAGGGACGCAGGTTCGTTCCTTTTCTTTTTAAATAACTTGATGCGAGCTTTCTCTGCCTGTCTCATTCAATGCACCATGCTCCTTCTGAAGGGAGATTTCAAAGAGATTATAGGTGGATTTACAACTTGGGGAAAAGGGAGGCTGAGTTCTATGGAATGGCAATTTGACATATGTTGGTTTGTTTTAACTTGGCGGAACAAAATAAGCAGTGGTGCATGCTAATGGTATTTCTCAATTCCCTCATCCCAGTTCTACACCTCAGCTAATATCTGGGAATCTGGAAGGATGAAAATGGCCTTTTTCTTTACAAAAAAAGGACTGTGTTTTCAAAATGAAAATCTAAGCCCAATATAATTTCTCTTCTTCTTTTAGGCACACTGCTGTTAACCTTTAAATGCAATCAATCTTTGATGATGCTAAGACTGCTCTGTAGGGATGGTAATTGATTTTCAAACTTGGTCTTGCGGCCTACAGAAAGACTCTGCTATTCTGAGTTTCACCACCCAGCCGCCTACTGTAATTAAGACTGGGGGTGTTTCCCATTTCTTCTGTGGGCACCTCATCACAGTTTTGGAGGAACTTGTGCTGTCAAGGTTCATATTAAGCAGATCTGTCTGGAAAGATGGATAAGCAATTTGCAGGAGATGTTCAGTTCGTAGGGCCACAGGGTTAAAAGTAGTTCGGATTCACAAGCGTGTGAATGCTGCACTGTCACATGGGGGCTCAGCATGTCTGAGTAAGATTACAGATTGATCCTAATATTAAGGACCAATCCTTTCGTATGGTGATGGGGTATAGTTTGCCTAATTCACACTTTGTGGAATGGCACACCAATGCTGAAATGCATCCACACTTCTGGGAGTTCTGTGATGCAGTTCTGCAACCAAAAATCTCTACAAAAATGTGTTTCTTAGGAGAAAGTGTGCATGAATATGCAGGGCCAGATTCAGCATTCTCTGTTGCATGAGGTTAAAGCTGAAAATAATGTTTGTGCAATATGGAATCCCATGCAACAGCTGTGCTAGCGGAAGATTGCTGTGCAACCAGTTGTGCAGCAGGAAGTATAGGGGCTGTAGCAATCTGTTGCATAACCAGCCACAAGAACCATGCTCACTCCCTCTGCCTTTCTCTTGTGTAACCTATTCGGCTAGCACAAGCCATTCCGCAAGTGCAACTTGTACACAGCTAAGGAACTTTAAAGTAGTTCTACATTGAATTCTCCTACTTACCGGTACATTTGTTAAAACGATGCATTAAAATTCATTGTGTTAGGGGAAATGGCTTGCAAAAGTGCTCTTTTGGAAGGAAAGGCAGAATACACACACACACACACACCATATTTTTCTGTGTATAACAGGCCCCCGTGTATAAGACAATCACTATTTTGGGGGGCTCCAAATTAAGAAAATGAGGGGAGATTGCTCAGAATTGTCAAGCTTTTTTGGGGGGGTGCCCAGAGTTGTTCAGCTTTTTTGGGGGGGGGAGTTGACGAAAATCTCTCACCCACCTGACCAACGCTACCAATAGCACACGTCACCAAAGCCACCAATCGTCTGACCAATCGCCGCCAGAAACCGCCAATTGCCCACCCAATCACCCGCACAATCACCACTGACAATCTCCTGCACGGCTGCAACCAATCGCCCGTCCCCCCTATGCATTATCTGTGTATAAGAGGACCCCCATTAAATTATTATTATAATAATAAAAACATCGTCTTATACACGGAAAAAATATGTTATATATCTTGGCAAAATTGTGAACAAAAATGTGTATATTGAGCACTAGTAATGTGCAGTAGAATGCTGATGATTTTCCATGAGGACTTTAACAAATTGCAAACGGATGTGGAAATGTGGGCAACTGCTGAGCTTAAGGCTGGAAAACCGGAAAATCAAGAGAAATCAAAATGGATAGATTTGTCCATTTGTTTTGTACTGCATTGTCTCAGATACAGTACAAGCTTTTTCAGTGGAGTCACTCCACACATCCAGCTGCAGAGTGGTGTAGAGGATAGGAATGGTGTTCTCTGCTTCCAAGTGTTGGATGTCATCTGCCAACCCACACAGTAGCTATAAATTTGCATCTGGATGGAGTGAAAGTAGCTACTTGTTAGAATATGTGATCCTGCAGCCACTCATGATGCATATACAGTGGTACCCCGCTAGACGAATGCCCCGCTAAACGAAAAACGCGCAAGAGGAAAGGGCTTTCCAACATTTTTCTGCTTCGCAAGACGTTTTTTTCTATGGGGCTTACTCGCAAAACGAATTTTTTTCCGTGGTATCCCTTTTTTTTTTTTTTTTTTTTGCCTTTTCTGAAAGGCGCTAAGCTCCTTATCTCTAAATTGCCGCTTATCCGCTAATCCCCTAAGCGCTAAAAGCCGCTAAAAGCCCTAAAAGCCGCTTATCAGCTGTTTTACCGCTTATCAGCTGATCGGCTGATAGCGGAGCTCCGCAAGACGAAAATCCCTGCAAGACGAAGGCTCCCGCAGAACGGATTATTTTCGTCTTGCGGGGCACCACTGTAGATGCTACCATATTAAATAAGAACAGAATCAGAAGATCCCCATTGTCTGGGTTGGGGACTGGGCTGATCAAGACTGAAGTGGTCTTGGGGTGAAGCTAGTGAGCCCCGATAAGCAGACTCACCTTGCCCCAGGTAAGACCTGTGGCATCTCTTAGGTGCTTTTACCATCAGTTTAATGTATATTTTCACCCAGGGCTTCAGCTGGTTGTTATTGTTTGAACTCGCCCTTCGTGTTTTTCACCTCCTGATTGCATGAGGCGGTTCTGGGTTCTAAATTGTGACTGTCAGCTGCTTTGGTAGCAATATGATCTGAAAAGCAGTATATAAATTGGATGGATAGATAGACAGATAAATAAATAATACAAGGTCTCCTCCAACCGTTCAAGTCTGGAAATCAAAGCTGCATACAAAGTGCTGTGCAATCTGAAAGTACAGTGGTACCTCGGGTTATATACGCTTCAGGTTACATACACTTCAGGTTACAGACTCCGCTAACCCAGAAATAGTGCTTCAGGTTAAGAACTTTGCTTCAGGATAAGAACAGAAATCCGGCTCCGGCAGTGCGGCGGCAACAGGAGGCACCATTAGCTAAAGTGGTGCTTCAGGTTAAGAACAGTTTCAGGTTAAGAACGGACCTCCGGAACGAATTAAGTACTTAACCCAAGGTACCACTGTACCAAGATTTTTTAAATTTTATTATTAACCAGCCTACTGTATTTCCTTGCCACACAGCACAAATATATAAACACACTCTTTCCAAGATGGGCCCTTTTTCGAGCAGATGCTTACTGAGGTCTGACTTCTTGAGTTTCCTGATTAATTACCCTCCTCTTTTAGCTTGAGCAGAATAAGCACCGACTGTCACTTTTGATCTCTTATAAACAGTGAGGCTTCTTGAATATTTCTTTTTGCAAAAAAGAAGGAGGAAAAGGGATTCATTTCCTCACCCGTTGTCTCCCAGTGTGACATTCTACCCCAGCTGACAATTGGGTCTCGTGTTATTTTATTAAAATCAAGAGTGCTACAGAATGCATACTTTTCTCGTCTTCTTTCAGGCTGCAAGCCCTTGAGGAAAGCACAATGTGGTTGAATAACTGATTCAGATGAAGAGGGTCTCTCTCTCTCTCTGTGTGTGTGTGTGTGTGTATGTGTGTGTCTGCTTCTCATTCTTCACAGCAAGAACTGCACATTTCAGAAATGTACACTATTACTGCCGCCTCCCAAATCTAGGGCTGGATGTGGCTTTGATAGGCCTGTGTGTTCTGAGACGCTTCAACATACCTGGATATCACAGGGGAAGGGAAAGGACCATAAGGCCAGCGCTGGGTTCAAAGGTTCCTCTGCAAAGGTGGCCCCCTCCTTACGCTGGTGGGCCACAGGTCAACACTTCAAATTTTCCACAGTGCTGCAGACTGATGCTATGTCAGGTTCTTCAGGGAATTATGGGAAATTTAATAAAGCAGGCAGCTCCCAGACTCAGCTGCCAGCCTGTGGAGGGCAGGGCAGGCCATTTTCAGCAGCAGCATTGATCCCTGGTGGGGATCTTGGGCCAGGGAAAATAAAAAATATTAGGAAAACATGCTTTGCAAAACTGTATATGAGGCAAAACTGCACACAAAGCTGTTTAAATTTGACGAAATTGACACGAGTGTGCTGATAAATCTTCATGAAGGCTTTTTAAAAAGCTAACTGATGTGGAAAACTAGAAAAATTGGGAAGGGTGTGGAACAGGCCTGGTGAGGGGTGTGGCCTGAGGGCCAGGTGGAAAGACTTTGAGGGCCACGTTCAGTTCCTGTGCCTGAAGTTCCCCACCCATGTTTTGCACTAACACGGTATGTGTGTGCTTTGATAAGCTCTGCAGCAAAGCAATGTTAACGCAAATTTGATTGTATGTGTGTATCATATGTTCTTGAAATGGCTGGGGAAACCCGGCCAGATTTTTTTTTGGGGGGGGGGGAGGTTAGAAATAATAAATTATTATTATAAATTATTATTGAAATGTGTATACATTGCTAAGTTGCAAGGGAACTGAAGGCAAGCTGGTACACACCACCAGTTCTGGATATTTTCCAAGTTAGGCTGGAACTCAGGAATGAGATCAAATTTATGGAATGATATTCATTCCTTCTTGTGCCTGAGCCCCATTGCTTGTTTAGCCAAAATGGCACGACCCGTGCCCGTGAGCGAGAAATCTGACAGAGGAACCTCCCAAACTGCCCAATGAGGTGTGAGAGTTGGTCAGTAGCCAAAGAATAATTGCTGGTTGTTGCCAGGGAAGGAGTGCTTGAGAGGAATTGAAAACTGGAGGAAAGAAGGAATAGAACTGTTATGGAACCGAGCGGGCAATCTGCTCATCCCTCTTCATAACATTTGCAGACCCTCGCGCCTCTCGTCCAGTTCTGCTACCATCCTTAACTGCAATGTCCTTGAAAAGGAGTCTCCAGGTAGCACCAATTAACCTTATTCTTCATCTTGCCATCCCTCTCCTCCCCTCCCCAGCTCCAGCGTCACGATAAAGAGGCGGAGGATTCCCCCAGCAAGTGGAGATCTGACGACGAAATGGCCATGGAAGCAGCAAGCCTCGAGAAGTATTTTAAGTGAAAACATGAGGTAATTATCCAGCCGAGGACTGGTGTAAACCTTTTGTTTATACAGCACCTTACATATCCTAGAATTATAAGGTTATGGTCCCTAGAATTCTGCAGGCGTGAGATGCTGTAATGAGGCAGCAGCTCACATGATTTTCACCCTCTTGCCTTGACCTTTTCCCCAATCCCCCTCATATACAGTAAGGTATGGAAGATGGAAATGTGTTATGCAGCCTGCCTGTTCTCCTTCAACTAGCCTGCTGCCCTCAGGGGTTGTGGAGGAGGCCTACTGATCAGCAGTGTTGAGTGCTAGCCTGGCTGGTTCTGTACATGAAACTATCCTTTGCCTCAGGCAGCAAAATGTCTTGGGTCTGGCCCTGTGTGAGATACTGCACCTCTCCGTCCCCAGGCTTCCTGCCTTATGACAGAACATGCCAACCCCTGATAACATCACACCCTGTTTTTGTCGTAGGGCTGTTGCTCTGGCATCACTGCCACCGTGCCAGCTTTCGTTTAATGGGTTTCCCATCTCTGAAATCTTCATTCTGATTCCCACTTTCATAACAGACCCGCTGCAAAGCTCAGCTCTCTGCTCCTGGAAAGAATGACATTTTAAAAGGCAAGGCCGTGCGTCAGCAAGGCCTCTGAAAAGTGCATCGCTTTCATGTCCTTCCTTTGGACCCAAAGGGCAGACTATCCTATAGAAACGGATTGGCCCCCTGAGACCAGTCTGTGATGCAGCGAGATGGACAGAGACATGATGACAGCCGGGCTGTTCTTTCATTTCTCTGGCACTTTTCAAGACATTTCATATTTCTTCGTCAAGGAAGCCCCAAAAGAGGGGGTGATAAATGTATCACCAGGGTGGTTTCGTTTTTTGACAGTCCAATTTAGGAGGATCCTCTGGCTAAATTTCACGAGCCATTTACCTGTTTTGCTGCAGAGTTCAGAACATCGGCAGCATGTCCTGAGCCGTTTGGTACTCTTCAGTTTGTTGAACCCTCTTCATTAGACTCTTCTTGGCGCACTGTTGCTCCCTCTCTCATAATGTATCCAGTGGAATATGCCAGGGTTGTCCAAAGGTTATTGTCCCTTGAGGGCAGACTCCTGGACCCCTCAAACTCCTGCTGCAACATGCATACCTCCAGCGTGATCTCAGTGCTCTGGTTACGGCAGTTCCCATCCCTCGTGGCTAATTAAATATAGCCACTGGGGTACCCTTTATCAAGAGAGACGAGAGTCAAGGAGAGTGCAACCTTGCACCTTCTCCTCCGTCTCTCGGCAGTTTTAAAAGTCAACAGCCATGGTGTCCTTCTGGATCAGCTCTGTGGGATGGGTACTGAAGACAATCATTCCTTTCCTGCCTCCAGGGTTGGTGCCAAAGAGTAGCATAGGGGGAGTGTTTTTTGGCCCCCTAGCAATTTTGCTATTGGCTTCCTCAGGTCACATTGTTATTATTATTATTTCTCAGGTTGCAGTGAATTCCGATCCCCCCTCCCCTCTCGCAGTAGACAGCCAAGGAAGTAGACAAGGAAGCTCTTCCTGAGTCTTTATTCAATAATCACAGTGAGAGGTCTCTGTATGCTGCCTACTAGGTTAATGGTATTGCTCCAACTGAGCTCCTCACACTCCCTTCCTAGCAAAAGCACTTCCCCTTATGGCAGCCGCCAGAGGCTAATTGTCTTTGAGTCCTTTGCTCTTCCACTTTCAGTGCACGCCGGGTTCTGGGAGAAGGGGGGTGGGTCAGAAATGCTCTCCAGTGATAACGTGTCAGCTGGCTGCTCTGTCTCTGTCTCTGTCTCCCCCTTCTCCTCTCCCAACACCTCCCAACTCTTCTGTTCACCTGTCTCTGAGCTGTGACCTTTCTCAAACCACTGCTGTAATTCAATACTGCCTTCCCCTTCCCTGGAAAGTTCAGGAGGGGAGGTTGGTCTCCACCATTCCTCTTCAGTCTCATCCCCCTCAGTCCAGTCCCTGACATCATCATCATCATCATTTATACCCCACCTTTTTCCTCCAATGAGCTCAAGGTAGTGTACATGATTCTCCTCCTCATTTAATCCTCACCACAGCACTGTGAGGTAGGTTGGGCTGAGAGACAGTGAGCATCAATGGCCAAGCGGAGATTTGAACCCTGGTCTCCCAGGTCCTAGTCCAGTACGTTAACCACTACACCATGCTTGCTCAGTATTACCCTCAATGCCATTTCACAGCTACATGAAGTCACTGGGAGAAGTCATTAAGGGATTTGGAACGTGGTGGCATCAGCATTCTGACGACAACCAACTCTGTTTCTCCATAATATCTGAAATCAGTTGTTGTTACTGTATTTATTAGTCAGTTGCTTAATAAATAAATAAGAAGCTCAAAGTGACTTTCCAAAACAAATAGTTATGGCTGTTCAGGGACCGGGGGACAGTGGTGGGCCGGATGAGAATCCTGGTTGTGAGAGAGAGAAAAGTTCAGGAAATAGGTTGTTTTCCTGTTCTGGAAGAAGTTCTTAAGAAGCAGGTACATAGCTTTGGGTGTTTCTAGAATAGGCATAGGCAAACTCAGCCCTCCAGATGTTTTTGGCCTACAGCTCCCATGATCCCTAGCCAACAGGACCAGTGGTCAGGGATGATGGGAGTTGTAGTCCCAAAACATCTGGAGGGCCGAATTTGCCTATGCCTATTCTAGATCCATCTCTGCCTTTGGAAGCCCAAATGACCCTCACAGAGCTATGATTCTCAGAGTTTGCTGGGAAGAGGGATTAATTGTTACAACCACTTTGTAGAATTGTAGCTCTGCGAGAGGGGGTAGAGGTGTCTCCTAGCAACTCTCAGCCACCTTAACAAACTACAGATCCCAGAATTCTTTGGAGGAAGCCGTGCTATCATCATGTTTTAAATGTATGGTGTGAATATGGCCTAAGCCAGGCAAGGGAACACCCTATGTTGAGAGAATAATGCACATGATTCCAAACTCTGCAACATGAAGCTAATCGCCTGCTTAGAAAAGGGTCATAGCCAACTTTGCAACTAAATGTTTCAGCCAGGTTTCCTTCCTCCCTTGTTGCCAGGGGTCCTCACCCTGTGATTTCCCCCATCTCTGCCCTCTTTCATTGGTTGTTGCTAAAGCCTCTGGAGGGCAGCTGCTTTGGACAGTGAAGGTATTGGAGAGAACGAAACACAGGGCTTATCCATACTTAAATTTTGCCCTACTTTTCCCAGGCACAAGTTTGCCCTTTAAAGCTCCATATCCGAGTGCTTTCGAACTGCCAACCTAGCAGTTCAAAAGCACGTCAAAGTGCAAGTAGATAAATAGGTACCGCTCTGGCGGGAAGGTAAACGGCGTTTCCGTGCGCTGCTCTGGTTCGCCAGAAGCGGCTTAGTCATGCTGGCCACATGACCCGGAAGCTGTACGCCGGCTCCCTCGGCCAATAAAGCGAGATGAGCGTCGCAACCCCAGAGTCAGTCATGACTGGACCTAATGGTCAGGGGTCCCTTTACCTTTACCTTTAAGTGTGGATAAGCCCAAGGCCCTGCGGTTTCTGGTGTCTTTCCCCATGTCTGCCTAGCCTAAGATACCGCCTCCGACCCCCCAGACTAAAACTGGTTTCAGTCCATCTCTTGCAATGAACACCACTAGCGATGGGCTATAGTACATCACTATAAAATTCAGAATCAGCAGTGGCACAAATTGCACATGCAGGGCTTTCCAGGGAGGAAAAAATGGGAGAATTAAGTGCTTCTTTATTATATTCAAATGACTCCCCCCCTCCCCCGTTGCTCATATTAATGGGAAAGAAAGCAATCTGCAGTTCCTCAAGACCTTCTTGACCTGGAAGACTTTGTAAGTGCTGGCGCTTGAATGTGTTAATGGGAGGAAAGAGAAATTGCAATTGAGAGAAGGTTTGGGATATATATATATATATATATATATATATATATATATATATATAAAAAATTACAATGTGATTTCTCATTTTGTGATCCCATTGTTCACAGCGAAAGCTTGTTAAATAAGTGGCACAATTGGCCGGCTAATCTGGCCCTGTTGAGCTGACCCTGTAAGGCCAATAACTGTATGGGAAGAGAACTTGCTCTGAGTCAGCGTCAGAACTGCATGACAGGAACGTTGCAAATCATCAATGAAAGATGGGTACCTAGCAGATTAAGTTGGAGAGATGGGGGGAGCTATTGCTTTGGGAGCAACAAATAAGTCTTTTTCCTGCTTTCTGACAGTACTCAGCTGGTTGGCTACTGTGAGAACAGGATGCTGGAATAGATGTGCCATAATAATAATAATAATAATAATAATAATAATAATAATAATTTCTTAATTATACCCCGCCCATCTGGGTGGGCTACCCCAGCCACTCTGGGCAGCTTCCAACAAAATTGGCATGATCCAGCAGGCAATGCCTTGACACTCAACTTTTTCTTTTAAAGAAAAATGTTGCATCAAGCTTGGAAGCTTTGCTATTGTACAGTACTTCACACATGTGTGTGCACACACAGGGCTAGGTGAGCTTGTCTATGCTTGCAGGAGACAAACGATTATACAATTGTTAAGACAATTGTATACCAAGGGAGTTTAAGGGTATACTAAGGGAGTTTAAGTTTGGGTCCCTAGTGATGTCACAGATACTATCCAATAGGTAGCTGCGACACTGGCAGCATATGCAACATTCAAACATGCTTGGGGAGGGGGAGGAGGACTGAGTTTTCAATTCCTCAATGCTTGGTAATGGATCTTCAAATTTCCTGACAGCAAAAATGTTACCTTGAGAAAAGAGAACTCTGTTTCAGCCGCCCATCTTTTGCTCACACTGCTACCCAGATCCCATTAGCTGCTGCTTTAGCAACTGGGGTTTAGGGGATCAGGCTGTAAGATACGTAGGACTTAAGGCATTTAAAACTTGGTTGCAAGCCAGCTGCTGCCACCTAGTTCCCATCCGGCCAAAATGTGCAGCTATTATATTTATGATGCATTAAGCCATAAGGCGGCATGTAATTGCCAGCGTTGACACTTCTGTTGTGCAAACTGATGTGTAAGGTAAGCTCGCATGAGAGGGTCATTTAGAAGGCAGCAGTTAACAAGCCACGTTTACAGCTGCAGACTGCTTTTCAGATGTGTGCAGATTCCTAGCATTGTGGGAATCGGGCGTCTCATTAGCAAGATAAACGTTTTGATGTTCTCATGTTCCTGCAGTTTTTTAATAAAAAGAAAACACAGAGAGAAATTTCACTCTGGTCTGTCAGGGCACTTCATAGAGCCTAAAGGTTCGTTCCACTCAAGCAGCAGACACCCGCTGACACAATGGAACTTCCTGTTCCCTGCAGCTGTCCAATCTGCTCCAGACGGTTGGGGGAATCATCCAAAGTATATTTGCAGGGGCAGGCATGTGGGGAGAGGAGATGCACATGCACTGAACTCCAGTTGTGCCACATTAGACTCAAGCCTTTGAACGGATTGGTTCAATGATTTGATTCAATGTAGCCCACGTGAAACGTGGCAGGAGTTCAGCCTACACTTGAGTAGGACCCTGGCAGAGACACATGCCCAGCTGGCATGTTCCCTCCCTCCTGGTTGATCGTTCGGGAGCTTCAAAAGCTTTCTTCAGCCCAAACATCACAGCGATCGATGCCAACCGACACCGGCACACTTAGGGATCCGCAGAGTTTGCACATCTTGCGTGACAGACCTCAGCAACTCAGCATTTTGGCTAATCTACTTTATTTACATATAAACACACACGGAGCACTGCAACAGGGCTCCCTCTCTCTCTAGCATCAGACAGCAAAGAGAAAGAACAAAGGACAGTAGTCCCACTTCACGGAACACAGTAACACAAACATCCTGTCTCCATCACTTCCCACTCTGTGGAGTCAAAACATACACCGTCATGTGATAGACAACAATCCCATGACTGCAGTCATAGATCAGGAATTCTAAGAAATAGGTGGTGTTCCCCTAACTTCTTAAATTCAGCTTCCGGAGCTTTTCCAGGTCTGTATACCTTGGGAAAGATGCTTGACTGTTACCTTTCACACATGCACGTGCTCCTGGGATGGTTGGCACCATATGTCCCTGATTTGAAGGATAAAGCCATGGAGGACCTTGGGAACACCGGCATCCCATGCCAGAGCCGCAAAGGGCCTCTCTCTTGCTAGATGCAATCGATCTACGAGATCCGGCTGCGACTGCACTCAGGAACTGTTTGCATATAATCCTTGCACAAATACGCATTTTGGTAATCAGCTGTGGATTTTGACACACTCCAAGCCTTAAGTGCTATTCATTATATCACCCACTCAGCCAGCCGTAAGAACCATTAATTATGAAGCAGCAACAGCGGCAGCAGCTGACTCCTGCGTGGATCTCCTCCATTGCGAGAGATGAGAAAGCAAATCTGCTCGCTCCAGAAGAAATATGTTTTCTGAAGGTCACCTTAATAAACAAAACAGAACAAGAACCACATCTGTCAGTAGCACAGAACAGAGACAAAGCGTTTTCTTCCCGTAAGCAGTTTTAATGATGGACTTTTTTTTAAAAAAAAAAACAGTATGGAAAGCGGAGAGTGGAAAGCAGCTCTGCAAAATGAGTTTTCTCACAGTAGTAAGAAACAAGTAAATAAGGAGTAATATTTTCCCGCCCCCTCCTTTTCAAGTGAATTCCAGGAAAATATAATATTGGCAGAAGGTTTGTAGACAAACAGAACCTGGCGGTGATGAGTGCTATTTGAAATCTAAAAAACTCTACAAGGAACATGCTGAAAGTGAGGTGGTGGGTGGAAAGGAAGGTTGGGATGAGTGGGTGGGAAAATCCATATCTCAAGCAGAAAATATAAGCATGTAAGAGAGAAATGCAATTACTTTACCCAGATAATAATAATAATAAATTCTGTTATGTGTATGGGAACTCTGTTCCCCATAGGACTGGGAAGCATTAATATCTGTCACGCTTAGTGCTCTGCCGTGGTGTCTCTGAGTAAAATCCCACCTTCCCACTTTCCCCTCCCAAATCCAGCTCAACAAACATGCAATAACATTAGCTACACAGGAGCACACAGTTGTTCAATGAAGAGCTTCCAAACATGACAATCAAACTGTACCTTTCTTCTTATATCTCTGGCATTGCATCTATCTATCTATAGGTTTGAGCTTCTTAGAGTCCCATGGACTGCAACAAGATCAAACCTATCCATTCTGAAGGGAATGAGACTCCAATACTTTGGCTACCTCATGAGAAGAGAAGACTCCCTGGAAAAGACCCTGATGTAGGGAAAGAATAAGGGCACAAGGAGAAGGGGACGACAGAGGATGAGATGGTTGGACAGTGTTCTTGAAGCTACCAGCGTGAATTTGACCAAACTGTGGGAGGCAGTGGAAGACAGGAGTGCCTGGCATGCTCTGGTCCATGGGGTCATGAAGAGTCGGACGCGACTAACTGTCTAAACGACTAAACAACAACAAACAGATATCTAGATATAGATATAGATATACCGTATTGGCCCGAATAAGCCGCACCCGCAAATAAGTCACACCTTTAAAATTCAGGGAGGGGGGAGAGAATACCCGAATATAAGCCGCTCCCTTAAAATTGGGTTACAGGCTGAAAATCGCTGTGGTTGGTAGAATTTTAACTCCCAGCCAATTTCAGCCTTTGATCTTGCAAGCCCACCAAAGTTACCGTAGAATCGCTAAAATCGCAAAACGCTATTCAATTGCTACAATTCCGCAGGCACTCAAGCTCGCAGATCGGCAATAAAACATTTTTTTGTTCCGTATTACCGTGTGTCTGTTTCAGCAGCGATATCGTAAAAGCCAGTTTTTGTAAGATCGTGAATTTGAGCCGCACCTTAACTTTTCACGGTTGGAATTTGAGGGAGAAAGTGCAGCTTATATTCAGGCCAGTACTGTATAAGGTAAAGAACGCATGCTCCAGGAAGCCCAACACATCAAATCTGATCCTTCCACAACCACATTGCAGACAGACACATTGGCATAAAAGGTGTGTGTGTGGATAGATAGAGGACCCCTGGATGGTTAAGTCCAGTAAAAGGCGACTATGGGGTGTGGCACTCATCTCGCTTTTCAGGCCAAGGGAACCGGCATTTGCCCACAGACAACTTTCTGGGTCATGTGGCCAACATAACTAAACTGCTTCTGGCACAATGGAACACCGTGACAAGTGCCAGAGGGCACGGAAATGCCTTTTACCTTCCCACCACAGTGATACCTATTTATCTACTCACACTTGTGTGGTTTCGAACTGCTAGGTTGGCAGAAGCTGGGACAGAGCAACGGGAGCTCACCCTGTCATGCAGATTCAAACCACTGACCTTCCGATCGGCAAGCCCAAGAGACTCAGTGGTTTAGACCACAGCACCACCCGCTCCCTATTATATAGATATATATAGATAACAATCAAGGAGGGTAAAAAGCAAGGCTGGGGTGTGGTGTGGTTAGAGAGTGTGTTGGAGTCTTGAGGGCCACTTTGAGAGGCTTGGAGGGCCGCATTTAGCCTACAGGCCTGACATTCCACACCCCTTTAGCATGCATGCAGGTCCTCACAATGCTTTTTGTGGGAACCATTTGTTAGGCAGACGTTGGCTTCACGATTCTATGATTTCCACTGTTCCAATATTTCTGGTGCTGGATTGGCCAGATCTCTCTCCATGGAAAGAAGAAACCAATCAGCAAAAGAGAGACAAAGTGGGGGGTGGAAACAGATTTGACTGCTCTATCCTTCTCTCTGTTTCATCCAATCTTGCCACTCTCTCTATGGTTTCTTCCTAAAAATGGCTGCTGCAGATCAGCAAAACATAAAGAAACAAACAAACAAGGAAGTAAGGAAGGCAACTGTTGGGATATCTGAATCTGCAAAGCTTCTTGCAAGGTCTGGGCATAATTCTTTACATGCAGATAAGTGAATTTTCAGATAGCTACCGGGCAGGCAGTGGGACCCGCTTGTATATTCGAAAGAGCTGATGGGGTTGCAGTAACCAAGTTACCCATTTTCTGCAAGGATGAAACCGCAAGTGGTAATATCATAACTATTGCATGATGGAAAGCCGAGCTGCATAACAATTCCAAAAACAAACCCATGTGTTGCAATGAGAACCAATCACAGAAATATAGACACAACACGTAGGCTAATAACTGTTAAAGCATATATAATAGAATAATGATATCATTCCAAAGGTAGAAACAAATCTATTAGAGTTCATATATACAATGTAACAGACTAGTGGCGCAGAACGTCAAGCCAAGTGTTCAAGATAGGCGTCAAAGGTCAGTCTCACAATGGTTATTCAAAAGTTTCAACAGAAGACGTCTCAAAAGTCTCAAAAGTAAAGTTTTCTCAAGTTTCAATGGAATCAAAAGTTTCAACAATCCCAGGCAAATTCCCTGTGGCTGCTGCCACTGCCAGCGCTGGCCACTCTGTTGTGTTGTTATCCTGGGAAAGAAAGGGAACCTGTGGCTCTCTGAATGTTGTTGAACATCCATCAGTCCCAGCCAGCATGGCCAATGCTCAGTCCAACAGTATCTGGAGGGTCACAGGTTCCTTGAAGACTGCCTGAGCATCAAGAACCATCACCAACACAGTACAGGCATAATCTATGTGTAGCAGATACTGCTAGACTGACTTCCTGATATGCATGATGCTATCCCTCACACCTGGCCACCTACCCTTCAAAGGGGCACTTGTGTACAATGGGACCCTTGAGTGCACAGGACACCTACACACATTCAGCTACTCACATGTAGGTAGGGATGTCAATGGACTACAACTTTGGGGGTGGACAAGAGGCATGTCTGCACTCCACATTAACCTGCTATGCATACTGTAGATGTCTGAATGTGGCTTTCATTTCTTCGCCCTGCCGATTTCTTTTTCTCCTTCACAATCACGATTCTCCCTTGGATAAATGCTAATGAGAGCTAGCTGATTGCTTAATCTCATAGCTTTCGCCTTGCTCACGTAAGACACAAAACGTTGCTGCATTTGACAAAACATCTTATTTTTATGTCTAATCAGGCAACAAAGCACCTTTGGCGAAGTCTGGCTGGGGCAGAAGACAATGGAGGAATCCAGAGCCCCCCCCCCCCCCCCCGCAAACCACCAATCTTTCCTGGACCTAAAGCTCAAGAGATGTCAATATATTCTGCAGAGATGCTGGATTCTTCCACCGGATGCTTTATTAACCTCACCTAAGGGTTGTTTCGGCAAAGATGCTTGATAGTTTGCATAGCACACAGAATGCATTGAAATTGTTGGTTTAATTTTCTATGAAAATAAAAAATAAAAATAATCTGTTCCTTGGCTGAAAACAAATAAAGCATTAATAAAATAAATAGTTCCTCTGGTTTGTTTTTTTTAAGATACCTTTTTATTAGGTATTGTGAAGTTGTGGCCTCCAGATACTCCTAAGTCTCCAGCTCTGATCACCTATAAGCATTGGACATGCTGGCTTGGATTGATAGGAGTTGAAATCCAACAGTACCTGGAAGTCCACAAGCAAGAGTTTGGATTTGGATTTGATATCCCGCCTTCCATTCCCTTTAAGGAGTCTCAAAGCGGCTAACATTCTTCCTTTCCCTTCCTCCCCTACAACAAACACTCTGTGAGGTGAGTGGGGCTGAGAGATTTCAAAGAAGTGTGACTAGCCCAAGGTCACCCAGCAGCTGCATGTGGAGGAGCGGAGACGCGAACCCGGTTCCCCAGATTATGAGACTACCGCTCTTAACCACTACACCACACTGGCTGCCCTAGCAGGTGGCTCTGCTGAGTTCTGATCCAACAGCAAAGGGAGCCCTTCCATTTGTGGAAGGGGCCCTCTGGACATTTGGAGATAATGCAGCTTTAGACTTATTTATTTCTCTCCAAAATGAAAAATAAGATTTGATATCAAAGATGAGACAGAGATTGCACAACAATGGACGTATTCGAACAGCTTTTTCCAACTGTAAATTTCCTCACCCTTCCCTCTACTTTTTCCCCCTCTTCCCAGTGAAGTAAACAAATAAAAAAAGAACATTCTGAGGGGGTCTGCAAATGTGAAGAAGAAGAAGAAACAACAACAGAAAAGGCAGAGGGCAGCAGAGGCAGAGCAGGGATGCTTTGGGAGACTGAAAGCCTTAAGAGCCCACAGCAAAACAAACACATGAGAGTGTGGATCTTTGTTTCTGAATATTTATATTAAGTGTGGAATATCTATTGAAAGAAATCCACAGCCGTGCCGTCGGGATTGTTGAAAGCTGATGACTTCTACTTCAAATAGACTCTGGGAGCTGCATTCGATAACTGCATGGTGAAAGATGGAAAACTCTCAAGCGTAAGTTCTTGAACTTTTGTCACAGTGAAACTCGCATCTTAAGAGCAAATAACTGGCTGCGTCTCTCTCACCGTCTCTGAACTAGGAAGCAAGGCAAGAGGATGGCTTTGTGAGAGGCTTTCCCTCTCCCACTCAAAAGCTGGCAGGCAGATCATAGGACAAGAAAAGGAGACGGGTGACAGAGAACGAAACCCAGGTAAATTAGGATATCATAGGATCATGGAATTGTCGGATCTTGTAGTCCAACCCCCCTGTAATGCAGGAATATGCAGCTGTCTCATACGGGGATTGAACCTGCAGCCTTGGTGTTATCAGCTCCATCTACCGATGTGGTCGATAAAGAATTGGCCAGACGTCACCCAACCTTTTGCTGTCTCAGTTATTTCACAGCAGTCACAGGGCCACAAGTTGCTCCTGCCTAGACAACCAAGGCCAGAATCACAGTGGCCATACTATCCCCATCCAGGGATGATGGCTGTTCTTTTAGCAGACATAGTCTGTAGAAGGAGGTCCTAGCCACAAAGACCACCAGGGCCTCTAGTGACAAAGATGGATCCAGGAGGACGCTACCAATAATGGAAATGCTAACACAGAGCTAGGGAAATAAAAGCAAGCATCTCAAAGAGGTGGGGAGGAGATTGTGAAACGGCATTCCCTTTGGGAACAATTAGCGTGCTGTTTGCAGCTCCCCAAAGCAAAGTTGGCCAGAACAAAACCGAGAAGGTGCCTCCTTTGAAGTCGCACGCAAGGGCCAGAGACGAGCGAAGAACAGAAGCCGTAGCTTCCGAGTGCCCAGCCGTGATCAGCTCTTCCTCAAAGCAAGAGCTCTTGTGAACTCGGTTGTCACTTCGCCGCTTTGAACATTAATTTGGGAACAAAAGCTCCGTGTTAGCCGATTGCGTTCATTGGAAAGAGGAGGCTCACGCTGGGGGGACGTGCAGCAGACACCACTTGGCAGATTTGCAGAATCTTGTACAAAGACAAAGAAGCCTCCAACATGGCAATGCTCCAGATCCCCCATCCATCAAGCCGGGCATGCCTTTGAGCTGCTTGGGGTAGTTAACGGGCTTCCTGCGGAGAAGCAGAAGGAGGCGCAGGGGAGGGAAAGACCACGTCTCTTAATCAAGGGCAACGCAGAGTCATTTCAAGTGAATTCAAAAATCACCCCCTCTTTGCAATTTCTCCGCTCTCCATTGAGAGCACCCTGCTGCTCTAAATACAGGGCTGTCACAGCACACACTGAAGTTTTCTTCCGCGTTTCCAGAGCTGGGCTGCCTGGACAAGAAATGCAAGTAGTGAGATGGAGCAGCAGCATTTTTAAGGTCAACCAACGGAGCAGCAGAGGAATTTAGAGGTGAACTGCAGGGTTCTTTTCATTGCCACAAAGGGCTCAGTAAGGATGGAGGGATTGCTCTGTTTGCAGCCCATGTCGTCCTAGCCTGGTGGTTGCATTCCCAAGTCCATTCTACTTCCACATCTTAGAACCATATTTAAATTTATGTGTACAATGGTGAGTGGTTGGAGGATCATAGAATTGTAGAGTTGGAAGGGACCCATGGGCCACCTTGTCCAACCCCTTCCAATGCAGGAATCTCAACTAGATCATGCATGGCAGATGGCCATCCAAACACTGCTTTAAAAACTCCAAGGAAAGAGTGTCCACCACATCTAGTGGGAATCTGTACCACTCTCTAACAACTCTTACTGTCAGAAAGTACTTCCTGATGTTTAGCTGGAATCTCCTTGAAACTTGAAGCCATTGCCTCAAGTCCTACTCTCCAGAGAATGAGAAAACAAGCATGTTTCTTCCTCCAAGTGACAGCCCTTAAGATATTTGAAGGTGGCTATCATATCTCTTCTCAGTCTCCTCTTTCCAGCCTAAATATACTTAGCTCCTTCAACCGTTCCTCATAAGGCTTCGTTTCCAGGCCCTTGATCATCTTGGTTGCCCTCCTCTGCATGCGTTCCAGCTTGTCAACATCCTTCCTAAATTGTGGTGCCCAGAATTGGACACAGGATTCCAGGTGTGGTCTGACCAAGGAAGAATACAGTGGGTCTATCACTTCCCTTGATCTGGAAACTATACTTCTGTTGATGCAGCCTAGTGTCTGAGATTGTTATTATTTTTTAAGTAGGAAAAGTTGCATTAAATACATATTGTCAGATGTGGTCGTTGCAAAAGCAACTGCTTAGGAATTGGTGCCTGAAAAACTTCAGCATTTGGGGCTTATGAGTTTAGAGACAAAGCAGGTAAGAAGCGACATGATAAAGTTGTGCGTGGCATGGAGGAGGTGGATAGAGAAAGTCCCCCCCCCCCCGTCATAACACTAGGACTTGGGGACATCCGATGAAGCTGAATGTTGGAAGATTCAGGACAGATAAAATAAAGTACTTCTCACACAGCACAGTTAAACTCTGGAACTGTGGAGCCAGTGTGGTGTAGTGGTTAAGAGCAGTGGACTCGTAATCTGGTGAACCGGGTTCACTTCCCTGCTCCTCCACATGCAGCTGCTGGGTGACCTTGGGCCAGTCACACTTCTCTGAAGTCTCTCAACCTCACTCACCTCACAGAGTGTTGTGGGGGAGAAAGGGAAAGGAGATTGTTAGCTGCTTTGAGACTCCTTCGGGTAGTGATGAAGCGGGATATCAAATCCAAACTCCCCCCCCCCCGGAACTCACTCCCACAGGAGATAGTGATGGCCACCAACTCGCTTGGCTTTAAAAGAGGATTGGACAAATTCATGAAGGATACGGCTGGCAATGGATACTAGTCGCAATAGCTACTGTATGTTCTACCCCACTGCACAGCTGGACTTGTGTCCTGCTTGCGGGCTTCCCACAGGCTTCTGGCTGGCCACTGTGAGGAAAAGATGCTGGACTAAATGGACCATTGGCCTCATCCAGTGAGCTCTTATTATGTTCTTATGCATTTGCAAACATATTAGGAATTTTAAATGCACGTTGATACATTTTTTTTGAGGTGAAAACTGTGGGATGACCAGCCTCATATAACCAGCATGCTTAAGTCCAATCGATGCATGAAAGGGTTAAGACCATAGAGTAAGCTGTCCTGCTTAGCTATTCACCTTGGGAGGGACTAGGTAATACAAGCCTTTGCCCACCCCACCCCCCATCTACCCGAGAAGCTGAGCATGGGATGAGGTCTGAGCTGCTTGCTGCAACTCAGACCGCATGGCTGTAACAAGCCACTCTTGAGTTCCCATGACAATAATTTAAGAACTTTCACCACTCTAACTAAGCCAAGTTTTACTGCCTGTGCAACCTCTCAAGCACATGAATCTGACCTTTGGAGAGTTTGTAAGTAAAGCATTTTTTAAATTTACCAAATTTTTCATCTTTTTCTATGCCAGGGGAAGAGGGAAACAAGGGCATATTTTAAAGTCTAACAGACTATATTTCCATGTGGTGCTTTGCTGCATATTTTGATATTTTAAATCTCTGCTAGGGTTCACTCACCAAAGAGTACTTGTTCTAAACCTCGATCTTGGCATCCAGATAAATTCTCCTTTTATAGTTATTTTTTCCTTGCAACAAACAAGAGCTGCACTGCAAAATTCAAAGAAGTTGTGAAATCTGATGGATCTGAACATTAGTCTGGAAGGTGTGGGTAAGATCAGTTCGTATTGACATTCACAAAGAGCTATTCCTCAACCATGCAATTCTCAGATCATGCAGTGCAGCCTTCTGAGATAGCTGTACACTGTGAGCCAGAACTTGGTGTATCACTGCAATTACTATCATTTTGTACCTTTTTATCTCTTTATAGATTTCAAACTCATTATTTTATTCTGTAGCAAGGCCTCTTGAGTTCTCTGAGCAATTCTGATGGCTGGTGAGTGTTCAGCCAGCCTATCCCTTAGGTATCTAAGACAGCAGAATGATGCCCTTGATTACCACAGATGAATGATTTGTTTCCTTCCTTTAGTCCTGCATTAAAGAATGTGAGGATTTCTGTTTCAACTGGCTAGAAAAACTGGCCAGTGAGCATGACTACGGTTTAATGGAATTTGGTTTAGTCTGAAATGCAACATCTCCACTGCGTCCTCTTTGTGTCGTCCAGCAGAGCTCTTTCAGGTAATCTGATTTTTATTACATGCTAATTCTAATAGAATAATAATAATAATAATAATAATAATAATAATAATAATAATAATAATAATGAAGGAATGGGTTTCCCAAAACCCAAAACTGACTGTGCAGGCAGTTTGAAACTGCACCAAAATCCCTATTTTTCCTTAGCTAAAATCCATTAACTTGAGCTCTGAGTCAATGTATAAACAAAAACCCAGCGGTGCTCAGAGCCCTCTCCTTTATCAGCTTGTGACCGCAGGGATGACCCTGACTGCACCAGTAGAACAGAAAAGACACATTTGTACCTTATCTTATGTGCTGACCACAAATGTAGCCTTATTGGAGTAATAATACTACTTATTTAGTAGTAATAATACTATTATTAGTATAGTAATAGTATTATTACTACTAAATAAGTAGTATTATTACTCCACTAAAGCTACAATATAACAACAACCAGCCATTTTTTTTGCTGTGGCAACTCAAACTGACTTACAAAACCCCCGCATGCATTAAAACCAAAAACATGGATTAAAAGATACTTTAAATACATTAAAACATCACACCCACCCTAAAAGGCCAATGATAATTAAAAGCCATAGGCCAGGTGAAAAAGGAATGTTGCCTGGTGCCTGAAGATATGCAACCGTGGCCCCAGGTGAGCCTCCCTACTCCACAAATGGGAGCCACCACTGAAAAGGCTCATTCTTGTGCTCCCATCCTCCGGACCTCTCGTGGAAGGGGCACAAGAAGAAGGGGCTCAGATGATGATCTCAGAGTCTGGGGCAGTTCCCATGGGGAGAGGCAGTTCTTGAAATATTGGGGTCCTGAGCCACATAAGGCTTAACAGCTCAATGTAGTGGTGGGTTGCTGATACCTGACTGCAAATCACTTTGAGGATAAAAATCACTTGCATCCACCAGGACTTGAATTCCCTTATTCTTATTCTTATTCTTATTCTTATTCTTATTCTTATCATCATCATCATCATCATCATCATCATCATTATTATTGAGAGCCAGTGTGGTGTAGTGGTTAAGAGCGGTAACCTTGTAATCTGGTGAACCGGGTTCGCTTCCCCGCTCCTCCACATGTAGCTGCTGGGTGACCTTGGGCTAGTCACACTTCTCTGAAGTCTCTCAGCCCCACTCACCTCACAGAGTGTTTGTTGTAGGGGAGGAAGGGAAAGGAGAATGTTGGCCGCTTTGAGACTCCTTAGGGTAGTGATAAAGCGGGATATCAAATCCAAACTCCTCCTCCTCCTCTTCTTCTCCTTTTTCTTCAATTTTATACCACCCAACTTCCTGTAGCAGGTCAGTTTCAGATGTCCAGAATGCTGCTGATCCAACAATATTGGAAGTACTGTACAGTGTCTGGCTAGATAAAGGCTAACAAACTGAAACTCAGTCCAGAGATGCTGAAAGTTCCACTACCCTACCAGTTCTGGAAGGGGTCTCACTCCCATTGAATGATCCAGTTCCTTGCTTGGGTATACTCAGGGATCCATTACTGTCACTGCAGGCACAAGTGGCTCAGTTATGGCCCTATCGGGACATGAAGAAGCTAGCAACAGTAGTCTGAGCTATGATGACCTCATGGCTAGATTACTGCAATGCCTTGTGAACGGGGCTTCCTTTTGAATATGGTTTGGAAACAACAGCTGGTGTGGGATTTGGCGACTATTAATATATTGCACCAACTGTGACTGAGCTGCACTGACTCCCAATATGGTTCTCACACCAGTTTTAAGTACTGGTTTTAACCTATAAAGCCTTCTGTGGTTCAGGACGCTAATAGCCAGTGTGGTGTAGTGGTTAAGAGCGGTAGACTCATAATCTGGTGAACTGGGTTCACATCCCTGCTCCTCCACATGCAGCTGCTGGGTGACCTTGGGCCAGTCACACTTCTCTGAAGTCTCTCAGCCCCACTCACCTCACAGAGTGTTTGTTGTGGGGGAGGAAGGGAAAGGAGAATGTTAGCCACTTTGAGACTCCTTAGGGTAGTGATAAAGCGGGATATCAAATCCAAACTCCTCCTCCTCCTCCTCCTCCTCCTCCTCCTCCTCCTCCTCCTCCTCTTCTTCTTCTACTTTGGGGCAGGAGCAGGGAAGCTTTTTCCTCCTGAAGGCCACATTTGCCTTCCAGGGGCCCCATAAGAGTGGTAGGGGGTGGGGCCAGAGGTACAGATGGGTCAAGTAACAATGTAAATTGTACTTTTGTACAGTTGTCCAGTTTCTACACACATCCACACAGTCCAAGAGGCAAGAGCCGAAAAAATTATTTGGTTCTTCAGATTAAAATTTTACAGTCACATAAATACCCAACATACAACATAAAAACAAGATTCCAAGGGATCTCCTCCTCCCCTTTGGGGATCCATTTCCTCCTGTATCTTTTATAATAATCCAAATCTTTTATCTCTCCATTGTATCAAAAAAATCACCATTAAATTACAAGTGACATTCCAATCCCACTAACGATTTTAACTGTTTACTTAACTGTCTTTAAGATAAGTTATAAATTCCCCCCATTCCTTATTAAAATTTTGGTCTTCCTGATTTCTGATTCTTCCGGTCATTTTAGCCATTTTGGCATAACCCATCAACTTGATCTGCCATTCTTCTCCGGTAGGGACTTTATTTTTCCATCTTTGGCAAGAGCAGAGTTCAAGGCCACATTGCAGCCAAGCAAAAACACTCTGTGTGGGGGTATGGGTATGAGGGTGTGGGTGTGGGTGGGTCATCGGGGTGGGTCCGTGACCTGAGAAGACTCCTGTGGGCCAGATAGAAAGGCTTGGAAGGCCACATTTGCCTTCCTCCTCCTGACCTGAGTGTGGCGATCACACAGGGGTCCCTGGACATTTGACAGTCTATTGATCCCTGTGCCACCACTATGATTACTTCCCCGCTGCCACCAACCCGTTTCTCTCGGTTACACACTGAGTCCAGACAGTTGTTAACATTAAAAACAAATAATCAAGTTTATTTTATAAGCATGAACAAGTTTATGGTTTCAGATAATTTTTCTTGTCAGTTTCTTATCCTTAGTTTCTATACCAGCCTATACCTTTCTAATAACTTCTAACTAATTATCCCAACTGTCTATCTGACTCCTCCTAACAGTTTCTCTCTCACACACACACACACACAACAAAAGAAGAAGAAGAAGAAGAAGAAGAAGAAGAAGAAGAAGAGGAGGAGGAGGAGGAGGAGGAGGAGTAGTAGTAGTTTGGATTTGATATCCCACCTTTCACTCCCTTTGAGGAGTCTCAAAGCGGCTAACATTCTCCTTTCCCTTCCTCCCCCACAACAAACACTCTGTGAGGTGAGTGGGGCTGAGAGACTTCAGAGAAGTGTGACTAGCCCAAGGTCACCCAGCAGCTGCAAGTGGAGGTGCGGAGACGCGAACCCGGTTCCCCAGATTACGAGACTACTGCTCTTAACCACTACACCACACTGGCTCTCGACCAACCCACAGACTTATCCTCCCTCTTTCTTCTCCAACTCCCAACTGACTTCCACACAACTCCAACTCTAACTCTAACTCCTCCCCTTGGGTTCCCACTGGCCAATCACTTCACACTCATTTAACCCTTTCCTTATGACCCACCTAGGAGGGCAAATGCCACACTGGGGTTCTCCACCCTTGCCTTAGAAGACTGAATACACCGAAAACATTGAGCTTATCTGAGTGGCTCTTAATGTTTGTAAAGCAGACAGCTCTCTTCCCGTCTTCCTCTCTCACCAGGGAGGAAAGAGTTGGCTTTAATTTTGGATCTTGTGCCTTGCCCACTCCCACCTCCACCCCTTTCGCGTAACCCCATTACTGTTGACGCAATATAATTTGGGGTCGTCAGTCTTACAAGAGGCCGTGCCGCTGTGCGCAGCATGTAAATATTTGATCACCCGCTCTCCCCTGGGATTATCTTATCAAGAGCAAAGATATTGAAATAGAACTCTTGTCATGTCGCTGCCTTGATATTCCTTCGCCTGCCAGTTGACTGACAGAAAATGAACTGCTGGAACTGGCTCTAAAGTGTCTTTCCACACATTGCTGTAATGCCGGAGGCTACTGGGGGTGCGCTCGTGGGCTGGAATGGAAAACCTTGTCGTAGTCAAAGGCGTAATTGATGTTGCTGAGGGCTGGGCTGGGGAACTCTGAGGGTCTCTTTACGAGAATAAAGCAGTGCTCCTTATTTTGAGTTCCACTCTCTCCTCTTTGACATCTCTAACAAACCTCAAAATGAGCCGTTTCACTTTTATCCGTCAATATCTGATGCTGCTGCACCAGCGGCTTCCAGAGCAGAACTGAAGCTAAGTGGAGGTAAGGCTCTTGGCCTAGCTAACCTATACTCACCTCTCCCTCAGACCCTTGAAGTCTCCCTATTTTCCAGGGAAAGTCCTGGATTTACCAAAACCGTCCCAGTTTCTGATTTGATCCTGGAACGTCCTGCTTTTCCTTAGGACATCCCTGTTTTCCTTAGTGAAATGTTGGAGGGTATGGAAAAGGACACCCCTAATTTCATTAGGACGCGGGTGGCGCTGTGGGTAAAACCTCAGTGCCTAGGACTTGCCGATCGTCAGGTCAGCAGTTCGAATCCCCGCGGCGGGGTGCGCTCCCATTGCTCGGTCCCAGCGCCTGCCAACCTTGCAGTTCGAAAGCACCCCCGGGTGCAAGTAGATAAATAGGGACCACTTACTAGCGGGAAGGTAAACAGCGTTTCCGTGTGCTGCGCTGGCTCGCCAGATGCAGCTTGTCACGCTGGCCACGTGACCCGGAAGTGTCTTCGGACAGCGCTGGCCCCCGGCCTCTTAAGCGAGATGGGCATGCAACCCCAGAGTCGGACACGACTGGCCCGTACGGGCAGGGGTACCTTTACCTTTACCTAATTTCATTGGAGAAATGTTGGAGGGTATGCTTCCCCACCTTTAGAGCAAGTATATGAACCATGATGGGCATATCTGTCAATTTTAGTTCCTACCAGTTTCTCATTTTTTCAATATTAAGCTCTAAGAGGTAGAGTCAGGGCCTATGTTAGGAGCTGGGTAGGAAATATTTCTAACACGAACACACACACACACACACACACACACACTATGGCGACTATGGGGTGTGGCGCTCATCTCGCTTTCAGGCCAAAGGAGCTGGCGTTTGTCCACAAACAGCTTTCCGGGTCAGGTGACCAGCATGACTAAACCGCTTCTGGCACAACAGAACACTGTGACGGAAACCAGAGCGCACGGAAACACCGTTTACCTTCCCGCCTATTTATCTACTCGCACTGGTGCGCTTTCTAACTGCTAGGTTGGCAGGAGCTGGGATAGAGAAACGGGAGCTCACCCCATCATGGGGATTCGAACCACCGACCTTCCGATCGGCAAGCCCCAAAGACTCAGTGGTTTAGACCACAGTGCTCCACACACACACACTCGCCCTGTATATACTGAATATAATACCTGTGCCAGAGAACTAACGTGGATTCTGCACTCTGCAGTATCCTAGTAGAAGAAGCAAAGCCTTCTGAAGACACACATCAGTGCAGACAATCCTAACAAGACTTATCGACGCAATGCCTATAACATCGACAATTACTGTGGGTGTTCTCTCCCTATGTTGGCAGAGCAGGTGAGAGCCGTGTGTGTGTGTGTGTGTGTGTGTGTGTGTTACCTGGCGTTTGATGCTATCCAGCTCATTGCTTCCCTGCTGCACCCACCTCGCACCTTTTCCAGCATGAACAATGGCTGTGCAGAAGCAAACTAATTGGACGCCAAGCAGGCTATTATCTCTGTGGCATGCCAGGGCTCTACATGGGTGACTCCCATTAGCGGTAACGGACGTTCCCCTCCTTCGCGTTGCCTTTCCCAGACTCTCCGCAGAGATTACATTACTCTTAACACTTTACTTACAGCAAAGGTCAGAATGCCGGAGGGGATTCCCCGCCCCACAAACCGCTCCCGCCTTTTCCTTTCTTATTCTTCCGAACATGTTCCATGTATTCAATTAAAAATAAGTGGCATTTTCATCAGCATTAATGATCTTCGCAATCACCGTAATTAAATGGATGCTCTAGCAGAGATATTTTAAGCGGTGCTGTGGCATTCCAGCTCATGACTGGGAGCCAGAGCACTCTGCACTCTTTCAAGGACACATTGTCCCCCTGGGAGCTCCCCCAGACCGATGCGTGTTTCTTTTTAAGAGCAGCGGTTGTCATGCTGTGTTCTGGGGAGCTCTGGGGTATGCAAAGGTTCACCAGGGATTCCTCAATCAGAAGCTGAGCAGCAGCAGCAGCAGCAAAGAAGCTTCTCCGAAAGTCAGTTTGCCTGCCACTCCTGATCTTCCCGTTCCTCCTGCAGGTGAGGATGTTTACCCAAGAGGATATTGTGATGGGTCTGGAAGCCTTTCGCAAGGAATACCTCTGCTCACAGTGGTATCTCAGGTTTCATATGCTTCAGGTTACATACGCTTCAGGTTACAGACTCTGATAACCCAGAAATAGTGCTTCAGGTTAAGAACTTTGCTTCAGGATGAGAACAGAAATCGTGCTCTGGCAGCGCAGCAGCAGCGGGAGGCCCCATTAGCTAAAGTGGTGCTTCAGGTTAAGAACAGTTTCAGGTTAAGAACGGACCTCTAGAACGAATTAAGTACTTAACCCGAGGTACCACTGTATATTTACAGTCTTTATTTACATACGTATTTACAAGGTACAAAACATAGCTTCATGCGTCCGAATCCTTGGTAGCAGATCCAGGAAATGGGAGCTTTCAGCTCCTCCTCCAGCAGAGGAGCTTGGGAAGCCCCAAGTGCCTCCTTTGTTCCTACGTTTTAACTCCCTCCTGTCCTGTGCTGAAGGAATGGGCATTGAATCTCACTCTGTCCCTGAACTGGTTGAGTGGTGTTGATGCTCTCCAGCATCCGGGTGTGTCCTCGCTGCTTGAGTTCCTTCCACTTGCTTGTTCTCCTCTCCTTCTCCTGTCTTTTCTAAAGGCTCCTGTTCCTCCCCCTCCCTCAGCTCCGGGGCATTCCCTGGCAGCCCCGTGACAGATATTGACCTTAGCCCATATATGCCCACTCCGCTGCTTCAGTCGGCAGACCTGCCACTGCTACAGATGCCACATAATACCCATTCTGCATTTGTAAGAGGCTGATCTTTTAGTTGGGCATCACCTACAGTTCGGAACTCCCTGCCTATTGATATCCACCAGGCGTCTTCACTGTAGTCTTTTCAGCAACTTCCAAAAACATTCTTCTTTAGCCTACCCAAATGCTTTGAAAGTCAACACAAGTTTCGATTTGTTTTTAATCTATCGTTACTTTAACTTTTTGAAAGTTTTTAGTAACTGCTCTTAATTTTTCTAATTGATTCTTTTATTGTTCTATCTTTTTTTGTAAACCACGGTGAGGGTTTTTTTTAAACAAACAAACAAACATTCAAGCGGTGCACAAATTTTGGAAATAAAACAATCTTGGTGATGTCCTACAGTGAATTTACTGTACATGGTAAGAATCAAGTGGCCTAGCTAGTTCCTTCATGAATGGACCATGCAATTGAATAGCATCAGATAGATGATAGACAGACAGACAGACAGATGATAGATAGATAGATGGTAGATAGATAGATAGATGATAGATAGATGATAGATAGATAGATAGATAGATAGAGATAGATAGATGATGATAGATAGATATAGATAGATAGATGATAGATAAATATAGATAGATAGATAGATAGATAGATAGATAGATAGATAGATAGATG